>JARQOC010000004.1:481694707-482027637 GCA_033576535.1 Allobates femoralis | reverse complement strand
GTGCGGCGGGGCTTAGGGGTAGGGGGCGGGTCTTAGGGGGTAGGGGGTTAGGTGCGGCGAGCTTAGGTGGTAGGGGCTTAGGGGTAGGGGCTTAGGTGGGCGGGGCTTAGGGGGTGGGCTTAGGGGGTAGGGGCTTAGGTGCGGCGGGGCTTAGGGGGTAGGGGCTTAGGTGCGGCGGGGCTTAGGGGGTAGGGGCTTAGTGGCGGTTAGGGGTAGCTTATAGGGCTGGCGGCAGGGCTTAGGGGGTAGGGGCTTAGGTGCGGCGGGGCTTAGGGGGTAGGGGCTTAGGTGCGGCGGGGCTTAGGGGGTAGGGGCTTAGGTGCGGCGGGGCTTAGGGGGTAGGAGCTTAGGGGGTAGGGGCTTAGGTGCGGCGGACTTAAGGGGTAGAGGCTTAGGGGGTAGGGGCTTAGGTGCGGCAGGGGCTTAGGGGTAGGGGCTTAGGTGCGGCGGGACTTAGGGGGTAGGGCTTAGGGGGTAGGGGCTTAGGTGGGGGAGGCTTAGGGGTAGGGGCTTAGGTGCGGCGGGGCTTAGGGGTAGTGGCTTAGGTGCGGCGGGCTTAGGGGGTAGTGGCTTAGTCGGCGGGTTAGGGGGTAGGGGCGACTTAGGTGCGTGGGGCTTAGGGGGTAGGGGCTTAGGTCGGCGGGCTTAGGGGTAGGGGCTAGGGTAGGGCTTAGGTGCGGCGGGGCTTAGGGGTAGGGCTTAGGTGCGGCGGGGCTTAGGGGGTAGGGGCTTAGGTGCTGGCGGGTTAGGGGTAGGGCTTAGGGCGGTAGGGGCTTAGGGTGGGCGGTCAGGGCTTATGGGGGGTAGGTGGCTTAGGTGCGGCGGGGCTTAGGGGTAGGGGCTTAGGTGCGGCGGGGCTTAGGGGGTAGGGCTTAGGTGCGGCGGGGCTTAGGGGGGTAGGTGCTGTTAGGGGGTAGGGGCTTAGGTGCGGCGGCTTAGGGTAGGGCTTAGGGTGTAGGGGCTTAGGTGCGGCGAGGCTTAGGGGGTAGGGCTTAGGTGCGGCGGGCTTAGGGGTAGGGGCTTAGGTGCGCGGGGCTTAGGGGGTAGGGGCTTAGGTGCGGCGGGGCTTAGGGGTAGGGGCTTATAGGGGTGGGTAGGGGCTTAGGTGCGCAGGGCTTAGGGGTAGGGGCTTAGGTAGCGGCGGGCTTAGGGGGTAGGGGCTTAGGTGCGGCGAGGCTTAGGGGGTAGTGGCTTAGGTGCGGCGGGGCTTAGGGGGTAGGGCTCTTAGGTGCGGTGGGGCTTAGGGGGTAGGGGCTTAGGTACGGCGGGGCTTAGGGGGTAGGGGCTTGGTACGGCGGGGCTTAGGGGTAGGGGCTTAGGTGCGGCGAGGCTTAGGGGTAGTGGCTTAGGTGCGGCGGGGCTTAGGGGGTAGGGGCTTAGGTGCTGCGTGGCTTAGGGGGTAGGGGCTTAGGTGCGGCGGGCTTAGGGGGTAGGGTGGGGCGGTTCTAGTGGGGCTATAGGTGCAGCGCGGCTTAGGGGTTAGTGGCTTAGGTGCGGCGGGCTTAGGGGGTAGGGGCTTAGGTAGGCGGGGCTTAGGGTAGTGGCTTAGGTGCGCGTGGCTTAGGGGGTATGGGGCTTAGGTGCTGGTGGCTTAGGGGTTAGGGGCTTAGGTGCGAGGGCTTAGGGGTAGGGGCGGGTCATAGGGCTTAGGTGCGGCGACTGAGGGGGTGGCTTAGAGCATGGGTGTGTGTCTAGGGTAGGGCTCTTAGGTCGGCGGGCTAGGGGTAGGCGTTTAGGTACGCGGGCTTGGGTGTTGGGCTTAGGTCGGGGGGTTATGGGGTAGGGCTTAGTACTGCGTGGCTTAGGGTGTATGGGGCTTAAATGCGGCGGGCTTAGGGGAGGGCTTAGTGCGGCGAGGCTTAGGGGTAGTGGCTTAGTGCTGCGGGGCTTTTAGTGGGGTATGGGCTCTTGAGGTGCCGGCTCGGGCCTAGGGGTAGGGAGGCCCTAGTGTACAGCCGGCTTAGGGGGTAGGGGCTTAGGTACGGCGGGGCTTAGGGGGTAGGGGCTTAGGTGCGGCGAGGCTTAGGGGTAGTGGCTTAGGTGCGGTGGGGCTTAGGGGGGAGGGCTTAGGTGCGGCGGGGCTTAGGGGTAGGGGCTTAGGTGGCGGCGGGTCTTAGGGGGTAGGGGGTTAGGTGCGGCGGAGCTTAGGTGGTAGTGGCTTAGGGGGTAGGGGCTTAGGTGCAGCGCGGCTTAGGGGTTAGTGGCTTAGGTGCGACGTGGCTTAGGGGGTAGGGGCTTAGGTGCAGCGGGGCTTAGGGGTTAGTGGCTTAGGTGCGACGTGGCTTAGGGGTAGGGGCTTAGGTGGTAGGGGCTTAGGGGTTAGGGGCTTAGGTGGTAGTGGCTTAGGGGTAGGCGGCGCACTGAGGGTAGGCGGCGCACTGAGGGGTGGCTTAGAGCATGGGCTGTAGTGTACAGCGCTATGGTATACTACAGTCCCATGGCCATACGCCTGTCAGGCCTGAAGCGCCAGCGATCATTGCGAGCCGTTGGTGCTTAGGGGCGGAGAGGAGTATGGGCATGGGACTGTAGTATACCATAGCGGTGTGTTGCGAGTCCCTGCTGTGACAATTCGCAATGGCCGCTTTGCAGGCATTGTTTGGCCCTATGCTGTGGGTGTGTTGGCTTGCGAGTCCCTGCTGTGGCTTTGTTAGTGGTGCGTGGCAACGACTCGCAATGCCCGCTTCGCGGCCACGGACAGAGTCCAGGGGAGGCACCCAGGACTCGCTAACAAAGCCACCGGAAGTCGCGCCGCTCCGACGGAAGTCGCTACGGCAATTATATAGTAGATTGTATATTAATCTATATATATATATATATATATATCTCTAATTATATATATATTTATATATATATATATATATATATATATATATATGTGTATATATATATACACATTATAATAAATTGTAATATATAATATACATAATTTATTTAACCTTCCTAGCGGTATTCCCGAGCCTGACTCGGGGTTAACATTCACTGCCAGAAGCGGGAACCCCGAGTCAAGCTCGGCTTACCCGCGGTCGCGGCAAATGCGGTGAAAAAACAGCATCTGCCGCACTTGCCGCATAGCCGCTGCACTTGCGGCGCGGTTGCGGTAATCGCCATAGTAAGTATAGGGGGACTTGCGGCAGGTGCGGCAAGTGCGGTTTCTTTCCTTAAGTCCGCAAAATCTGCTTTTCAATGACAAACGCTGCTGTCAAAATTTGAAGTATAATTATGAACGTTATAAGGATGGCGCTGTTGCTGGGTGGCGACCCTTTTGCCTACCAATCACTATACTCCCCCCGCCGCCATTTTAGTGATTAATAATATGTTTAATCCGCCATTTTATAGTGTTTACTTTAACTTTTCCTCACAAATCATTCCTGCCTTGGTGATCCTGTGGGACGGACGTCGGAAAACCAGTGCTGGAACCTCATCCCTACAATATCAGCTAAGATATCTTTTTGGGCCAATATAATCGATTATATATTGATATATTTATAATTATATATATATCTATATATATATAGATATATATATAGATATATATATATATATATATATATATATATAGATATATAGATATAGATTAATATATATATATACATGTCATATTATATATATGTATATGATTAGTATATATATATATATATATATTGTATATTAATATATATATATATATATATACACATTATAATAAATTGTAATATATAATGTGCTGGAACCTCATCCCTACAATATCAGCTAAGATATCTTTTGGGCCAATATAATCGATTATGTATTGATATATTCATAATTATATATATATATATATATGTATATATATATATATATATATATATATATAGATATATAGATATATAGATATAGATTAATATATATATATATATATATATATATATATATATATACATGTCATATTATATATATATATATACACATAATAAATTGTAATATATAATATACATAATTTATTTAAGTTAATAATATATATCATATATTTTTTTGATATATTTTTATGATATAATTTATATATAAAAATATATTGTATATAATAAAAATTATCAATATAAATATTACTACTTTGACTATATTGTTATGCAGAATGTATATTCATTGCTTCCTTAATTAATATACTGTAGCTATTATTGCAAACATTTTTCTGTACTGTGCTCAATATGAGCTCTGACAAACAAAAAAGCTCTGTTAGAGCATATGGCTTGTAGCACTTGTACATCATTGGTAGTAGCTGTGTGCTGCAAGGATTTTTTTCATGTTATTTGACTCTGCATCTTTGCTTGCACCAGTTCACACTAGTCTGTTGAGTGCTGTGCAGTTTTTCTTGTTATTTATTATATGGAGTTGCAGGCTCCTTTGCTGCAATGTGCACCCTCATTAACCTACAGGTGATCGAGGGTATAGATGGTGTCTGCCCACTGAAAAGTGGGGGGTGGACAAGGAGAATAGGGATATTAGAGTAGGACTCATCATGCCTGAAGTCACTTTGTCGTAGTTGATGAGCAAACAGACATTGGCCAATGCTTGTACTAAGAACTTCAGAATTAAAAGATAGATTATTGAGTTTTTTGAAAAAACGTAAGTTTTTAAACTTTTTCCTCAAACACATATGGCTTGTAGCACTTGTACATCATTGGTAGTAGCTGTGTGCTGCAAGGATTTTTTTCATGTTATTTGACTCTGCATCTTTGCTTGCACCAGTTCACACTAGTCTGTTGAGTGCTGTGCAGTTTTTCTTGTTATTTATTATATGGAGTTGCAGGCTCCTTTGCTGCAATGTGCACCCTCATTAACCTACAGGTGATCGAGGGTATAGATGGTGTCTGCCCACTGAAAATGGGGGGTGGACAGGAATAGGATATTAGTGGATATCATGCCTGAAGTCACTTTGTCGTATGATGAGCAAACAACATTGGCAATGCTTGTACTAAGAACTTCAGAATTAAAAGATAGATTATTGAGTTTTTTGAAAAAAGTAGTTTTTAAACTTTTTCCTCAAACACTATGGCTTGTAGCACTTGACATCATTGGTAGTGCTGTGTGCTGCAAGGATTTTTCATGTTATTTGACTCTGCATCTTTGCTTGCACCAGTTACACTAGTCTGTAGTGCTGTGCAGTTTTCTTGTTATTTATTATATGGAGTTGCAGGTCTTTGCTGCAATGTGCACCCTCATTAACCTACAGGTGATCGAGGGTATAGATGTTGTCTGCCACTGAAAAGTGGGGGGTGGACAAGGAGAATAGGGATATTAGAGTGACTCATCATGCCTGAAGTCACTTTGTCGTAGTTGATGAGCAAACGACATGCATGCTGTACTAAGAACTTCAATTAAAAGATGATTATGAGTTTTGAAAAAACGAGTTTTTAACTTTTTCCTCAACACTAGGCTGTGATGCTCTGGTGTAGCTGTGTGCTGCAAGGATTTTTCATGTTATTTGATCTGCATCTTTCGCACAGTCACAAGTCTTTAGTGTTGCATTTTCTTGTATTATTATATGGATTGCAGCTCCTTTGCTAATGTGCACTCATTAACCTCAGTGATCGAGGTAAGATGGTGTTGCCTGAAAGTGGGGTGGAAAGGAATAGGGATATTGAGTGACATCATGCCTGAAGTCCTTTGTCGTAGTTGATGAGCAAACGATTGCCATTGCTAAATAATAAGATGTTATTGGTTTGAAAACATTTTTAAATTTTAAAAATATGCTGTAGCATTGTCTTGATGCTGTGTGTGCAAGGATTTTTTCATGTTATTTGACTCTGCATCTTTGCTTGCACCAGTTCACACTAGTCTGTTGAGTGCTGTGCAGTTTTTCTTGTTATTTATTATATGATTGCACTCCTTTCGCAATGTGCACCCTCATTAACCTACTGATCGAGTATAGATGTGTCTGCCACTGAAAAGTGGGGGTGGACAAGGAGAATAGGGATATTAGAGTAGACCATCATGCCTGAATCATTTGATTGATGAGCAAACAGACATTGCCAATGCTTGTCTAAAACTTAGAATTAAGATAATATTGAGTTTTTGAAAAAAACGTAAGTTTTTAAACTTTTTCCTCAAACACATATGGCTTGTAGCACTTGTACATCATTGGTAGTGCTGTGTGCTGCAAGGATTTTTTTCATGTTATTTGACTCTGCATCTTTGCTTGCACCAGTTCACACTAGTCTGTTGAGTGCTGTGCAGTTTTTCTTGTTATTTATTATATGGATTGAGGCTCTTTCTGAATGTGACTATTAATAAGGTGATAGTATAGATGTTTGATAAAAGTGGTTGACAAGAAATGGGATATTAGGTGGACTCATCATGCCTAAGTACTTGCGTAGTTGATGAGCAAACAGACATTGGCCAATGCTTGTATAAAACTTCAGAATTAAAAGATAGATTATTTTTGAAAAACGTAAGTTTTAAACTTTTTCCTCAACAATATGGCTTGTAGCCTTGACATCATTGGAGTAGCTGTGTGCTGCAGATTTTTCATTTATTACTCTGCATCTTTCTTGCACCTACACTATTGTTGGTGTGTGCAGTTTTCTTGTTATTTTAGAGTTGCAGGCCCTTGCTGCATGTCACCCCATTAACTAAGTGATCGAGGTATAGATGGGTTGCCACTGAAGTGGGGGTGGACAGAGAAGGTATTAATAGATCATCATGCCTGAAGTCACTTTGTCGTATTGATGAGCAAACAGACATGGCCATGCTGTACTAAGAACTTCAGATTAAAGAAGATTATTGAGTTTTGAAAACGTAAGTTTTTAAATTTTCCAAACACATATGCTTGTAGCACTTGTACATCATGATAGCTGTGTGCTGCAAGGATTTTCAGTTATTGACTCTGCTCTTTGTTGCACCATTCACACTAGTTGTGAGTGCTGTGCATTTCTTGTTATTTTATATGATTGCAGGCTCTTGCAATTGCACCCTCATTAACCTACAGGTGATCGAGGGTATAGATGGTGTCTGCCCCTGAAAAGTGGGTGACAAGAAATAGGATATTAGTGACTATCATGCCGAATCACTTTGTGTAGTTGATGGCAAACAACATTGCAATGCTTGTCTAAGAACTTCAGATAAGATAGATTATTGAGTTTTTTTGAAAACGTAATTTTAACTTTCTCAACACATTGGCTGTACACTGTATATGTAGTAGCTTTGCTGCAGGATTTTCATGTTATTTGACTCTGCATCTTTGCTTGCACATTCACACTATTGTTGAGTGCGTGCAGTTTTTCTGTTATTTTTATAATTATCTTTGTATGTACTATTAATACAGTATATATAATTTTGATGAAAATGGTAAAGAAATTAATAGATATATCAAGTCATTGTCGTAGTTGATGAGCAAACAGACATTGGCCAATGCTTGTACTAAGAACTTCAGAATTAAAAGATAGATTATTGAGTTTTTTGAAAAAACGTAAGTTTTTAAACTTTTTCCTCAAACACATATGGCTTGTAGCACTTGTACATCATTGGTAGTAGCTGTGTGCTGCAAGGATTTTTTTCATGTTATTTGACTCTGCATCTTTGCTTGCACCAGTTCACACTAGTCTGTTGAGTGCTGTGCAGTTTTTCTTGTTATTTATTATATGGAGTTGCAGGCTCCTTTGCTGCAATGTGCACCCCCATTAACCTACAGGTGATCGAGGGTATAGATGGTGTCTGCCCACTGAAAAGTGGGGGGTGGACAAGGAGAATAGGGATATTAGAGTAGGACTCATCATGCCTGAAGTCACTTTGTCGTAGTTGATGAGCAAACAGACATTGGCCAATGCTTGTACTAAGAACTTCAGAATTAAAAGATAGATTATTGAGTTTTTTGAAAAAACGTAAGTTTTTAAACTTTTTCCTCAAACACATATGGCTTGTAGCACTTGTACATCATTGGTAGTAGCTGTGTGCTGCAAGGATTTTTTTCATGTTATTTGACTCTGCATCTTTGCTTGCACCAGTTCACACTAGTCTGTTGAGTGCTGTGCAGTTTTTCTTGTTATTTATATATATATATATATATATAGATATATAGATATAGATTAATATATATATATACATGTCATATTATATATATGTATATGATTAGTATATATATATATATATATATATTGTATATTAATATATATATATATATATATACACATTATAATAAATTGTAATATATAATGTGCTGGAACCTCATCCCTACAATATCAGCTAAGATATCTTTTTGGGCCAATATAATCGATTATGTATTGATATATTCATAATTATATATATATATATATATATGTATATATATATATATATATATATATATAGATATATAGATATATAGATATAGATTAATATATATATATATATATATATATATATATATACATGTCATATTATATATATATATATACACATAATAAATTGTAATATATAATATACATAATTTATTTAAGTTAATAATATATATCATATATTTTTTTGATATATTTTTATGATATAATTTATATATAAAAATATATTGTATATAATAAAAATTATCAATATAAATATTACTACTTTGACTATATTGTTATGCAGAATGTATATTCATTGCTTCCTTAATTAATATACTGTAGCTATTATTGCAAACATTTTTCTGTACTGTGCTCAATATGAGCTCTGACAAACAAAAAAGCTCTGTTAGAGCTAAAAATGCTGCATACCAGCGCAAGAAGCGTGCGTAGGAAGATCCGGAAACAAAACGTCTCCGTTTGCTTAAGGTCAAGAAGGCTTTGGATAAAAGAATTGCAAAGGAGTCTGCTGAAGAAAGAAGCAGTCGGTTGGCCAAAAAAGCTGAGGCGGAACGCAAAAGACGCAAACAACAACAAGTGAAGGTGCAAGGAGAACCATCTACCTCTGATATGGCGTCCATATCTGTGTCTCCAACACTTTCTGAAACTCAACTGCCTTCAACATCTGGCACGAGTAAAGTGAAGGGCAAATGTTCTTCTAAAACAAGAACAGACAAGACTGCTTCTGCCATGACAAGACACAAATTGGCTAAAGTCAAACGTTTACAAATTATGTCACCTACGTCAAAACAACGCCGTTTGGCCCATTTGGCTGCCTCACAGCGTCAACTACGCAAAAAAAAAACCCTCAGTAAGAAGTCTCCAGTCACTACTTCTTTTGTTGGATGTCTTGACAGTTCTACACAGCAACGCCTTATTTATGTAGGCATCTACAAAAAAGGTCAACTGTTGTTCACTTCACCTACGTCATCAATTGCTATTGGCTTTACTGATGACGATACCGGTATTTTACAACATACCTGTGGGCCCATGAATGTGTTATGTGAACATTGTGAGGCACAACATTTTGAGGCTGAAAGGCCATCTGATGGACAGTTCTCCCTTTGTTGTCACAAGGGCAAAGTTAAGGTACCATTACCTCAGTACCCTGAGCTCTTCACTACTTTACTCAAAGGAGACAGCCCATATAGTAAAAATCTCATGGACAATATCAGGAGCATTAATAGTTCCTTTGCATTTGCTTCCATGGGTGCAAGTGTTTCTCAACCACCTGGACACGGTCCTTACTGTTTCCGGATTCACGGACAAATTTACCATAGAACTGGAACTCTCCACCCCGCTGAAGGTCAAGTTCCAGCATATGCACAGCTGTATATTTTGGATAGTGCTACTGCTACTGAACAACGCCTACAGTCTCCAGAAAATCTCAAGTGTAATCCAGCCTTGATGAGAATTATTGCTGAGCAATTGGAAGGTATTAATCCCTTTGTTTCAGCCTACAAAATGTTATGGCACGTGTAGGAAGAAGAAGAACACAAAGCATTGGAACATGGCACAAACATGCCCAATATCATCATGGCAATTAAACAAGACAGACAGCAAGACCCAAGACGGTATAACAACCCTACTGTCAATGAAGTCGCTGTCGTCTTTGAAAATGCTGATGGAGAGCCACCATTTAATAGAGACATTTTAATACATCTAAAACCAGACCCAAATAATCTGTTGGCCCCCAAAACACAGCAAATAAGCATTTTACACAGTAATTTGGATGCATTACTGTATCCATTGTTTTTCCCTCATGGAGAGCAAGGGTGGCATGAAGCACTCAAGCAGCAAGGCCAAAATCCTCGGAGGGTGACACAACTGCAGTATTACTGTTATTTGCTGTCAGTACGGAAAGAATTCAATCCTGTCCTTAATGGTGGTAAACTGACACAGCAGTACTTGGTGGATGCCTATGTAAAATCGAGGCTAATCGTTTAAATTTTATACGCCAACACCAGAAGGATTTGAAGGTGGAGGATTATTGTCTCCTTCAAGAACATTTGCTGAGAAAATCCATAGAAAATGGAATCCCCATTGGCAAGACGGTAATTTTACCATCTTCCTTTGAGGGAAGTCCCCGAAACATGCAGCAGCGGTATCAAGATGCCATGGCGATTGTAACTAAATTTGGAAGACCAGATCTTTTTATAACGATGACCTGTAATCCAAAATGGAGTGAAATTGCAACCAATTTACACCCATGGCAGCATGCTGAACATCGACCGGATTTAGTGGCCCGTGTATTCAGGATTAAACTTGAAGCCCTTTTGAAAGATATTAATTGTGGATTATTTGGTAAGGTTTGTGCTATGGTTCATGTGATAGAATTTCAAAAGCGAGGCCTACCACATGCTCACATTCTAATTATTCTGGATGCCAACTCAAAACTAAGAACTGAGGTGGAAGTGGACAATACTGTTTGGGCTGAAATTCCTGATCCATCACATTACCCTGTGCTCCATCAAATTGTCATGCAACACATGATTCATGGCCCCTGTGGACAACACAATCCCAATTCTCCATGTATGGAGAATGGAAAGTGTAAAAAAGCTTTTCCCAAAAAGTTTCAAACAAAAACTGTTATACCTGAGGATGCATATCCAAGTTATCAAAGAAACGAAGGACCTTCTTTTCCACACCATTCCAAGATGATTGATAATTCTTGGGTGGTTCCATATAACCCTTTCCTTCTATCTATTATATAATTGCCGTAGCTGACTTCCTTCGGAGCGGCGCGACTTCCGGTGGCTTTGTTAGCGAGTCCTGGGTGTCTCTCCCGGACTCTGTCCGTGGCCGCGTAGCGGCCACGGCGACTCGCGAAGCAATGCCCGCAAAGCGGGCATTGCGAGTCGTTGCAGACATGCGAGTCGCTAACAAAGCCACAGCCAGCAGGGACTCGCATAGCGCTGTAGTGTACACCGCTATGGTATACTACAGTCCCATGCCCATACGCCTGTCCGCCCCTAACCACCAGCGACTCGCACAGGCGTATGGCCATGGGACTGTAGTATACCATAGCGATGTACACTACAGCCCCATGCTCTTAGCCACCCCCTCACTGCACCGCCCCTACCCCCTAAGTCATGCTCTTAGCCACCCCCTCAGTGCGCCGCCCCTACCCCCTAAGTCCGCCGCACCTAAGCCCCTACCCCCTAAGCCCCGCCGCAACTAAGCCCCTACCTCATAAGCCCCGCCGCACCTAAGATCCTACCTCATTACCCCCTAACCCGCACCTAAGCCCATACCCCCTACCGCACCTAAGCCACTGCCTGCACCTAAGCCCCTACCGCACCTAAGGCACTGCCTCGCCGCACCTAAGCCCCTACCCCGAAGCCGCACCTAAGCCCCTACCCCCTGCCGCACCTAAGCCACTACCTCGCCGCACCTAAGCCCCTACCCCCTGCCGCACCTAAGCCACTGCCTCGCCGCACCTAAGCCCCTTCCCCCTACCGCACCTAAGCCACTACCCTGCCGCACCTGAGCCCCTACCCCCTAAGCCCCGCCGCACCTAAGCCTCTACCCCCTAAGCCCCGCCGCATCTAAGCCCCGACCCGCCGCACCTAAGCCCCTATCCCCTAAGCCCCGCCGCACCTAAGCCCCTACCCCCTAAGCCCCGCCGCACCTAAGCCCCGACCCGCCGCACCTAAGCCCCTACCCCCTAAGCCCCGCCGCACCTAAGCCCCTACCCCCTAAGCCCCGCCGCACCTAAGCCCCTACCGTCTGCCGCCGCCCCGCCGCACCTAAGCCCCTACCCCCTAAGCCCCGCTGCACCTAAGCCACTACCCTCTAAGCCCCGCCGCACCTAAGCCCCTACCCTCTAAGCCCCGCCGCATCTAAGCCCCTACCCCCTAAGTTTAAGTCCGCCGCACCTAAGCCCCGCCGCACCTAAGCCCCTATCCCCTAAGCCCCGCCGCACCTAAGCCCCTACCCCCTAAGCCCCGCCGCACCTAAGCCCCGACCCGCTGCACCTAAGCCCTACCCCTAAGCCTCGCCGCACCTAAGCCCCGACCCGCCGCACCTAAGCCCCTACCCCCTAAGCCCCGCCGCACCTAAGCCCCTACCCCCTAAGCCCCGCCGCACCTAAGCCCCTACCGTCTGCCGCCGCCCCGCTGCACCTAAGCCCCTACCCCTAAGCCCGCTGCACCTAAGCCACTACCCTCTAAGCCCCGCCGCACCTAAGCCCCTACCCTCTAAGCCCCGCCGCATCTAAGCCCCTACCCCCTAAGTCTAAGTCCGCCGCACCTAAGCCCCGCCGCACCTAAGCCCCTATCCCCTAAGCCCCGCCGCCTCCTAAGCTCCTGCCGCTGTCGCTAACACCTAAGGCCCTACACCCGAAGCCCCCGCCGTCCCCTAACCTAACGCCCCGTCGATCACTTACATGCCTTCTTAGTCATCTGATCGTCCTTCCGATCCACAAGTCCTCCGTCCGGCCAGGCGTCCTCTTCCTCCGGCCCCGCCGGTCTTCTCTCTTCTTTCCGTCAACTTCCAGCTCCGACGTCCTCTTCACTTCTCATTAAGATAGAATGGACGCCCACCTGGTTCTATTTGTCGGCCCTAAAATCGCGGACACACCGCTAATGCATGTCTATGGGCAGTCAGCCCGATTTCTGATTGGTCGCCGTCAGCAGAGACGCGACCAATCAGAATTCGACCTCACTGCCCATAGACATACATTAGCGGTGTGTCCGCGATTTTCGGGCCGACAAATAGAACCAGGGGCCCGCCGTTAATTCGCCGACACACCGCTAATATATGTCAACAAATACATTTAATAATAAAAAAAATAATTAAAAAATAATTAAAAAATAATAAAAAAAATAAATAAAAAATAATAAATAATTAAATAAAAAATATATAATAAAAAAAAAAAAATTCTAATAATATGAGCCCTTTCAGCGGACCTGAAGAAGAACTGTGTCTCAGCCTCAGGCTCACTTAAAATAACTAATAAATTTAATAATAAAAAAAAATAATTAAATAATATTTAAAAAATAATAAAAAAATAATTAAAAAATAATAAAAAAAAAATAAAAAATAAAAAAAATGCTAATAATATCACCCCTTTCAGCGGACCTGAAGGAGAACTGTGTCTCAGCCTCAGGCTCACTTAAAATAACTAATAAATTTAATAATAAAAAAAATAATTAAATAACATTTAAAAAATAATAAAAAAAATAATTAAAAAATAATAAAAAAATAAATAAAAAATAATAATAAAAACAAAAAAACAAAAACCTAATAATATGAGCCCTTTCAGCGGACCTGAAGGAGAACTGTGTCTCAGCCTCAGGCTCACTTAAAATAACTAATAAATTTAATAATAACAAAAATAATTAAATAATATTTAAAAAATAATAAAAAAATAATTAAATAATAATAAAAAAATAAATAAAAAATAATAATAAAAAATAAAATAATATG
Organism: Allobates femoralis; assembly: GCA_033576535.1. Taxonomy (NCBI): domain Eukaryota; kingdom Metazoa; phylum Chordata; class Amphibia; order Anura; family Aromobatidae; genus Allobates; species Allobates femoralis. The sequence goes on along the minus strand of JARQOC010000004.1, from coordinate 482,013,901 downwards.
CTAAGAATATGAGCCCTTTGAGCGGACCTGAAGGAGAACTGTGTCTCAGGCTCAGGCTCACTTAAAATAACAAATAATAAATTAATTTAATAATAAAAAAAATAATTAAAAGAAAATAAAAAAAAAAATAAAAAATTATACATAATAACATAAAAAATAAGAATAAAAAAAAATGCTAATAATAATGATATTACTGCTAATATTAATGCTATTAATGCAAATAATATTGCTATTAATTCTATTATTAATGCTATTAATGCTAATAATTATGCTATTAATGCTAATAATTATGCTATTAATAGTAATAATAATGCTCATAATGCAAATAATATTGCTATTAATTCTATTATTAATGCTATTAATGCTAATAATAATGCTATTAATGCTAATAATTATCCTATTAATGGTAATATTAATGCTATTAATGCAAATTATATTGCTATTAATGCTATTATTAATGCTATTAATGCTAATAATTATGCTATTAATGGTAATAATAATGCTATTAATGCAAATAATATTGCTATTAATGCTATTATTAATGCTATTAATGCTAATAATTATGCTATTAATGCTAATAATTATGGTATTAATGGTAATAATAATGCTATTAATGCAAATAATATTGCTATTAATTCTATTATTAATGCTATTAATGCTAATAATTATGCTATTAATGCTAATAATTATGCTATTAATGGTAATAATAATGCTATTAATGCAAATAATATTGCTATTAATTCTATTAATAATGCTATTAATGCTAATAATAATGCTATTAATGCTAATAATTATGCTATTAATGGTAATATTAATGCTATTAATGCAAATAATATTGCTATTAATGCTATTATTAATGCTATTAATGCTAATAATTATGCTATTATTGGTAATAATAATGCTATTAATGCAAATAATATTGCTATTAATGCTATTATTAATGCTATTAATGCTAATAATTATGCTATTAATGCTAATATTTATGCCATTAATGCTTATAATTATGCTATTAATGGTAATAATAATGCTATTAATGCAAATAATATTGCTATTAATGATATTATTAATGCTATTAATGCTAATAATTATGCTATTAATGCTAATAATTATGCTATTAATGGTAATAATAATGCTATTAATGCAAATAATATTGCTATTAATGCTATTATTAATGCTATTAATGCTAATAATTATGCTATTAATGCTAATATTAATGCTAAGTATGCTAATAATAATCATATTAACGCTATTAATAATGCTATTAAGGCTAATAATCATGCTATTTATGCTATTCAAAATGCTATTAATGCTAATAGTAATGCTATTAATGCAATTATTTATGCTATTAATTCTATTATTTATGCTATTAATGCTATTAATAATGCTATTAATGCTATTAATAATGTTATTCATACTATTAATAATACTATTAATGCTATTAATGCTAATATTAATGCTATTAATTGTATTATTAATGCTATTAATGCTATTAATAATGCTATTAATGCTAATAGTAATGCTATTACTGCTAATAATAATGCTATTAATGCTAATAATTATGCTATTAATGCTACTATTAATGCTCATAATGCTAATAATAATCATATTAACGCTATTAATAATGCTATTAAGGCTAATAATCATGCTATTTATGCTATTCAAAATGCTATTAATGCTAATAATATTGCTATTAATGCTCTTTATGCTAATAGTAATGCTATTAATGCGATTAGTTATGCTATTAATTTTATTGTTTATGCTATTAATGCTATTAATAATGCTATTAATGCTATTAATGCTATTAATAATGTTATTCATGCTATTAATAATACTATTAATGCTATTAATGCTAATATTAATGCTATTAATTGTATTATTAATGCTATTAATGCTATAATAATGCTATTAATGCTAAATAATTATGCTATTAATGCTAATATTAATGCTAATAATGCTAATAATAATCATATTAACGCTATTAATAATGCTATTAAGGCTAATAATCATGCTATTTATGCTATTCAAAATTCTATTAATGCTAATATTGCTATTAATGCTCTTTCTGCTAATACTCATGCTATTAATGCGATTATTTATGCTATTAATTCTATTATTTAGGCTATTAATGCTATTAATAATGGTATTAATGTTATTAATAATGCTATTAATGCTATTCATGCTAATATTAATGCTATTAATTCTAATAACCATGCTATTAATCCTATTAATAATGCTATTAATGCTATTTTTAATTCTATTAATGCTATTAATAATTTTATTAATGCTAATAATGCTATTACTCCTCATAATAATGCTATTAACGCTATTATTAATGCTATTTATGGTAATAATGCTATTAATACTAATTACAATACTATTAATAGTACTATTATTGCTGTTAATAATGCTATTAATGCTAATAATAATGCTGTTAATGCTAATAATTATGCTATTAATGGTAATAATAATGCTATTAATGCAAATAATATTGCCACGTTCTAGAATCCCGATGCATTTGCATCGGGCTCACAGCTAGTTAAAATATAAGTGCCATATTAATGTGGAAGTATGCGCTTCCATTCAGAGCGTAAAATACCTCTTCAAATATGTCTACAAAGGTCATGATAAAGCCAATCTGGAAATTTGTGAAACCAACATCAGACATGATGAAACTCATGAATTCATGGATTCCAGATATGTCAGTGCACCAGAGGCAGCTTGGCGAATCTTTGCTTTCCCAATGCATAGACAATCTCACAGCATTATTCGTCTTGCAGTACATCTGCCTCATTCACAATCACTTTTTTTTCACGAGGGTGATTCTGTGGACAACATCAGTTATTCAATGGACAGACAACACTCATGGCCTACTTTGCCCTCAATGAGAATGATCCCAATGCTCATGAGTACTTATATCGTCAAATTCCTGAGCATTATGTTTGGAAAGAAGGTGCATGGGAAGTTAGAAGGAGAGGAGGTGCTTCAGTCATTGGTAGACTCTACACTGTTAGTATTCAAGAACAAGAACGGTACTATTTAAGGCTGTTGTTACTCCATGTTAAAGGAGCTACAAGTTTTGACAACCTTAAGACTGTTAAGGAAGTCACATACCCAACTTTTAAAGAGGCGGCATTAGCCCTTGGATTGCTGTTCGATGACACTGTTTGGAGAAAAACTTTATTGGATGCCTGTGTTCTCAATATGCCTGCACAGCTCCGTGACATGTTTGCATATATATGTGTCTTTGGTCCTCCTAATCATCCCCTGGAGTTGTGGCAAGAATTTAAACAACACTTCGTTCAAGATTACTGCCATGCCTACCACCCCGACACTGATGATTGTGAGCATTGTGAAGGATATGCCATGACTGATGTCGAACATGTTTTAAAATTTCTTGCAAAACATTTTAATGATTTTAATCTACCACGCCCAAAAAGAAAACCACACATTCGTCCTCAATACAACAAAGAAGAAGAGTTAGTAAGAGCACGTGAAATGAAAGTTACCTTAAATGATCAACAACGTTTGGCCTATAATGCAATCCATAAAGCTTTAGAGGATACAAGTGATAAGCCAAAGTGCTTTTTCATTGACGGTCCAGGTGGAAGTAGGAAAACATATCTGTATCATCTATTGATTCATGAACTGAGAGGAGAAGGAGAAGTTGTCTCACCTGCAGCCAGTACAGGGATTGCTGCTAATCTATTGCAAGGAGGAAGAACTATCCATTCACTGTATGGCATACCAATACCAATTAATGAGACATCTGTTTCAAGAATCAAAAATGATACTGATGCGGCCCAACATTTGAAGACTACCAAACTCTTCATCATTGATGAGTCTACTATGTTGTCAAAATACGCTTTGCATGTAATTGATCAATTATTACGGGATGTCATGACAACTGATGTCTCCAAAAAAAATAAATTACCCTTTGGAGGGAAAGTCATTGTTCTGGGAGGAGACTTTCGGCAGTGTCTTCCTATCATCTCTCATGGAACAAGGACAGACATCGTAGAGAGCTGCATTAAATATTCACGACAATGGCAGCTTTTCAATCAATTGCCGCTCATTAACAACATGCGCTCCATTGATTCTGATTATAGCAATTGGTTAATTCAACTGGGAAATGGAGAATTGTCCAATGATTACAACCTTGGTGATGATGTCATTGAGATCCCGCAAGACATGATCTGCACTGGCTCTTTAATCTTAGATATATTTGGTGAAAACATTGTCATTGATGTGAATAATGACAAAAGTATTCAGAATGCTGCATCACATGCCATTCTTTGTCCCAAAAATGACGCTGTGGATTTGATCAATTCAAAAGTTATGGATTGTATTCCTGGAGAATACATTGAATATATGATCCAGAGACGGAAAATACCGAACAATATCCAGTGGAATTTCTAAATTCACTAACACCAACAGGAATGCCTTCTCATCTCCTGAAATTAAAAGTTGGTACAATTGTAATGCTTTTGCGTAATTTTAACAGCAGAAAAGGACTTTGCAACGGGACTCGCATGATTGTTATTGCTTTGTTTGACAACATGATACAAGCAAAAGTAATTTCTGGCTCGGATGAAGGAAATGTAGTCTTCATTCCAAGAATTGATCTCTGTCCATCGGAGACTGGATTGCCTTTCAAACTAAGACGTCGACAATTTCCCGTGAAGCCTGCCTTTGCCATGACCATAAATAAATCACAAGGCCAAACATTGGAGAAAGTGGGGATTTATTTGCCAGAACCTGTTTTTGGTCATGGACAATTATATGTGGCTTTCTCACGTGTGAAGAGACGATGCAATGTGAAGGTGAAAGTGGTGGATTCATGCATTCAAGGCAAATTGGTGCCTAACAGTGAGAAAGTCTTCACCAAAAATATTGTCTATCGGGATATTTTGGGATGAACTTTTGCCTATTTTCTTTTTTTACCTTTTCTATTTAAAACAACAACAAAAAAAAAAAAAAATTAGTTTAGTTTTTACATTTTTAGTTTTTTATGTACATAGTTTATACAATATTTGTGGAAAAACACATTACAGATTTCATCGGAGATGTGTATCATTCTGATTTTCTCACAGGGTGATAGAAACCACTATTTAAAGCTCCAGTACTCTACGTGCTGAGAGATTTGATTCTTATTGTTTAAAGGGAGAGGTTTTTGTGAACAGCTAAGAGACGGGTGGGACGGCTGTTCACACACATCTCATTAGCAAGGTGTGTTCCACATGTTTAGATAGATAGGGACAAACATAAATTATTAATTAGATTCTACTACGCCATTTTTCTTAGATTTTTTCACTTTGTTGAGGAATATACTAAATGATAATAATTGATCATGAAGGACTCACCAACAACATACTTGCTGTAATTTTCATAATTGCATATATGTAATTTGTACTTAACTTGCGGTTTGTGCAGACAATATAGTTGCGGCAGTGTCATCCACATCAACTGCAGTCACCTGTGGTTAGTTAGTGGATGCATCTTATGGACCTGCTGAAGCTACGTTAACTCCATTTACCGTAGGTTAACTACAAGTTTTTTTGTTATTGCACGGATATTGCTGCAAGTCTGTAGCTGGTAACTCCTTCTGTATCAATTTACAAAATTTTATTATTTACATCACAATCCTCAAAAAGTCTAAGAAAAATCCAGCCATAAAAAATATCAAAATTATATCAATTCGGATTTAGTTAGAGTAGGACTCACCAGGCGTAAGGGCATCTTGACGCGATTGGTGGGCTGACACAAACTGGCTGATACTCACATTAGTACTGTTAATTCATCAATTCAAACGATTGACACATTAAGAAGTATTGCTACTTTGTGTTCTAAGACCCTTACAACATAATAGTTCAATTTTCCTTAAATGATATCAACCATACAAATATATGTAGTTGGTGTAAAGATGTCATTGGAATAATTGGATTATTATTTGAAAATCTTAAAAAAAAATTAAAAATATTCTAGACACCCGATGCATTTGCATCGGGCTCACAGCTAGTATATATATATATATATATATATATATATACATATATATAATGTGTTACTAGACTCCAAACACTGCTGTCTGGAGACCTTATGGGAATTTCATTATACACATGCAGCATGTTATGGTTTGTTAATTGGTCCAGTGTTGTGTATGCTCGTAGAAATAAAGAGAGTGCTGAAGGTGCCCAAAATTAATTATGGGGGGTGCATCTTTTAATTAATTTGGAACATCTTTCAACTGCTGTATGACACTGCCATGAAATAGACACTGACCAGTAGCTGGCTTACATTAGTCCTAATTTACACTACTTTGTGGCAAAAATTATTATGAATGTTTTGGGCCTTGCTTCGCCACACTCCACCCTGCCTCTAGCTGCACCAATATTTCAGAAAGTTGGCAGAACTGTCTGGGACTGGTGTAAAAATTATAAGCCACAACATTTTGTACAGCACTGAACTGATTAAACACTGTGCAAATAAATGATTATGGAGAGAACATTAGATTAATTTATAATACTCTATCTGTTGAATTTAGTATGAATAACTTAAAATCAGTGATTATCTCTTCACTAAAGACGGCTGCAGGTGAGCCTAGTTCCCGAATCTCTGGAAAGCGACATCTTATAGACTGTGAGCGCTCCTTGACAGGGTCCTCTCTCCTCCTGTACCTGTCTGTGTCTTGTATTGTTCATGATTATTGTACTTGTCACTTTACGTATATCACTTTTCACATGTAAAAGTGCCATTGAATAAATGGAGCTAGAATAATAAATATTGTCAATAATAATCTGGACATACTATTTCCCCTGTCTTGCACGTATTAAGAACAAAACAAATTTGTGACAATACAAAAATAGTGATATTTTCAGGTTTGTAGATGAGAACAGAATATCATTGTCCTGCTTTGACAATATCATTAAGGACCAACCATCGCACAATATTCTTTTCTTGGATGGCTAAAATGTATCAACAGTTGTGTTGGCACATGTCTGAATGAAATTGCAAAGGGTAAAATTTTAGAACATTTTTGGAATGATTCCACAAATCTGTGTTTGGGGTCTCTTGAAATCTAGTTATAGACTAATGACATTTCAAATTTAGGGAGGAAGGAAGGGTTTAAAGTGGATGTCCCAGATGAATTGAGAGGCTGTTAATCATGGCTCCTTTCCTATGCCTGCTTACTGCTCATAATATTCAAAAGTTTTTACTGCATATTTCAAATAAAACTATATGCATTTTGTGGCTTTGATGGTACACTTTGCCAACTCTTTTCTATTAAAATATCTTATGTTTTAATATGTCTACAAATCATTTCTTGACAACTAGCAGTTTTGTTTCTTCCCCTTTGTTAATTTTACAGCTGTATAAAGTTAACTTATTATAGCTATATTAGGCTAGGGTCACACATAAGCCCTTTGTCGTTTTTGGCATCAGAATTTGGATTTTTTTTTGTAATAAACACCCTAAACACCTTTTTCTGCACCTAAAAACATTGCTAGGTACGTTTTTGGGCTAAAAATGTTGCTAGCAACGTTTTTGAGGTCCATTTTTTAAAAAAATATATTTTTTAACATGGGCCCTATGGAAAAACGGATCTGTTTTTTTTGGGTGCCTTAAAAAATGGATCTGTTTTTTTCAAGAATTTTGGTAAAAAAATGGCTAAAAGTCCAAAAACGTTCAGGGGTACAGGAGGCTCAAAAAGCACCCCAAAAAAAAATGGATTGGTTATGGAAATCACTTCCAAAAACGGATTTCTATATGTGACCCTAGCCTTAAATAGAAACATCGCATACACCATCACTTCACTCTTCATGGGAACTTGTCACCAGTTTTGGTGGTTCTAAACCCTACATACCACCTTTAACATGATGAAATTGGGGTTCCTGAAAACTCTTTATATCCGCAGACTTATCCCTGCGTACTTCATAAAATGACTTTTAATCTGTCCCATGCTGTATTTTAAGGGTCATATGGGTATCTGCACATTGAAGTCAGCGCTGCCCTGCTTCATGGAAAACCTGCCCATCCTGAGTGTATGAAAGTGAATGACATACGGACATCATCCACACAATTCACAAGTCTCATGCCTGTGCAGTGGCGCGCCTCACTGGGGATGCTGCAGAGTCAGTGATTCCACTGCACAGGCGCAAGACTTCGGTCTCACATCAGCCGCACAGTGCCTGAAGTCTTGGACTTGCACAGTGGAGTCATTAGCTCTTCAATAAGGCACAGTGAGGCGAGACACTGCATAGACAAGAGATTTTGGGCACTGTGCAGGTGATGTGAGACTGAAGTCTTGTGCCTGTGCAGTGGAATCACTGGCTCTTCAATAGGGCACAGTGAGGCGTGCCACTGCACAGGTGCGAGACTTGTGATTTGTATGGATGACATTGGTATAACATTCAGGCTTGGGTCACACATAGAAATCCGTTTTTGGAAGTGATTTCCATGACCAATCCGTTTTTTTTTTTGGGTGCTTTTTGAGTCTCCTGTACCTCTGAACGTTTTTGGACTTTTGACCAAAATTCTTGAAAAAAACAGATCCTTTTTTCCATAGGGCCTATGTTAAAATTTTTTCTTTTTTGAAGAACGGACCCCAAAAACGTTGCTAGCAATATTTTTAGGTGCAGAAAAAGACGAATAGGGTGTTTATTACATCTAATCCGTTTTTCTATCCGTTTTTGGACTTAGAAAAAAAAATGCTAAAAATGAAGCCAAAAACGGACCAAGGGCTTATGTGTGACCCTAGCCTCACTTGCATACACTTGAGAAGGGCGGATTTTCCATGGATCAGGGTGTCGATAACCGCAATGTGCAGACCCTCATATGACCATTAAAATAAATTAGCATACAGTGGGGGACAAATGAAATTATTTTATGAGGTACGCAGGGGAAGGTCTGGGTATATAAAGGGGTTTCAGGAACCCCAATTTCATCATGTTAAAGGTGGTGGGAAGGGTTTAGAACCCCCAAAACTGGTGACAGGTTCCTTTAAGAATGTAATCTTCTTATTTTACTCAGGATAAGTTCACCTACAGTTGTCTTGATGTAACTTCACAGGTAAGTTATCCAAAACATAGCAGGAGATAAAGTGTGATCATTTCACTCTGAGTTTAATTGTGAACTCCACTGTTACCAACTGGACAAGGATCTGGATCAACACTGTTCTGTAGATGGCAACAATTTCAATGGGTCCTTCCAACGGTCCCTATCCTAATCTTAGGCTTGAATCAATGAAGTTGACTGCAGACCCACAGTCAATGAAAGCGAATGCAGATAATGACTATTCTTGGAAAAATAGTTCCGCATTCAGCAGTACTTTGTGTGAGGAGTAGAAATGTACCTGGAAGGCTGGTTGGCCTCCGTGATAATCAGCCAGACATATGTGTTTCAAAATGGCATGCATGCTTGAGAGTCCTTGAGAAAATGCCCAGTGAGATCACAGTAGTGGCAGAGTCCGAGATTGCTTCAATGTCAACAGTCTGAAAGCTGGAAGCTCCTGCTTCAGAAGCGTGGACCAATTCGGGAAAATAGCCGAAACTCTCGTGTTGCTCATCTGGCTGAATCCTGCGATCCAGGCCTGAGACATAGCATTCTCCAAGACACAGGGTGGAATATGCAGAGCTAGAGCATTCTTAAGTGTATCCGAAACACCACAACGAAACTGAAATCTGAGAGCTGCATCACTTCACAGAACTGTGGAACACTGCCAGAAAATGGTACTATAGTCCTCAGTAGTGGAGAGGGCAAAATCCCTGCTGCAGTGTATGCAAATTTGGTCAAGAGCTACTGGAAATGTCAGACCTCTGTAACTGCAAACAAAGCTTTCTGTACCAAATATTAAGTTCTGTTTTTCTATTGTATAAAATATTTATTTTATACAATAGAATGCAAAATAAGTATGTAAAAATCATGCAATGTGAATTCTTGGATTTTTTTTTTGATCCTTGTCTTCACTTGTTGAAGTATCACCCACGATAAAAATTACAGACCTCTCTATTGTTTGTAAGTGGGAAAACGTGGAACATAGTCAGTGAATCAAATGCTTATTTTCCCCACTGTGTATGTAAACAAGTGCATTTCAATGAATTAGAATATCATCAAAAAGAGCATTTGTTTAAATGATTCAAAACAAAAAGAGAAACACATATACATAAGACGCACCTGATTATAAGACGCACCTCCAAATTTGGTGAAGGAAAAGAGAAAATAGATCATTTTTAATGTTAAATGGGGTCCTTCTTATAATGCCAGTGTCCGTCTTACAAATCAGTATATATGTCCCTCATCCTGGTACATAAATCCCCTATCCTGGTATCCCGGTATATATGTCCCCCCCATTCTGGTATATATCCCTCATCCTGGCATATATGTCCCTCATCTTGGCATACATGTCCACATCCTGTATATATGCCCCCATCCTGGTATATATATCGCTCATCCTGGTATACATGTCCCTCATCCTGGTATATATGTTCCCATCCTGTATATATGTCCCCATCCTGGTACATATGCCCCCCATACTGGTATATATATATCCCTCATCATTAGAGATGAGCCACCACCCTAGTACTCAAATTCGATTCAATTTGTCAAATTGGGGGTGTGTTCGTCGAATGTTCGTCGAACACCGTCGAACACCATCGAACGCCATTGAAAACAATGGCAGGCAAACACAAACACATGGAAAACACATAGAAAACACCTTATAAGGTGTCCAAAAGGTGACAAACTACTCAGAAGACACAACAAACACATGGAAAAGTGACAAGTACATATAAAAATGTGAAAAGAAAAGAGATGGACAAGTAAAAGAAGGAGACACAGATATAGGCATGTCATGCCCTTCTAAAATCATGTAAAACACAGCAAGGAGACTCCAACAAGAGTCTCCATTTTTTCCAAAAATTTTGGCACAGACAACACTTAAGTGTCATCAATCGCCCCACAGTGGCAAACTTAAAATGGTTACTTTCATGAAGCACATTCAAAAATCCACAAGCCTTTAGTCTCTCCAGGATGAGACAGGGGTAGAAAAGTCCTTGCGGATCCATGACTTGTTCATCTTGATGAACGTTAGTCTGTCCATATTGTCACTGGACAGAGGCGTGCGCTTATCTGTCAGCACACCACCAGCAGCATTGAAGACACGTTCAGAGAGAACGCTGGCTGCGGGGCACGACAAGATTTCTAAGGTGTGAGTGGTGAGCTCAGGCCATTTTTCCAGATTGGAAGCCCAAAATGAGCAAGACTCCAGTTCCCCAGTCATGGCACCGATATTAACTTGGAGATACTCCTGTGAGATTGACTCTGTGCACTACTGGTGTTTTGCGGAAAAGCAGATCTAAGATTCTGTAACAGCTTCTGCTGATACTCCTGCATGCGTGTGTCCATTTCTATGGCAGGAATTATTTTGCCAAATTTTGTCTTGCACCAGGGATCTAAGAGTGTGGCAACCCAGTAGTCGGCATTACTTCTAATTCGGACAATCCGAGGGTCATGTTGCAGGTAGTGCAGCAAGAAGGCGCTCATGTGTCTTGCGCATTCAGGAGGACCAAGTCTTGTTGTGTTGATGGCGGCAAGGTGAGAATCATGCTTCCATCCTCTGCCCTGTCACCCCAACCTCGCAACACAGAAATGTGATCAAGGTCTCCCATATCTGCTGAGTCTTCCATGCCTATCGCCAGTTCGTCCTACACTTCTTCCTCGCTCCTGCACCTTCCTCAACAGTTTGGCTGCTACCATGCACCCTCGTTAATCTCTCTCCCCCTCCCTCTCATGCCTGCCGCCTTGGTGCTGCCGACCGTCTGGACCATTGGAAATCTTGTTATTCCTTCTGCATAGGACTCCTCCTGTACATCCTCCCCCTCCTCTTGTCCCACCACCTGACTCTGAATACTATTTAGAGTGTGCTCCAGCATGTAGATGACCAGAATAGTTATGCTGATAATGGCATCATCAGCGCTGAACATCTTCGTCGCCATTTCAAAACTGTGCAGAAGGGTGCATAGGACCTTGATCTGAGACCACTCCTGCAGCGTGATCTGCCCCAGCTCTGGATCTCGTTGGCCCAGGCTGTACATCATAACGTATTGCTGCCACAGTCGCTGCAACATGTGCAGAGTCGAATTCCAGCGTGTCGGCGCATCGCATTTCAGACGATGAATCGGCAGGCTGAAAGACGTCTGGAGCAATGCAAGTCGTTGAGCTATGGGATACGAACGGCGGAAGTGAGCACACAGCGACTGTTCCCACTGCAGAAGCCCATCTAGTCCGGGATAGTGGGTTAAAAATTGCTGGACAACCAGGTTCAAGACGTGAGCCATACAAGGCACGTGTGTCATATTGCTCTGGCGAAGGGCTACACCCAGGTTTGCAGCATTGTTGCACACGGCCTTCCCTGGCTGCAGGTTCAGTGGAGACAACCATTGATGAAACTCGGTCTCCACAGCTGACCACAACTCTTCAGCTGTGTGACTCACATTTCCTGGACATTTCAACATAAACACCGCCTGATGCCATTGAGCCCTGCCAGCATAGTAAGGAGGTGTGCAGGAGTCCTTCTGCGCAGTTACAATGCAGGTGGCATTGCCAGACAGGCTTTGGGCGGAGGTGGAGGACCGAGATGAGGTGGAGGAGGCAGAAGCAGTGGAGGAACTTCTACATACAGAGGACTGACGCACAACTCGTGGGGACAGCAAGACTTGTACAGCAGACCCTTCTCCAGCTCTCACCATAGTTACCCAGTGCCTGTAAGCGACATGTAAAGCCCCTGTCTATGCTTACTGGTCCAAGTATCTGTGGTGAAATGCACCCCGTCACACACAGAGTTTCTCAAGGAAGCGGTGATGTTGTGTGCGACATGCTGGTGTAGCACAGGCACACCTTTCTTGGAGAAGTAGTGTCGACTGGGCATCTGGTACTGGGGCACTGCGGTGGACATAAGGTCTCGAAAATCCTCTGTGTCCACCAGCTGGAAAGGCAGCATTTCTGTAGCCAACAGCTTGCAGATGGTGAAAGTCAACCTCTTAGCTTTGTCATGGCTAGGTGAAAATGGTCTTTTACTTGTCCACATCTGAGGGACCAAGGGCTGGCTGCTGTGCTGAGATGGGGTTGAGTATGGTGTCCCCGGCAAACTGCTGGTCTGTGAGGAAGGTGCAGGCAGAGATATAATGTTGCCTTCATCCAAAGGTGGTGCTCTCGATGTCTGAGAGAGCTCAACACCAGTAGGTGTTTCCACTTCCAAAAGAATTGACGACCTGCCAATCACACTGCCTGTTGCGGGTAAAGAGATGGAAGGTCTGTTTCCAAAAGCATAGCGTGACTGCTGTCCCCAAAGTCACAGAGGATGAAGAGCACACAGATGCACTTGATGGGGCAGACGGTGGTTGGTCCACCCTGCTAGGCCGAATTGTAGCACAGTGAGCTTCCCACTGTGACTTATGCTTCATATCCATGTGACGGTTCATGCATGAAGTACTCAAACTATTGAGTTTTTAGCCTCTATTTAGAGATTGGTGACAAATCTAATGGCCACTTTACACGCGGCAACAGGAAGATAGAAAACGGCAGGTGTTGGAGACAATTGTACCTTTTACCTTCAAAACACCTTGCAGATACCTGAATTACATGCAGCCACTTCAAGGTGTTTTGAAGGTAAAAGGTACAATTGTCTCCGACACCTGCCGTTTTCTATCTTCCTGTTGCCGCGTGTAAAGTGGCCATTACAGATGACATGAGTTGGGTGATCCTTTGCGATGTCAAAAAAGGCCCAGCATAGGCAAGGCTTAGAGCCCATGCGATCTGCAGAGCCACCACGACGTCTACTCAGAGGCAGAGTTGAGGCTGAGGATGCAGTTGTTGAAGTGCTTTCAGTACTCCGTCTCTGTCCAGGAAGGTGCAACCTAACCTCGTCGTCAGTATCATCCTCCTCCACCTCATCTGCTGACCTCATCGACTGGCTGACTGTGGGTTGACAGTAGGTGGGATCTCCAACCTCATCATCACCCTGTGTGTTCTCACACCCCTCGTCCTCAGATACAACCTCTTCCTGCCCTGAACGAAAAGTCAAGTTGTCATTCCAATCAGGTATCTTCCTTATTGTCTCCACCAAGAGGAGTTACAGTTTGGGAAGGAGCGTCTACATTATGCTCAGAACCTTCTTCATCTGTGCCTGGATCCGACTCACAAAGGTTCTGGGTATCAGTACAGATCATTTCCTCGTCTGGACTCACTGCAGCTTTGGAGCAGACCTCTGATTCCCAGGCTATAGTGTGACTGAACAGCTCTGCAGACTCAACCATCTGTGTTACCCCATACTCAGTAGGGCGGCTGGAGACTTGGGAAATGGGAGGAAGCAAGTGCGATTGGGGTGACACCTCAGAGAACTGGAGTTTTTGGGATGTTGAAGTTGAGGTGGAGGAGAGGCCACTTGATAGATCACTTGAGATCCATTCATGCACCTGCTCTTTTTGTGCCTCATCTACAATTGGCAGCGATGGTCGTGTCCATACGAAAGGGATCATATCAAATTGTCCACGGAAAGAAGTAAACATCTTACTTTGGCTGGAAGATGGTTTTTCTTCAGCAGATGTTACTGTTGCTTTACCACCTACCCCACGGACACAAACTTTTTTTCCCTTTCCCCCATGCCTATTCCCCTTTCCACCAGCAGCAGGCCTTTTGCCACTTATTTTGTATGTGAACAAATTGGAAACTCTGCAGTTGTTGGCAAAAAAAAATTCAGATGGAAATCGAGCAGAGCTGAGTAGCCGAACAGTGCTACTAGGCCCAAACTATTACCTGGGCTAGACGCAGTTAAAAATTAGCATGAAATAGACAGGCAGTGTAGCTTGGTTGACAAATGGGCTACACCACTGACTACCAGACACTGCTACTAGCCCAAAAGGATTGCCTGGGCTAGCTGCAGTAAAAAGGTGGCTACTGGATAGACAGGCGGTGTAGCTTACTTTACAGCTGGGCTGCACCGCTGAGTACCAGACACTGCTACTAGCCCAAAAGGATTGCCTGGGCAAACTGCAGTAAAAACGTGACTACTGAAGACAGGTGGTGTAGCTTTCTTCACAGCAGTGCTACACTACCTGCCCAAAAGGACTGCTTGAGCTAGATTTGGCCAGATGCGGTGAAAAACATTTGCACAGCACTGGCACATACTTGTCTGGCAAAAACTGCTAGGAACTGCTCTAACCTAGCCCTCAAAAGGGCTGAAATTACAACTAGTCCCTACTTCTATGAAGTAGCCCTGAAAAGGGCTGATATTCCAACTAGTCCCTACTCCCTACTTGTCTGAAGTAGGCCTCAAAAGGGCTGATATTCCAACTAGTCCCTACTCCCTAAACCTATCTCTCTATCTAACTTGATATTCGCTCACTATCTGTCTAAGTCACACTTTATAGCGCCCACAGCAGCAGTAACGGTGCCTGACTGACACACAACTGCAGCACTGAGGTAATGGTGATGATGGGGAAAATGGCCAGGTCTTATAGGGCAAGGACATGTGACATATACAGCCAATGACACATGCCCTTGCTTGTGTGCAAAAAATGCACTTTGGTGTGTGTGTGTGATTGGCTGACAGCCTGCACCACCCCACTGTATATGTGGGTAGGAGAAAAAAAAATGGAGATAGGCATTATGTCAGCAGCACTGATCTATACCCCGCCCCCCCCGTACACTTTACACTGAAACTGGATATTAACATTCAATAACACTATCACTGTGAAAAGCCAGTTACGCTTTTGTGAACGAAGCGTTATTGAACATAACCTCGAATTGCCGAATTTGAAGCTAATTGTTCGCATTCGCCGAATGACTCGAACATTGCCCAAAACAGGTTGAATTTGAGATTGGCGAACATTTCGAATTGAACACCGTTTATCTCTACTCATCATAGCATACATGTCCGCATGCTGTGAATATGGCCCCCCATCCTGTATATATACCCCATCCTGGCATATATGAGGTGGTCGACAGGGTATGGAGTACTCGGGAACCGGGGCTGATGGCGGCTTGCTTTGATGGGAGAATCATAGCTGGTCGATCCCCGGTCCCGTGCCCTGGACCCTCAATGGCGGCGAACGGTGGGGAATAAGGGGATTGTTAACGTGACGCCACCTATAGTACCTGGTAACGGGTATACCAGCGCTGCAGCCGGCCGCTGAGGTGATATTGGGTGCAGCAGAGTGTGGTACAGCTCCCCACAGATGGAGCTTTACCTCAGGGCAGCGGGGATGGATGAGGGGAGTAGTAGTTGCGTCTTTGCAGACAAGGCGGTGAATTGCGGCGGTTAAACAGGAACACACACAGGGATTGTTGTTTCGGTACCTTTTCTGGTGACAAGGTAACAGGTACAGTCCAGAGTAATAACCAGGTCCCCGGTGCAACTTGGGACTTCCACCTTAGAAAGTTATGAGGCCTCCTCTGTCTTTGTGCTCTATGGTGTGGGGTAAGTCCTGCCTGAGCCTGAACCCACCGCTTCTTCTCCCTCTCTGGGCTTTGTCCTAAACTGGCAATGAGGTCCTTCTGCAGGGTCCCTGTTCCTCCTATAGCCCCTGGTCCTATATTGGTAAGTTTAGCGTCTCTTACTTTGTTTTTCTCAGGGATGAACTCCTCCTGAGTCTTCCAGGCTTTGGCTGTAGCACTAAATGCTAGCGATGTTGGACTCCTGTGTCCGGGTGTACTAAAAGGCTGTAGTAACCGGTTCCCTTTTCTTAGTTCCCTTCTTTCTTCACTTGCCTCCGACCCTTTCCCTAGGGTGCGCACAGTAGTCAGTGGTCCTGGTCCTGCATCCTTCCCAGTGATCAGCTCCTCTGTCTCCTCTTTCTTCCCTTTCACTGCAGACTCACTTTTGGGACCGACTAACTCCTCCCCTCAGGTCTGGATGTTCTTAAAGGGGAACTGACATAAGGCAGCCAGTAGAGCTCCCCCTTCAGGTCTGGGGTGAAAGGTGTGGTGTGCTGTGCTAACCAAGGTGTAATTCCCTCCTTGCACCGGTGTATCCTGTGGCAATCCCCTGCAGGGTTGCCACATTTCCCCCTAGTTAAATACAGTTCTCCGTGACTGAAACATTTTTCATAACCATAACTATTTACATTTGAATTTGAGCAGAGTCTTAAAAATGAAAAATTTTACAAAAAACAGGTATAAATAAGAAAACAGGTAACCAGTGCATACATCACTAGTCCATCCACTGTAGGCTGTTAAAAGGGTGTTTAAACAGGTGTTTGCCACTACCAGTCCTGTGGGTATGGTCCATTTTTGAAAATAAGGAAAAAGAAACATTCAAGAGTCCAACAGGTCAAGTCTCTGTAGGCTTAAAGCTCAAAAACACAACAACAAACAATACGGGTGCCTTGACGTTGGAGTCCTAGGTACAGCAGGGGCCTCTACCTGGTCATAGGCGCTGTAGGCCTCCTGGCCCTGGGGTCACCTATTGGCCAAGATTTCGCTTTCCCTAGATAGCGCCTGACGCCAACTCCTCTCACCCCTCTTACTGGTGCTGTGTACCTGGTCTGGTTGTTTTTGCCTACTCTTCACCCTTTTCTTTACATTAGCATTAATAACATATTTACATTTTTCACATATTTAAATTTTCTCACAGATTATAACTTATTCTCTGTACCTGAGTGGTGGGTGTCCAAGATTGACACATGTTGACCTACGTATTTCTGGTGTAGGATTGGTGAAAGTGGGTCTATGTGTAACTGGTAAACTGGGTAGCAGTCTGCAACTACCTGATCTCACAGTAGGAATGGCAGGTACACTGATTGCAGGATTCTCTGGTTCCGGTACAACGGCCGGTTCTTGTACTCTTGGAACTACTACTGCTGGTGGAAACATTAAAGTTGGGATTTGATATCTACCTTCTATTTCAGGCCAATCCGCTGGTAACTCTCCAATGAGTGTTTGGACTGTTTTTGGCTTCTCTTTCTCTTCTGGCTTTGGACAAGGTACATTTTCTTCTGGTTGAAGCTGTTGAGGGCACTTCTTCAAATGATCTCTAGACACTGTTGCAGTTGTTTCACCATTGTCCTTGCTGATTAAACAGGTTTTCTGGTTATCAAAACTGGATGGTAACACAGTGTATGGTTCTTTTTTCCATTGGTCATCTAGTTTTTGTAATCTTTTTCTTTTCAAAACCAGTTCATCTGGTGTTAAGGGCGTTCCTTGCGCACTTTTGTTGAAGTTGGTTTCTTGTCTTCCTCTAGCTTCCTCTAGATTTTTCCAGACTTCTCTCAACGCATTCTTGGGTTTTCTGATATTGTTCTTTTCTTCGAGTATCCCAATCTGCATCTGTAGTATCTGGTTCAGGAACTACTATGCCCATTTCGAAGTCTATTGGCAATTTTCCTGGTCTTGCTCTCATGAGGTATGCAGGGGTACAATTTGCTGAGCTTACTGGTATGTTGTAGATATCAACTAGATCTGGTAACTTCTCTGGCCATTGGTTTCGTTCTTCTAAAGGCAGAGTTTTCAGCATTTCAATTACCACGTGATTCATCTTTTCACACATTCCATTAGTTTGTGGATGGTAAGACGTGGTACGAATTTTCTTGCATCCGTATAGGTGACAGAACTCTTGAAATATTTCAGCTTCAAAGGCAGGTCCTTGGTCTGCCAATACCTGGTCTGGATAACCATGGGGTCTGCAGAAATAAGCTTGAAATGTTCTTGCTGCTGTCTCAGCTGTTAAGTCTTTTACTGGAGCTACCACAAGGAATCTGGAATAGTGGTCTACCATGGTAAGAGCATAGGTGTAGCCTGATTTGCTGGGTGCGAGCTTGACATGATCTAAGGCTACCGGTTCTAATGGTTGTTTGGTGATGATAGGCTTGAGTGGTGCTTTCTGGCTGTTACGGTCTCTTCTTCTTAATAAGCATGGCCCACAATTTTTACACCATCTCTCTATGGAAGACCTCATGCTGATCCAATAGAATCTCTCACGTAACAGTATTTCCAGTTTTCTCCATCCAAAGTGTCCCGATCCATCGTGGTACGCTTCCAATACCTTCTGGACATCTCTCTTTGGAACCACAACTTGCCATACCATTTCATGTGTCCTTGGGTTGATGTAGTGCCTGCACAGTTGACCTTGATAGATGAATAACCTGCTTCTTTCTTTTGACAGGTGTTGGGCCTCTGGTGGAGCATTCTTTTCAAGTTTGGAATCCGGTTGGGTTATCAACTTCTTTACATGGCTCACTGCCGGATCGCTGTCTTGAGTCTCCTTCCATCCATAGTGAGGCAACGGGTTTAGTTCAACAGTCTGACGGTTATGGTAGATGTGATCTTCAATGATTTTTCATTTTCTGCTTTTATGGTAAGCTACGAAAAAAGAATGTGCATATAGGGTCTTATCTCAATTAAATACTTTCTCTGTGTGATTTGTAATTGCTCACCTTTCTCAGTTGTGAAACCCACAACTGGTAGAAAAGCGTTAAAGCAGCTGCTGGAAGGATCGCACTCCCACAGGTAACCGTGGTTGTGATGTAGATATTCTTGGACGAAGTGCCTCAAATGTCCGCGCTGCTGCTCCAGGATCAAAGGAACCAAGACACAGGGATGTCTGGATCAGCTCAAGCCTTTATTTTCCGACGCGTTTCGGAGCCACATACCGAGCTCCTTCCTCAGGGAACATCAAGATTATACTGAACAAAATCTTATTTAAAAGAGAAAAGGCGCCAAAACACAATTGAAATTACATCAGCATGAAGGGAGGATCTAGACATGACGTCACATTGTTTGTAAACAGAATCACGCAACAGCTAAAATAATTAACAGTGTCAAATTCACAATAGAATATACCCATAAAGTGTACACTTGATATGTTCCATATACAAAAAAAAACGAAAAAAATAAATCAAAGTGTAAGACATAAAAACTGGAAGCTCCCTAGTGCGGAATCAAACTCACAAAAAAAGAGAGAATTGTGATAAATACCATGTATTGTGCAGATCTTCTGCCTATTGTGCTATATATCCTTATAGTCACTCACAGCAATAGAATAAGTATACAGACAGAATTGGTTGTAAAGCACTAGAATGAATGTGACAATCAAATCCGAAAATAAAAAGATGATCAGACAAGTGAAGAATAAGAAACACCTCTAGCGTGCTATATTTATCGTATTATATGTGTATATCTATAGAAAGTGTATAAAATTATAATAGTGATGGTGGGAGAAACTAAGGTAATCAATGTTACAAATACCTTTCATGTATGTGCTGTGCTAAATTATCTGTGATCAATAAGCATCCTATATAATAATTCCTCTAAGCCAGTGACTCACCGTGACCGGGGTGGTCGTGTCGCAGGCGTTGACTCTCCTCTTGTCACGGAACCGCGCCTGCGGCTGCGGGGCCTGGTGGTCCAGATCAATAGGGGGGATGGCTGAACAGTAGGGGTAGTTTGTTTTCGTGACGCCACCTGCGGGTGTTCTGGTAACTTTACCAGCACTGCTAGGTCTCCGGGGATGTTAGGCAGCAAGATGGGACGCTCCCCACAGGATGAGCGGGAGTCCCCGGAGCCAGGAGCTGAGCAAGATGTTGTGAGGCAGCTGCGGTAGTGCTGCTGTTAGGCCAGGAGTCAGACACAGACACGTCAAAGTCTTTTTAGTACCTTTACTGGTGGTTTTCAGGTACGCCAGACCGGGTTAGTGAAGTCAGCACTCTTGGCGTTTCAAAGCAAGCAGTTGTAGTAGGCTTCCTTCTCTCTCTCTACTTGTAGTGCGGTCGGGTAGATGTGGAATCCAGCCGGACCGGGCAGTGTGTTCAATAGAACAGATTTCACCTGGTTGTCAGCACTGAGGGCACTGTAAAAGGGTGATGATAACTCTACCTTCTTCACTGGGCTCTCGTTGGTAGGTGCGACAGGTGAACAGGGGCTAGACTCTCTGTGAAGTATGCTGGTTCTCTGCAGTGGCTATGTAGCTTCCACAGCTTCGGTTCCAGTAACCGGTTATTAAGCAAAGAGTCAGAATAACTCTGTTTTCCTGAGAGGTGTTCTCCTTCTTCCTCTTATCCCAGTTGCAGGGATTTCCTCACTTGCTAGCTGGCTGATTGGGCCTAGTGTGTCCCTCATAGGATGGAGGTTATACACAGGCTGGCAGCTCTTGTAGCGTCTGCACAAACTCTGAAGTTTCTCCCTCCAAGACTCTATTTATAGGTGGGAACTGGCTCAAAGTGACCAGTGGAGCTCCCCCTAGAGGCTCGGGGTGAAACCAGGTGTTCTAAGGTGTTGTAGTGTTGTTAGGTGTTTTGTGAGTTTTTCTTTGCTGTTACTTGCTCCAATTGTGCCCTAAGGATTTCTGTGGTGCCCAACAGGTGCCAGGGTGCCACATTCCCCCTTAGTTAACCTCAGTTCTTCCGGCTGAGCAAAAAGTTCTTTTTACAACTTAACACTATGCATTTTAAAAACATTCAATAACACAGTCTTAAAGAAAAATACAAAAATCACTAAAAAGGAAGGGAAAAATATGAAAAAGGTGAAAAGCAGTCCATACGGCACTAGTCCATCTGCCGCAGGCTGGAAAAGGTAAGGTTTTGGTCACACAAGTCCTGTGACAATTGTCCAAAGTTTATGAAAAGGGATAAAGGTAAAGTCCACACATATTTAAACTTTATACATTCCCTACGGGTGTCTGCTTGGGAGGCCGGTACTAACCTTCTATACCTTACCAGGCGCTTTCTGTCCCAAACTTGATATACTTGGGACAGAGCCCAGTTCCTCCACCCTTCTGTACACTACTTTTTCCAGGTTTTGAAAACAGGGTACTGTTTACAAACAGGGGCGTAACTACAATAGGTGCAGGGGTTGCGATCGCACCCGGGCCCTGCAGCCTAGGGGGGCCCCAGAAGTCCCTTTGGCCCGTAGAAAAAGACTAATACTACCAAAGATTGCAATAATTGGGGGCCCCGTTGGAGCTTTCGCATCGGGGCCCCGAGGCCTGAAGTTACGCCACTGTTTACAAACACTTATGGTACCTTTACACGCCGCCACAACAGGATGGATACAACCCGCTACAGGCTACAAATGTAGCTTGTCGCGCCAATATCGCCCGTAGTAGCGGCGTCTGAAGACGGGACGACACAGCCAGCTACAGATACCTCTGTATCCGTGCACTGCCCATAAACATATGGCAACATCGCCGATTGTAGCGAGCTGTATCGGCGTGTAAAGAAGGAACAGAAGGGTTGTTCCTACACCATGCTATGTAGCTGGGGCGTGACACAGGCTCCGGGTTACCGCGCCCCTTCAGCGATCATTGGAGGAAGCTCCTGCGTTACGATTGGTAGTCGCTGCACAGGGCGGCATATTTAAGGAGCTGACCAGTCACACTACACAATTGCTCGAGCGTCAAGTATTAATCAGCCTCCTGCGATGCCTGGCCAATCAAGGTATTATTGCTTTGTCCTATCAGCGTATGGACGACTCGTAATCCACAATTGTAGCACGCCTATGTGCTGTCCCTGCTGCACCAGGTACGCCCATAGTAGCTGTTTGTAGCGGTGTATAAATGAGCTACAGATGGCTACTTGAGACACCCGGTGATGTAGCTAGCTGTAGATGTAGCGTAGCGTAGCGCACCTTGTGGCGGCGTGTAAAGAGGGTGCGGTTCCCGTTGGTAACCGTTCGGCCGTGCTCGTGCACGTGAAGTTGCCGTTGGTATCCATCCTGTTGTGGCGGCGTGTAAAGGTACCATTACAGGTAATATTTTCCACTACATTCTAAACCCATTCTCCAAGTTTGTTTGGGGGTTGTCCTAATGTACTACGTGTGGATCTGCGTAGTGTGGGTGTTTCCAAAGCTGTTGGTGTAGTGTACGAAGTGGTTCTTAGTTCTCTATGTCTGCTTTGTGGTAGACCATAGTAAGTACGTAAGCGATCTACTGGACTATCCTCTGTAGGTAGTTGTGTAGGATTTTGTTATCTTACTGTGGGACTAGCAGGTTCACCGATTACAGGAATCTCAGGTTCCATTATAACAGGCTGCATATCTTGCACTTGAACTTGTTGTTGAACTGGAATTGGTTGCTGATTTTCTACAGGCTGGTAGAAATGCATAACTGGTATGATATATGCTCCATCGCATTGTGGCCAGTCTGCTGGTAAGTATCCAATGTCTGAAAGGACTAGATTTTCTTTAGTTTCTTCATCTATAGTTACAGTAGGGTAACTGGTTGCTTGTGGGATTAACTGTGCTGGACATTTCTTCAAATGGTCCCTTGAAAGAGTTGCAATAGTATTCCCATTGTCTTTGCTAATAACGCACGTTTTAGAGTTGTCGTAGTGTGACGGCATAACGGTGTAGGGTAAAGATTCCCAACTGTTATCCAATTTGTTGGTTTTTCTTTTTAGCACTATGTCTCCTGTAGCTAAAGGTTCAGCTGAGGCGTGCTTGTTGAAGTCTTTTTCTTGCTTGGTTCTGCTGATTTCTAGGTTTCTTTCAACACTTTCTTGTACTTTTCTGTACTGTACTTGGCGTTGGCTGACCTAGTCGTCATCAGAAGAATCTTCTGTGGGTTCGATGGTTCCCATCTGTAAATTAATAGGCAATTTACCTGGTCTTGCTCGCATTAAGTAAGCATGTGTGTAGTTGGTTGAACTGACAGGTATGTGGTTGTAGATGTCCATGATATCTGGAAGTTTCTCTGGCCATTGATTCCTCTCATCAACTGGTAAGGTTTTGAGCATGTCAATGACAATGTGGTTCATCTTCTCACATAAACCATAAACCGTTTGTCTGGGGATGATAAGGTGTTGTGCGGATCTTCTTACACCCATATAGCCCTAAGAATTCTTGGAACAGAGCTGATTCGAAGGCTGGCTCTTGGTCAGTCAAGACTTGGTCTGGATACCCATGGGGGCGACAGAAGTAACTCTGGAATGCTTTGGCTGCGACCTCTGCAGTTAAATCCATAACTGGAACTACTACCAGAAATCTTGAATAGTGGTCAACAATGGTGAGAGCGTAAGTGTACCCGGTTCGACTTGGGGTAAGCTTCACGTGGTCGAGAGCAACTATTTCAAGAGGTTTGGTGGTAACAATTGGCTGCAACGGAGCTTTCTGAGTCAGGTGGTCTTTCCTTCGAAGGTGACATGGTCCACAGTATTTACACCACTTGTCAATTGAGCCTCGCATACCGACCCAGTAGAACCGATCCTTCAGGAGTCTCTCCAGCTTCTTCCATCCAAAGTGTCCGGCATCATCATGGTATGCTTCAAGGATCATTTAGACTTCAGTCTTGGGAACTACAATATGCCAGATTAGTTCATGGGTTCTAGGATTGAGGTATCTTCTGCATAGTTTACCTTAGTAACATAGTAACATAGTTTTTAAGGTTGAAGGAAGACTTTAAGTCCATCTAGTTCAACCCATAGCTTAACATGTTGATCCAGAGGAAGGCAAAAAAAAAACATGTGGCAACACTAAGGTCCACATTGGGGGAAAAAATTCCTTCCTGACTCCAGGTACGGCAATCAGACTAGTTCCCTGGATCAACGCCCTATCAAAGAATCTAGTATATATAACTGGTAATATTATAGTTTTCAAGAAAGGCATCCAGGCCCTTCTTAATTGTTAGTAGTGACTCACTCATTACAACATCATGTAGCAGAGAGTTCCATAGTCTCACTGCTCTTACAGTAAAGAATCTGCGTCTGTGATTATGATTAAACCTTCTTTCCTCCAGACGTAGAGGATGCCCCCTTGTCCCAGTCTCAGGCCTAAGAGTAAAGAGATCATTAGAAAGGTCTCTGTACTGTCCCCTCATATATTTATACATTATTATAAGATCACCCCTTCGTTTTTCCAAGCTAAATAACCCCAAGTTTAATAACCTGTCTTGGTATTGCAGACCCCTTAGTCTTCTAATGACTTTTGTCGCTCTTCTCTGGACCCGCTCTAGTTCAGCTATGTCTTTCTTATACACCGGAGACCAGAATTGTACACAGTATAGTGTGGTCGCACTAGTGACTTGTATAGAGGTAAAATTATGTTCTCTTCATGAGCATCTATGCCTCTTTTAATGCATCCCATTATTTTATTTGCCTTTGCAGCAGCTGCCTGACACTGGCCACTAAATGTGAGTTTGTCATCAACCCATACACCCAGGTCTTTTTCAGTGACAGTTTTGCCCAGTGTTTTACAATTAAGCACATAATTATACCTTTTGTTTCCTCTGCCCAAGTGCATGACTTTACATTTATCCCCATTAAAGCTCATTTGCCATTTAGCAGCCCAAGCTTCTAGTTTACATAAATCCTCCTGTAATATAAAATTGTCCTCCTCTGTATTGATTACCCTGCAGAGTTTAGTGTCATCTGCAAATATTGAGATTCTACTCTGTATGCCCCCTACAAGGTCATTAATAAATATATTAAATAGAAGCGGGCCCAACACTGACCCCTGTGGTATCCCACTGTTAACTGTGACCCATTCTGAGTGTGTTCCATTAATAACCACCCTTTGTTTCCTATCACTAAGCCAGTTCTTAACCCACTTACACATATTTTCCCCTATCCCCATTGCCCTCATTTTATGTATCAACCTTTTGTGTGGCACCGTATCAAAAGCTTTTGAAAAGTCCATATACACCACATCCACTGCATTTCCTTGGTCCAGTCCAGAACTTACTTTTTCATAGAAGCTTATTAGATTAGTTTGACAGGAACGGTCTCTCGTAAAACCATGTTGATAATGGGTCATGAGGTTATTTTTCTTCAGATACTCCAGTATGTGTCTCTATCCCACAATCCACCATGCAGTGGCGTAACGATCGCGGTTGCAGCAGTCGCGGCTGAGACCGGGCCCGGACCTGTATGGGGGCCTGCGCCGGGCCTCCAGCTGCCCCCTGCGACTGCGATCATGTGTGAGAGGAGAGGAGGTGAAGGGAGGGAAGCTTCCTGCGGCTGATCCCACCCCTCCTCTCCTCTCATCTGCTGCCAGCTCCTTGCTCTGTACTGTGCGGCCAGCAGCATTAACCCCCCGGTCCTCAGATGCAGGTAGCAGCACCACCCCGGGCTCCTCATCTGCAGCTGGTAGCACACACCCCCACGACGAAGGCGACGCAGCCAGGAGATGAGTGGCACCCTCCGGCTAAGCCAATGAGTGGCGCGGGATTCAAAGCCACGCGGCACCATTCATTGGCTGAGCTGACTGCCGCAAGAGAAATACACGATTTCCGCTCACTACTATTGTGCCGGTAGATCAGCAGCCCCGGCCACTGATCTCCCGGCCAAATAGTAGTGAGCGGATGGCCGCTGATCTCCCGCTGGTGGCAGCCACTTATCTCCTGCCGCCGGGTGGTCAGTGGCGCCAGCCGCTGATCTCCCGGCTGGATAGCAGTGTGCGGCAGCCGGGCATTTTTAAATCTCCCGCCAATACCGTGCAATCAATCATTTAAAAATGCCCGCCCGCTGCTCATTGCTCATCCGCTGGGAGATCAGCAGCGCCTGCCGCTGATCTTCTGGCTGAATAGCAGTGAGAGGCGGGCCGCTGATCTCCCGGCGGTTGCAGCCGCTCATCTCCCGCCAATACCATGCTGCTCAGCTGATTGGTTGCACGCCGGGCAGCGCACGATCAGCTGAGCAGTGCATTATTGGCAGGAGATTTAAAAATGCCCGCCGAAAGCTCATTGCTATTCCCTCGGGAGATCAGCGCTAATCTTCTGGCCGAATAGCAGTGAGCGGCCAGCCACTGGGAGATTAGTGGCGCTAGCCTGGCATGCAACAAATCAGCTGAGCAGCACATTATTGGCGGGAGATTTAAAAATACCACTCATTGCTATTTAGCTGGGATATTCCGGCGGAAAAGCAGTGATCTTCCGGCAGTGGTATCTGCTCATTTCCCGCCACCGGGAGGTCATTGACACCTGCTGCTGATCTCCTGGCTGAATAGCAGTGAGCTATTTTTAAATCTCCCACCAATACCACGCTGCTCAGCTGATTGGTCGCGCGCTGCCGGGCGCATGACCAATCAGCTGAGCAGTGCTTAATTGGGATTTAAAGCTGGACACCAATACAGCTGCTAGTGGTATTGGCACCACACTTCAATACCGCTAGCAGCTGGTGTAATTGGTTAGCACTGTATATGGTGGCTCAGTGGTTAGCACTGTATATGGTGGCTCAGTGGTGAGCACTGTATGGTGGCTCAGTGGTGAACACTGTACGGTACGTTGTGAAAGTATTTGGCCCCCTTGAACTTTTCAACCTTTTGCCACATTTCAGGCTTCAAACATAAAGATATAAATTCTAATTATTTTGTGAAGAATCAACAAGTGGGACACAATTGTGAAGTGGAACGAAATTTATTGGATATTTTAAACTTTTTTAACAAATAAAAAACTGAAAACTGGGTCGTGCAATATTATTTGGCCTCTTTACTTTCAGTGCAGCAAACTCACTCCAAAAGTTCTGTGAGGATATCTGAATGATCGAATGTTTTCCTAAATGGCTGGTAATGATAAATAGAATCCACCTGTGTGTAATCAAGTCTCCGTATAAATGCACCTTCTCTGTGATAGTCTGTGAAGACCAAGGAACACACCAGGCAGGACCAAGATACTGTTGTGACGAAGTTTAAAGCCAAATTTGGATACAAAAAGATTTCCCAAGTTTTAAATATCTCAAGGAGCACTGTGCAAGAGATCATATTGAAATGGAAGGAGAATCAGACCACTGCAAATCTACCAAGACCCGGCCGTCTCTCTAAACTTTCATCTTGAACAAGTAGAAGACTGATCAGAGATTCAGCCAAAAGGCTTATGAACTGCAGAGATCTACAGCTGAGGTGGGAGAGTCTGTCCATAGGACAACAATCAGTCGTAAACTGCACAAATCTGGCCTTTATGGAACAGTGTCAAGAAGAAAGCCATTTCTCAAAGATTTCCATAAAAAGTATTTTTTGAAGTTTGCCACAAGCCACCCTGGAGACACACCAAACATGTGGAATAAGGTGCTCTGGTCAGATGAAACCAAAATCGAACTTTTTGGCCACAATGCAAAGCGATGTTTGGTGTAAAAGCAACACAGCTCATCACCCTCAAAACACCATCCCCACTGTCAAACATGGTGGTGGCAGCATCATGGTTTGGCCCTGCTTTTCTTCAGCAGGGACAGGGAAGATGGTTAATATTGATGGGAAAATGGACGAAGCCAAATACAGTTAGAAAAAAGGGAGATACAAGAGGCGCAGATTGTGCCCTATCAAACAGACACTATAGTTCTTATGTGGATTATAAGTGTATCCACTCACCTTTTATGGTTGTGAGACCCACAACCAGTTTAAAAGCATAAGGCATCTGCTGCAGAACCTCCACCAATGCTACAAAACCGCGGGAAATCAGGAGAGAAAACTGGAATGGTATCCACGGTCCGCGCTGCTGCTCTTTATCCAAGGAATCCAACAAGAGGTTATTACCATCAAAAGTTCTTTATTTCATCACACCAACGCGCTGCGGTGCTGTCGATGCCCTGAGGAAGGTGCTGGGACAGCACCGAAACGCGTTGGTGTGATGAAATAAAGAACTTTTGATGGTAATAACCTCTTGTGGATTTCTTGGATAAAGAGCAGCAGTGCGGACCGTGGATACCATTCCAGTTTTATCTCCTGAAGCCAAATACAGGACCATTCTGGAACAAAACCTGTTGGAGTCTGCAAAACACCTGAGACTGGAACAGAGATTTATCTTCCAGCAAGACAATGATCTCAAGCGTAAAGCAAAATCTACAATGGAATGGTTCAAAAATAAACGTATCCAGGTGTTAGAATGGCCAAGTCACAGTCCAGACCTGAATCCAATCGAGAATCTGTGGAAAGAACTGACAACTGCTTTTCAAAAAAATTCTCCATCCAACCTCACTGACCTCGAGCTGTTTTGTAAGGAAGAATGGGCAAGAATTTCAGTCTCTCGATGTGCAAAACAGACATACCCCAAGCGACTTGCATCTGTAATCACAGCAAAAGCTGGCGCTACAAAGTATTAAGTCAAGGGGGCCAAATAATATTGTACGCCCCACTTTTCAGTTTTTCATTTGGTAAAATATCCAATAAATTTCGTTCCACTTCACGATTGTGTCCCACTTGTTCATTCTTCACAAAAAAATTTGAATTTATATCATTATGTTTGAAGCCTGAAATGTGGCAATACATTGAAAAGTTCAAGGGGGCCAAATACTTTCACAAGGCACTGTATGGTGGCTCAGTGGTGAGCACTGTATGGTGGCTCAGTGGTGAGCACTGTATGGTGGCTCAGTGATGGGACGCAGAGACACGGGAGGCACACACTTAGGGAACGGGTGTTCTGCTCCTTTATTAGGACTCAGACTAAGTGCTGAACTGCTCTGTGCATAAAAGGCATCGTCCCCGTAAGGGAGGTGTCTGGTAAAGTTGTTAATTCCCTAGGAAGTTGCCTCTGTCCAGGTCGCACTCTGCAGTGCTCTGCGATAGGAAGACTGTTGTCTTGCATTATACTAATACCTCTATCTCCACAGAATCCTCTTCTGGCAGTTCCTTATCCTGGATCCATCTGGACACTCCAGATCCCACTCCGGGCTGGCCAAGCCTCTCCTTATGGAATCAACCAGATACCTCTACCGGCTGAATCAGCCTTTCTGGGATTATATGGAGCTCCTAGGGTCCTCTCCACTGACAGAGACAGTGTTTTACAGTCTCTCCGTCTCCACTGTCCGGTATGTATGAGTCAGGGATTATGCAGCATTTAGATCTCCTGGTGCTGTACCCCATGTATCCCTGTACAGGGGTTACCTTGTCGGTGCTCCGCTATGAAAGCTCAGTGTTGCGATCCAGGGGTCCTCCTCTCAGACACCTTCTTCTTATGTTAAACCTTCCTTAATAAATATCTTTGGTTTTACTAAAGTCACTCTCCTGTCTCTTGATTATCTAGTATTCAGCTACCACTGCTCCACCATGTGGTCCTGAGAGTCCAATTAACATCTCCCCACCCCTCGGGCGTAATAACTGTCATAAACCTATCCCTAGAAATTTAAAAAAAAAACTAAAAAAAACAGGTATTTAAACATTTTTAGTTTTCCCTTAAAGTGAACCTGTCACCCCAAATAAGCTTTCTAAACTATTAATACCTGTCCCTGCAGCCTTACAATACATTCTAACACATCCCTGACTCACCTTTTTTACTAATCTACAAGTACAATAATGTAGTTAGGAAACTTACAAAATTCTTGTCACAGGGGCGTTCCTCCAAGGCATCTTGACCGGTGTCACATGACCGAGTCGCAGCGGTGACAGTGCGGGCGCGATATTGAAATCGTGCCTGCGCTCTGTATTTGTATAATGACACCCATTAGGGTGTATTACAGCGGTGAGGCAGGGGTAGCGCGACACAAGGGGACCCGCCTACCGGTCAAAATGCCTTGGAGGAACGCCCCTGTGACAAGAATTTTGTAAGTTTCCTAACTACATTATTGTACTTGTAGATTAGTAAAAAAAGGTGAGTCAGGGATGTGTTAGAATGTATTGTAAGGCTATAGGGACAGGTCTTAATAGGTTAGAAAGCTTATTTGGGGTGACAGGTTCCCTTTAAAGGCTTTTTTTTTATAACTGAATTTGTACTGGAATGATGAATGATAAGTATTGTATGGACTGTAATTTTTACAAAATAAAAAGTAAAAAACATTTTGCTCTTAGTGATTATTAAGCCTAATCTTTGTTTTATTTAAGCAGAATGGGAAACTGCTCTTTAATGGCCACTTTACACGCAGCTACAGGTAACAGGTTGTCCACAGGTAACTTACTGGCTGCAGTGAAATCATGGAGACATAGTTCCATTTGTACACAGCAACAAGATAGAACCATGTCTCCATGATTTCACTGCAGCCAGTAAGTTACCTGTGGGCAACCTGTTACCTGTAGCTGCGTGTATAGTGGCCATTAGGGTTAAAGCATCTATGGCTGCAAAATGGATATATGTTCCATCACATTATTCTACCTTAATTCCTGATGTCATAAAAGTAGCCATATGCTTTTATGCTGCTGTGTGATATAAATGTATTTCTCTCATATATATTTCATGAGAAATATAATAGAAAGAAATATAAGAGAAAGAAATCATTACAAGAAAATTCAAAAAGGTAGAAAGAGATGGGGTAACATATACTACAAGGAATTTTGATGAATCCTACCTTCTAACCCGGAGAGAAAAAGGTAACCTAACCGACTTTAGCTCTATATCTGATATCATAATGACAGAAGAAGATACCCATGTAGAGGAAGACTGGAGCCATATAGACGATTGGGACCAAGAAGAAATAGCAGGAACACAGTGGTATAACCACGAGAGTAGCATCACAACAGATGAATCCTCACAAATAGATACAACTAGGTCTAATAGCAGCAGAGTTATATTGAGAAAAAAAAAAAACAGCGCCAGCGAAGCGGATCGTCCTTTTAATTCAGATTAAAATGTACAAAGATACATCCCCATACTTCATTGCCTGCGCCCATCGGAGGAAGCCGGAAGAAGACGGATGAAGCCGGAGGAGCGCGATGTCGGCAGCGGGGACTGCCACAGGTGTAAGTATAATGATCTTACTTTACAGGTTTGGGCTGCAAGCGGGGGCCCTGGATACTGATGGGGGGGGGGGCCTGTATACTGATGGTGGCGGGTGGGCGGCCTGTGTACTCGGCGTATATACTCGCGTATAAGCCGAGGGGTACTTTTCAGCCCAATTTTTGGGCTGAAAAACTCACCTTATACGCGAGTATATACGGTATGTTCACATGTTATAACGCCAGGCGAACATACATTATTACAGAAGGGTTTAAAATATGCCCCATCCACGGAAACCATCCCATTTAATTTATACGTCAGTATAAAACAATTTTTAAGGAACCTCAACCTCAAGAAATTTTTTTAAAAATCCCCAAAACAAAACATCAGAAGAAAATGACGGATATACACACTCAGGTTTAGCAAACAAATCGGCATTCAACCCAATAGGAGAACAGTCTAAGGCAATGTCTGCTTTTGAAACCATGGTAATAAGAGACATTAGAAGCACAAAGAAAAGAAATAAGAAATATTTACCCCAAAATCTAAGCAATAATGAGAGGAGAGCCATCAAAATTTTGACATCAGATAAGAACTTAGTTATCTGACCAGCAGATAAAGGGGGCAATTGTGCTGATGGTCACAGATAAATAGACTGGGGGGACCCGTGTGTCTTAAACAGTGCCTTCCCCACCTTCCACCAGTCCCATAATGAAAACACGCGACAGGCCTAGATGGGTTGAACAAGTCGATCACAGTTTATTAATATTGTAAGCAGAGAAAAGGCAATCACATTTCATAACGGGCTCGCCGCCGAGAACGCTGTCTGCGACTGACAAGCGAACAGCTAACGAGCGGTTACGAACTTTTGCCTTTCCCCACCTTTTTCCGCTGTGACTTAAGAGTAAAAACAAAAGATTTTTTTTTTAATATAAAAACATAAACATCATCATGACAGCAACAATAACGTAAAACAAGGAGCATTGTGTGTGTCAGGGAGGGAGGGTGGGACAAAAGCTTCAAAGGACCGTCAGGGACAAAGAGAAAGTAACGGACCCCGGGCACCTGAATTTAACCCCTGTAGGTGTGGCTGGACCCCCCTTCCCCTCTAATCCCATTGGACGTTTGGGCATCCCAATTAGTGGTTCACCTGGGGAATGGTGGAAGGAGGGAATGGGCACTGACCATTACTTTATCTAACTTCAGTCCAGTAGCCCCCCCCCAGTCAGATGCACGTTCCTTAGTCAGTACCGTGCCTGCCAGACTGGGGGGACCCGGGTGTCTTAAACAGTGCCTTCCCCCCCTTCAACCAGTCCCGTAATGAAAACACGCAACAGGCCTAGATGGGTTGAACAAGTCGGTCACAGTTTATTAATATTGTAAGCAGAGAAAGGGCAATCACATTTCATAACGGGTTCGTCGCCGAGAACGCTGTCTGCGACTGACTAGCGAACAGCCAACGAGCGGTTATGAACTTTTGCCCTTCCCCACCTTTTTCCGCCACGGAGGATCATGTGTTTCACCTACACAGGACTCCGACTGCCACCCATCACCCTAAGGGCCTGCTCCACACCGTCCTGTAAACCAGATAGAAAAATGTCCTGTCCAATGTCCATGAGGTGCACTCCATCTGCCCGTAGCAGTTTACGGTTATCGCCTTCCAGCTGGTGGTGACACACCGCTATGCCGTAACCTCTCCTCACGAAGTTCGCCATCCTCGCATTGATCCTTTTCCTTGCACGCTCTATACCTTTTACATCCCTTGCACCGTGCCATACAGCTCGTGGTACTATCTCTGACCACACTATTAACATGTCCATGAAGAGATAGGCGAAACGTTCAATGTCCGATTTCATTTGTGCTAATAGCTGATTAATTCCGCGTTTGCCTAAATCGTTACCTCCGGCATGTAACACCAGTGTTACCGGCCCTTTGTTCCTTGTGGAAATGTTGACTATCTCCGGAAAACCTTTTTCCATCGGAGTCCTCTGATACCTCTCCAATTGACTTCCAGTCCTGGGATTTTTAGATTTTTTCCTCCTGGCCGAAGTTCGGCCCTTTTTTCCGCCCAGTACACATAGGAGTGGCCTACTACCCAAACTGCCGGCTTGCTGCCGCCTGAGGAGACAAAATGGGTTATGTTAGCAAATCAGGTCTTATCTGGCAAAGCATGCGGACTTCCACCGGCCTATTCTCTGCACTTCGCCTCTGTTACTCCTGCCCGGCTGCCTCGGTGGCTGCGCTGATTCTGAACGAATGCGTCTTGTATTCCTTCGGATTTGCCCCAGCTTTATCTAAGCATTGCTTGAGCATTGCCTGAAATTAATACTTGGTGAGGGGTGAACCGTCTATGTGAGAGAGAATTTGCCGGCGTGTTTTACTGACGTGAAGCGTTTGACTATTTTTAGTGGGCACACAGGACCCTCTGAGGATTTAACCAGGACCCAAGTGCCCCTACCGGTGGGGTCACATTTAGATTTTCGCACGCGAATGCACAGAGCGTCGCTGCATATAACTATATCTCCGTTGATTAGGCCGCCTTCTGATGTGTGCACTGATGGTGATTGGTGCAGTTACACTGTGTGTGGAGCTGTGCTGCAGTTGCAGAGCGCTTTCATAAGTCAGCATCGGCCGATCAGCTCACTCTGCAGCTGTGTCTTGCAGCCTCGGCTAGATTTGCCCCACTGGCAATGGAAGAAATGGCACTTAAAATCCAAAGAGAAAAAATAAACCAAAAACATCAGGAAAATAAGAAAAGCAGAACCCCTAAGAAAAAAGGGAACACTAACAAGAAGAACGAACATGGAAAGAAGGTGGGAGAAAGTAACGACAGTAAAGAAGGACACCAAATAATTCCAGTGCAAAAAAACCAGAGGATCAGATTCTCACAAGGTTTTCTGCAAAAGGATTTTTTTATTGGCAGGAGCAAAAAAGTCCAGAGGGGCCGCAAAGGGAGGAAACCAACCAAAAAAGAAATAGAAACACCAACAAATGAATCAAGCCAGAGGATTTTTAATCTATGCTCACATGTTATAACACCAGATGAACATGCATTATTACAGAAGGGTTTAAAATATGCCCCATCCACGGAAACCATCCCATTTAATTTATACGTCAGTATAAAACAATTTTTAAGGAACCTCAACCTCAAGAAACATTTTTTTAAAAATCCCCAAAACAAAACATCAGAAGAAAATGACGGATATACATACTAGAGATGAGCCGCCACCCCGGTGTTCGTGTTCGATTCGATTCGCCGAATCGACGGGGTGTTCGAAGAATGTTCGTCGAATGCTCGACGAACACCGTCGAACATCCCGGAAACGAAAAAAAACGGGCTTGTGGGGCTGTTTCACTTCCACAATGTATATACATACATTGTGGAAGTGAAATAAAGTCAAATAAAGTGTTAAAAATAATAAAATCATGTATGCTCACCTCTGTCCGCGGTCCACCGAAGCCTCCGGTATGGTTCTGTGTCTTCCAGGACCTGTGGTGACGTCAGTTCTCGCGGAACTCGGTCACATGACCGGAGTTCCGCAAGAACGTGACGTCACCACAGGTCCTGGAAGCACCGGACCTTGCCGGAAAGCTTAAAATAGATATTTTTATGATTCAGACCCTTTCTTTAAGTAAAAGTTACTACATGATTTTTTTTATTTTTAACACTTTCTTTCATTTAGGTAATGTTTATTTTGGCTCAAAATGCGGCAGATGCGGTTTTCTGACCGCATCTGCCGCATTTTCAAACCAAAATCGAACATGTTCGATATTCGCCGAATTTGAACCAAATTGTTCGAATTCGGCGAATGACTCGAATAGCGCCAAAATCAACTCGAATTTGAGATTGGCGAACTATTCGAATCGAACATCGCTCATCTCTAATACACACTCAGGTTTAGCAAACAAATCGGCATTCAACCCAATAGAAGAACAGTCTAAGGCAATGTCTGCTTTTGAAACCATAGTAATAAGAGACATTAGAAGCACAAAGAAAAGAAATAAGAAATATTTTACCCCAAAATCTAAGCAATAATGAGAGGAGAGCCATCAAAACTTTGACATCAGATAAGAACTTCGTTATCTGACCAGCAGATAAAGGGGGAGCTATTGTGCTGATGGTCGCAGACAAATATCATGAAGAGGCCATGTACATCTTACAAGATAAAAAAACATATGTACCCTTGACCTATAATCCAATAGAGATCTATAAACAGAAGTTAATCCAACTAGCACAAAAAGGCCTAAGAAAGGGTATCCTAAATAAAAAAGAATACCAGTACATCAACAATACAACACCAAGGATAGCCGTTTTTTACTTTAACCCAACAATACATAAAGATACAAAGAAATCTCCAGGAAGACCAATCATCTCGGGAATCAAAAGTTTGACCTCAAACTTGTCCGAATACATAGATACCCTACTGCAACCTTGTGTACAGAAACAACGGACATACACAAAAGACAGTGCACATATTCTACAAACACTAAATTCAATGGAAGGGAAACCAAGTTGTATTATGGACACGTTAGACATAAGAGCCCTTTATACAGTAATAGAACATAAGAAAGGATGCGAAGCAACAAAATTCTTTTTAGAACAGACAGAGATGAACCCAGCGCAAATAGAATTTATGGTAGAGAGCATCGACTTCATACTCAATCATAATTTCTTCAAGCACGGAAACACCTACTTCAGACAGGTATGGGGGACCGCAATGGGCACACGTTTTGCATCAGGTTATGCGAATCTGTTCGTTAGCAAATGGGAAGAAGAAGCCATATACAAGGAAGGGCAATTGCAGGAAGGTCTAGTATTGTGGAAACGGTACATAGATGATGTGATCTTTATATGGGAAAATACAGAAGAAGCATTGGAAACATTCCTAAAGGAGATAAACAATAACAGTTACGGATTAGAATTCACAGGAACCACAAGTAGAACAAGCATCAATTATCTGGATTTAGAGATCTTCATTGAAAATAATCAAATTTGTACAAAAACTCACAAGAAACCAACAGACAGCAACAGTTACCTACACACTAGAAGCTGCCACCTGCCTAGTTGGATAAGCAACATACCCAAAAGCCAGTTCCAAAGACTGAGAAGAAACTGCTCCAAAACAACAGATTTAATTGAAGAGGCCGAGAGAATGAAGGAAGAATTTATGGCCAGAGGGTATGAGGAGGAGAAATTACGTGAAGATATTAGAGATACCTTAGAAAAGGACAGGAACGACCTATTGAGGCACAAAAAGAAAAATGGAGAAGAACCAAACATAGAAGAGCAGATTGGCAAAATGGCCATCATAACGGATTTCCACACTAACTATGAAACCTTTAAGAAAATTATAAGCAGACAACGGCATATTTTAAGGCTGGACAAAACAATTGGTAATTTGTTACCCATGCAACCCAAGGTAACATTCCGTAGAGTCCCCACACTGGGACAGAAGATCGCACCTAGTGTGAGACAACCACAAAAAAAACACACCATCAAAGTAATGAAAGAGGGATTTTTTCCATGCAAGATGTGCACAAATTGTAGAAACTCTAAAATACCTAAAATGCAAATTATGGAGTTCAGTGATTCTAGAAGAGACACTCAATTCAAAATTAAGCATTTTTTAACATGCACAACTAAGGGGGTGATATACGTTATAATATGACCTTGCAAAAAACTATATGTAGGAAGAACATCTCGCCCTCTAAGGACAAGAATGAAGGAACATTTCAGGAACATCAACAAAGGGTTTGAAGAACATCCCCTTTCAAACCACTTCAAGAAAATGCATGGCAGCACGACCAAAGACCTAACTTTCTTTGCAATACAGAAGATTGACAAGGAATGGAGAGAGGCGGCAACTATCTAGCAAAGATGTCACGTGCAGAATCCAACTGGATTTTCCAACTGGACAGTATGGCCCCAACAGGACTCAATCAAGAATTAGAATTGTTTGGATTTGACTAGAGAAGATCAATGACCGGAATACAGCACTAAACAAACAATTGTTTAGACCAACAAGAAACCTTGAAGAATGATCTTAATAGACAAAACATATGACAAGGGGATACAAATACATAACATAATGAGAAAACAGGATAACATTGGAGACTCCACACATAAGTATACAAATGAGAAATATAAAAAAATATAAAAAAATAACTAGAATAAGATACACACAACAGCATATCACTAAGAAAAATTAGTCAGATAAGGCCATTGAGAAGGTCCAGAACACATCACAGAACATACAATACTACATATGGGCACAAAAGCAATTTATATCAAATTACTAAAAATACAGTACTATACAAAGTCAAAATAAACAAACAAAACAATAACTAAGACGCTAGACACACTGGTAACTGAATAAACGAATGTGATGGAGAAATATAGAAGAATTTAATGACACATAAATAGCGAACTTATGAGAGATATCACTGAACAAAAATTGGGTACATAAGGCCATTGAAAATACCCAGTACACATCACGGAATACACAACACTAAAGATGAACACAAAGGAAAGGAAAGAAAAGAGAGGAAGAGAGAAGGAGAGGAAGAAAAAATAAGGAAAATGGGATTTTTTTCCCCTATATCACGGAACAAATAGCACCACCACACGGGGTCAAAGTAAACAAATAAAATAATAACCCAGACAGTAGGCACAGTGGTAATAGATACAAATGAATATAGGAAAGAAACATAGAAGGATGTAATGATGCAAAATAACACCTTCATGAGAGACATGCACCAACACCCACAATATGCCCTTTTTGCAGGATACAAAAATCACAAAAATCTGAAATATATATGAGAGAAATACATTTATATCACACAGCAGCATAAAAGGATATAGCTACTTTTATGACATCAGGAATTAAGATAGAATAATGAGATGGAACATATAATAACTATACAAAATCAGTGACAGATAATAGTAGCAGAAAACAACACCAGGGAATGATAGAAAATAAAGACTAATGGAAAGACAACAACAAAAACACATGCTAAATACAACTAAGAACAACATATACTCGGTAAAGTTGCATGTTATATATATAATAACACACTGTGTTTTTGGCAGGAAAGAACTGGCATTGTTAATTAACAAAACCCCATAAATTACAGTCCAATAGGGAATAACCATACCCCTATATATAGGAAATAATCTGCAGGTGCTGTCAGATACTCTGAGGAAGGGGACCGTTTAGTCCCAGAAATGCATCAGTAATCTGAGAGCACAGCTTAGCTTAGTGGACTCCACCCAGTATTAGCACAGCATTGCCCTGCTGACACATCAACAAGACACACCTGAAAGCAATAGCTCCATCATGCCAGAGGAGCATACTGCATAGCAGAGCTGAAAGAGATGCTGACAGCAGAGCAAGGGTGAGTGGAGATGCTGGACGAAAGGGCTCCAACACATCTACCCCGGAGGAGACCCTCAGAGCCCACAGAGAGGAAGATACCAAATATAGGACACAGAGCAGGCGGATACACCACATAACAGGTGAGCCAAAACACATGGTGTTAACAGCAACTGCACCGAGAGGGGAATCAGAACAACGGGGGAGGGGGAATATAATGAATGTAGAGCAGGGGCCATATAACATATAGATGGCAAATGCATATTGCATCTGAATAAGCTAAAATTTGGAGACTCTTTAATTTAAAGTTTCCTAATACTATAGACATAGACTCAAAAGGAATATAGCAAGATTGTATAATAATACTACCACATTACACATATATATTGTTGTAGGTTCAAGGGACGAAATATAAAAAAAAGAAATATAGACACCACAAGTAAAACCAGAATATTGGGATACCACAGCCACCCCTGCAAGAAAAAACAGGTGAGCACAAAAACACAGGGATATTTTGATCCCCCATACAACAACATACTAATGGCCACTTTGCACGTCCCGATATCGTCGTACAACTTCGATAAAAAGTCACGTGGTTCGTGCATTGGCGCCGATATCGTTCGTGCGTTGTGTGGTGTGAATGTGCAATTCGATGCAAGAACGATGTCAAAACGATATCGGGGGAGAAATGAGCAGGCTCTCCAACTGGCCGATATTGGATGGACGATCTGGCAGGATCGTGCCGCGTGACAGCCCAACAACGATTTTGAGCCTGATTGTATGGTTTTTCCAGGAAGTCCGTAGGCGTTTTGAATGTTTATTTTTTAAGCCGCCCACCTACGTTGATTGGTGGCTAGGTAGGCAATGGTGATTGGATGTGCGTCGCCAAGTAGCCATTTTTTTTTGTGTGTTCATTTGGATGCGCGCTTCATTATCATTGTCTTTGCGAGCTCCACAATGGTGCGGAACGACATGGATCCAAGGCCAATTACACAGCTCCTGGACTCCTCAAGCAAATAGTTTAGGCGCCTTTTTACGACGCCCCAACCATGTAGTTGTAAATTTTCGAACTGTTTCTTTCAAAGTGCCATGTGAAAATATGAAAGGAGTGCTTAATAGCAGCTCACATCTGTAAACTCCGACATATATATAATTTTAAAGTATATCCAAAGTGCCTGAAAGCTTCTGGCACTGCATGAGCGACGCAGTAGCATTGTGCTTTGCACATTTCATGACGGCGTCGCGACTGGGCGGAGTGGGCGACTCCTTTGCGGACTTACAAGTTAACACCGCACCCACAATCTGCGTCATGACGTCATGACGTCGTCTTGCAGCAGGCACAGCCTTCTAGGTGGAGTCCAGTCCCATGCATAAACATGGCGGCGGAGCAGCGTTCTGCAGCATGGGGAGAGACAGAGCTACTACTGCTCTATGATTATCTGGATCGCTAGGACTACTGGTGTGTGTTACCCCACTAGCACCCCCTGGCTGCATAAGATGCGCATTGTGCGCAAGATCCAGCGTGCCCTGCTGCGGGACCTACAAGTAGAGCGCACGCCAAAACAAATAATTAAGAAGGTGGCGGACATGAAATACAAGGCGAGTGCCGCCATCCGTGCCCACATCCAGAGTCTGCTTGGTGAGTATGATGTAATTACACATACACACGTTACATCAGGGCCCAATATACCAGATTCAGCCTAACTGAAAATTAACCGTCTATTGTCGGCCAATACTACTCCTACTAGCATGTTTGTGGTTAAGTAATTGTTGTCAAGTGCTTGTGACTATCATTCTCAAACATAGAGTGTGGCCACAAATATAACTCCACATACATAGACCCCTTCTGTTGGTTTTTCAAAACCTAATACTTCTTAGACCAAAAAATCATCTGAAGCTGACATACCCGGCCGCATGCACTTAAATGTGCTCTTGGAGGGAAGGCCATAACGTATGTGACATGTTTGGGAGACACAAAAGGCCATTAGGCACACAGCACACTAAATGCATATGTAGCCAAAAATGTGAATAAAATGCTCCCTTCTCAACCAGCAGATGCTGAGGACCAACAAGAGGGCTCACCATCGGCCTCACCACCAGCAGGCCATCCCAGCTCACCGCAGCCATCTCCTGACCCCTCTACATCCCCAGCTGCCGTTTCCTCAAGGGGCACATCGGCCCT
Source organism: Allobates femoralis (assembly GCA_033576535.1). NCBI lineage: Eukaryota > Metazoa > Chordata > Amphibia > Anura > Aromobatidae > Allobates > Allobates femoralis. Next base: position 481,972,794 of record JARQOC010000004.1, on the reverse strand, counting down.
GGGATCCCCATCACCAGCTGAAGGTGGCTCCCGCCCTCAATCCACACCAGCCTCCCCCGCCCCACCTGAAGGAGCTTCACCAGGGCCATCTGCAGCGGCCTCCCCTGCACCTGCTGCAGCCCCATCATATGGGGCAGGCTCAGTGGCCTCAGGCCAAGAAGGGCAACCCCCACAACCTGCACAATCGGCGTTAGCCACTCTTATGGAGGCCTACTCCACATCACCCCCTGACTCACCCATTGAACAACATGGTGTCAGTCAGTCTGGTAAGTGTGCAATGCCTACAGCCCTTGTTTGATTGTTTGGCACTATTCCCACAAATGTTAACAAACCCAGACCTAACCTCCCTTTTTTGTGTTTTTTTGACTTATTAGTGACAACAGCTGTCATTTTGGGTTGGCAGATGAACCAATCACCCTCCCCTGAAAATGGTGGCCCTACAGTAGACTGTACTAGTACAGTAGACAGTGACTGTAGCCCCTACAATGTGTTGTTATGTTGGAATCCAACAATTGTTTGTGTCATGTTGACCAGTTGTGTGTTTTGGCATGTTGCCAACATCATTTGTTATTTTTGGACCACAATGTGTCCCTATTGTTGCCCTGACCAGGCCTTTGTTCTGGGTTGGTTTGGCAAGTAGCTGGTTTGACCCAACTTTGGGTGTTTAAAAAAATGGTACCACCTTTTTACCAAAAGGCAGAAAATATATTTGGATATCCACCACCAAAAACCTTGTGTGCGTTTTCCTGTTCGTCATTTGGTCAAAATATCAAAGACATTGTATTTTGTCCCACATGTTCCTCCCCAAAAAAAGGGAGCTATCTAAATTGTGGCCTCCCACGCAAACTAGGGCTCAGCCCTGCAACCTAAATTATTTTAGGGAACTGTGGACCTTGCCCCATACACAATGCAACATTGTGTCGAGGGCAAGCTAAGGGCAAAACATGTGTGTACAACAATGTTTACCTATGTCCAAGCTTACAAGTGTGAATTTGGCCTTATGGTTGGTTTTTACATTCTGCGTTACCTTGTTGTCGAGCCTTCATATCTCCTTCAAACACTATTTCGTATCCAAATATGAAGAGGAAATCTATCATCATAACCCATAACCTCCTGGCCCTGCTTGTATGTGGAAAGTGTATGGCACAGCTGTGTGTGACCTTTCAACCAACGTACCTATTTAACATTGTGTCCAACATTTAAATGTAGCCCATAAAATACACTTATATTTCAAAACATCATTTTATTTCTGAAATTAAATTAGCAAAGCAAAAATGGTTTTAGCCACCAATGAAATATCAACAAAATATGAAACACAAACAAAAAGCCCAATCAAACATTCATAATTGGTGGTAGCGTCTTCAATAATTGGCATAGTCTGCTGCAGGATCTGCGATGACAGACTCACCCACATCCCTTGCAGGAAGTGGGTGTGGTCGGTGCCGAGGGAAAGGTTGAAATGGCTCCCTCGGCACCTCAGGAATTTGTCCAGGGCCAAACATAGCCATCGGCGCAGGCTGCTGGGACACTGACGGTGGCTGGGGGTCTCCGCCAAGATCGTCTCCGAGGTCAATGTCCCATTCATCGACGCCTCCAGGCCTAGAGTGATAATCCGCTCAAGGTGCGTTCGTTGTGGCCGGGCCAGCTCGGCTACTCGTTCACTGACAAGCAGCCCGATCCCAGTGCAAGGGACCCTCTCCAGATTCAGCAGCACCCTCTTAGCCCAGTCACCCAGCTGGGTAGGGGGTGGAGCTGGTCTCCTTCGTCTCCCCCCTCACTGGGCTGAGGGTGCTGCACGGCGGGACCGGGATCAGGCTCACCCCCCCCCTGATGTTGTTGAGGTATCTCCAAGAATGGGTAGCTCCCCCTGGCTGGGCCCGTCGCCTTGAGGGTCCTGTGGAAAAAGGGGAGAAAAAGAACTCAGCAAGATTTACACAATCACATATCATCAATGCTATACGAAGAAACATGCCTTTGAACAGTTTGAACGTGCAATCTAAGCAATCCAAGCCAAGGCCAGTACTGTGGCCTCGACATATGGCTATGTCTCACAACTCACAGTGCTTACTCTACTCACATAAGTAAGCACCATGGTCACGCATAGCTGTTGACACAAGCACACAAGGTAAGTTAGAATCTATAAGATAAACCAACACCATTACCAAATGTGCACTGTGGGAAACAACACACACTCATATGTTTGACAAATGACACACAACACAAGTGTTTCAAATCACCGTTGCAGAGTGTGATGACCCCAAACCAATTTAACATACCTCTTGTGGTGGAGCCGGGCCTTGGAGAGTGGTGGAGGAAGATTGTGCAAGCTCCCTGCTGCACAGTGTAGTCGGAGGGAGATGCTGGTCCCGGAGGAAATGGAGGAGGTTATAGTACATAAACCTCCCCTGTTCCACTCCCGGACCGCATAGAATTTTCAACCTCTTTGAGCTCCCTCTTGTACACTGTACGCAGGTTTGCGATTTTATTCTGCACAAACTTCAAATCCACTCTCACCCCAGGGTAGTGCTGCTGGGTGAGGGTGATGAGCTGCTCATACGCCACTCTCTTCACCGTTGCGTTTTTGTAATCCGGTGCTCTGGTCCACCACATGCACTCTAGCTCCTGGTACTTGGCTATGAAGGCCCTGATATATTCCTGATCGTCTGCCATCTGTGAAAACAAAAGAAGGGTGTAAACAGACACATGCACGTATTATGTGCTTTCATGTGTGTATGCCTGGCTACATGTGTCCCTGTGCCAACATGATTTCTGTGTGAAGAATAGGTGACAGATTACAACAGGCAAACATTACCCATGTGCCACTAAAAACATGAAGGCACATAGCCAAACAGTATGTGCCTATGGCTGCATATCCATGGATGTAGGTCACATTATTTCCCTGTTTATGGGGGCAAGGCCACCAGCCAATGGACCGTCAGTGAGGTGTGATGTATATCTCCCTTTCCTCATAGGCATGTTTGATTTTGGTTTGGTTGAAACACACATGGCCATTAAAAAAACAGGCATGAAGCTTAAGGTCATCTCCATACATGTTAGCCAAAGGCGTACGTTAATCCCGAATCTTGCTAACAAAAGGTCCAGTTGTGTTCGGTTTACAAAGGTAACATGGCCCATTTGAACATATAGGTGGGTTATGGCAATGGACTCCGTGTCAACGCAACTGAAAGACTGGTTAACTGGGGCCAAGGCACATATGCCTCCAGCAAAGGACGTTGCTTTGTGTTTTAAAGGGAATCTGCAAGGTGTTTTATGCTCCCCCAGCTATCACTGTCTGTACCTGCAGCTTCACAATACTATTCTAATCATCCCTGTCTGAGGTCAGAGTGTAATGTGAAAGGTGACCAAAAAGCATTTTGACACTTACATTTCCTTATGTAATGAGGCAGTCTGTCCCCAGCTTGGAAGGACGGAGACTGTTTGGCATGTTAATCGTTATGATTTCATTCTTGGCCTATAACATGTTGGGAGACCTAATGTGAGGTCACAACCATGAGACAATAGGCAGAGCTAAGTTCTCATGCTACATAATATGTTTGCTGGCTTAGCTTCCGGCCACTATGGTCACATGATCGTTACATCACACAGTTCCTTTAGGTATCAAAGTTAAAAGTCAGTTAACTATTATCCTGCCAGACACTCCCCCTCCTCCAAGGTGGGGACTGAAATGTAAGTGTTAAAATGTTTTGGGGCCAACTTTCACATTACACTATGATAAAAAGGGAAATGGAGCGCACATAGAGTAATTTCCTTTTGTACCAATAACCTCAGTGCCCCCCTTTAGTGGAAGGACTCACCTGATTTGGTTGTGCAAGTCACAACCAACTAACTTCGCTCTCTCTTATGGTCGCAGCAGGTGTCCAGCAGAGTAAGGATCCAACTTGCCCTGATGAAGTGATAACTGAGATCATGAAACCGGTAGGCAAATTACCCAATAAACAGAGTTTTATCTATCACTCTGTCTTCACTGGAGGTCAGCGCGGTGGATCTATGGAACCCAGCACTTTCTGTTAACCCCTTTGGAACATTACACTATGAGCTCAGACAAGGATGATTACAATAGTATTCGGAAGCTGCAGGTATAGATAGTGATAGCTGGGGGGCATAAACCACCTGACAGGTTCCCTTTCAGCCTTGTGGACCCCTGCCTAACCATCATCTGATTAGCCCATAAAAATGTCAAAAACACACAGGTCAAAGCTACAGATATGACAATGGGAATTAACACCGACAGATATCCATCCACAAACAGCTCCAACGGGGTATTCGCCCTCATCAGTGTTGTTTTGGATTACTTTTAGGTGGGTCCAATGGCTGGTAGACAAACAAGACTAAGCACTTAGGAAGTCCCAGTCAATGTGCACCAGGCTCCATTTGCCTAGTTTGGCAACATGGGGACAATGCATCATGGATTTCACTGTTTAGGGTGCAAAAAGGCGTCTGCCAACAGTGTTTCCCTTGTCCAATCTCCATGACATCTGAATTGGCTTAGGGCCAGAGGTGGTGTGAAGGCCACTTTACACACACAGATATCTGTGTCCAACTTCGGGAAAGATCTCTGGTTGCAGTGAAATCATGGACACATTTTGCCATTTTGTGGCTGGGTACAAAATGGAGCAATGTGTCCATGATTTCACTGCCAACAGAGATATGTTCTGAAGTTGGACACAGATATCTGTGTGTGGAAAGTGGCCTTCAGGGCAGGGCCCTAAAAAGCAAATATACTATATGGTTTAATGGAACTTGAACAGCAGACCAAATTTGAATTCATGACGATGGTGAGTCACCAACACATACTGTCAGTCCTGCAGTGCCAGAATGAGGAGACACTACCACGTTGTGTTTCCATGTGTTTGTGGGGTGATGTTCGGAACATCGTCTTTTAAAGGACACACAGCCAATGAAATGGTTGTTCAGCTGACCAATCCACGATGTTGGGCGTTGTCCTTCACCACACACTACCATTGGACGGCGCAAGTGGGTGGTAATTGGTGGTTTTGCACATAAAAATCGCACACAGCTTAGGTTTCCTGCCCAGAGCCATTGGGGTAAGTACTGTTGCTCAGAAATGTATGTGGATGTTTTGCCATAAGTTTGTTTTGAAAATATACCTGCATGTACAATTGCCATTAGCCTTCATTATGAGCCTGCTCACCATTTGTGAAGTGTTCACATCTCCTTGACGTTGTTAACACAACAAATTGTGACTGTGTGTGCCTGTTTTTGTACTGGCGTCATGTAGGACTTCTCAGGTGGTGTGGGCTGCAACATTGTAGTTAAGTTTCTTGACTTCCAGAACCCAATCATGGGCTTTGTGCAAATGTGGACACATGTTTCTACTGTGTTTGCCCACACACATTTAATTGCTGCATAGTCCTGGCCATCCATCATTGTTCTTGAAACATGTGCACATTTGCCTTTGCCATACAAATGCGTGTGGCAACTGTAGCCTCTTGTGATGTGTAATGTCTCTGCCTGTCCTTTTTAGGGGTGGGGGGGAAAGAGCTTCGCCCAATACATATTTGCAAGCAGCTGACCTGTGCCCTTGATTGTGTTTGAACATGGCCATGATGTCCAGACAGGACATGAGTATAATATTCGGGGTGTCAGCAGATGGCTGTTGTATGTTTGGATACATGCCAGTGTGATTGTGTCTGACCTGCCAGTGATGTAGGCCAGGGGTGGACCTACCGTGGTGCAGCTGGAGCAGCTGCACCAGAACCCCGAGAAACTAGGGGGCCCCTCAAGCCTGCAGGGGGGCCCCCAGCCGACCCCCATGACCCTGTGCCACTGAGCCCGCCCCTCCTCTCCTCTGCCGCCCCGGCTCCTAGCGCGGCTCCCAGTGCGGCTGGCACGACGCAGGTAGGAGAAGCCGCACACACAGCCCCGCTCACCGCAGTTGCCTGGAAGCACCCACCCCAAGAACCCCCCGGTGGTCCGACCGTCCGATATCACCCCCCCCCATCCTGCTCCTCACCATATCTGATGCTGCACCAGGGCCCCCGGGATGCAAGGTCCGCCACTCATGTAGGCGATGGTTTTTTTTTTGTTTTGTTTTTCAAAGCCATGTTTGGGGGGGCCAAGGGGGCTGTAGTGTGGTGACCCAGCGATGGCAGGATTGTTTGGGTGGTGTTTCACCCGTATTGGCCACACGGTGACAGCACATTGTTGACGTAGCAGCCATGGGTAATGCCTTTTTAAAAATAGGATTGGTGCGGCCGCAATTCACATACAGCTGCTCCATATCAGTAATCTTTGTAGACTTTAATTATCTCACTGCAAACAGCCATCCGGGCACTTGTCCCCCTTCCACCTGGGCAAATATGACCCTCATTGGTTTACATATGTGTGGCAGGTTTTGCCAGAAATGTGCAACTGTGGCAGGGGCAGTTAATTTATCCCATCAAACATTATATGTTGGGTATCATCAGACGGCAACAATGAAACTGTGCCCTGGAGGCGCCTTTGGGGATGCTGCCCATGTTAAATTGTTTGAGCCATATTCATGTTAGCACAGTATCTTGAATTTTCTGACACATTTTCCTTTTTGATTTGCAGATCTTTGCTAACACTGATTGGACGTCATGCATCATTCTGCAATGGCAGTAGTGGCTTTGTCCCTGGTTGAGGATGCCTTGTTGAAAGATGAGAGGAATGAGAGACCGCAGAGGCGTAGACAACGGCGTGTGTGGTCTCGGGACTGGCTCCTGCAAAGGCCCCACCTGACCCACATGCGCCTTGTCCGTCAGCTGGAGGACACAAATTTGCAGGACTTTAAAAATTATCTCAGGATGTCCGAGGACTCTTACAAACTTACAAGCTTTTGGACTTGGTTACCCCACATATTGCCCGTGAGGACACTGTGATGCCTCCAGCAGTACCAGCAGAGGAATGTTTGGTTGTCACTCTGCGTTTCTTGGCTTCAGGGCGCACGCTGACTGACCTGCAGTATGCTGCTGCAGTCTCGTGCTCCCTGCTGAGTAGCCTTATCCCTGAGGCTTGTGAGGCTATTGTGAGGTGTCTCTTGCCAACCTATATGCGGTTTCCAACAACCCCCGCGGAATGGTTGTCAGTTGCCACTGGCTTTGAGGAGAGGTGGCAATTCGCAAACTGCAGGGGTGCATTGGATGGCAAGCATGTGAGGATCTCACAACCCCACAACAGCGGGTCATACTATTATAACTACAAAGGTTATTTTAGTGTGGTCCTCATGGCCCTCGTCAATGCCAACTACGAGTTCCTCCTTGTGGATGTGGGGATGAATGGGCGTGTGTCTGATGGTGGTGTTTTGGCCCATACCTCATTTGGTCGCGACCTTGTGAGTGGACGCCTTAACTTACCCACAAATGATGACACCACTGAACATCTCAACTTTGCTTTTGTGGGGGATGAGGCCTTCGCACTACACGCCAGCCTACTACGGCCATATCCCCAGAGGACTCTGACCCCTGAGAAACGCATTTTCAATTACCGGATATCCCGGGCACGTCGTGTGGTTGAAAATGCGTTCGGGATCATGGCCAATAGATTCCGTGTGTATCATACTCCTTTAGGTCTGAAACAGGAATCTATCCATATGGTAGTGATGGCGTGTTGTGTGTTGCATAACTTTCTGCGGCGTAGGGATACTCAATCATACCCCCCAGCAAGTTATGTGGATAGTGTGGACCCCACAACTGGGGAACTCAGTCCAGGTGAGTTGCGTGATAACGACCTTGGGCTAGTGCCACTCCAGCCATTGGGCCCAGGCCGACATCAGCAGGATGCCAGAAGCAGCAGAGATAGCTACTGCTCATATTTCAATGGCCCTAGGGCAGTGCCCTGGCAGCAACACGACATGTAAGGGGGGATTCATAAGACACTTACAGTTTGCAGGTTAAGGCCAGCACCACCGCTCCCTCCGTGCATCTCTGTCATTTCCAGCAGCCCTCTGGGATCCCCTGGGACCATCGGGGCTACCCAGTCCTCCTTCCTTTGCACCCCCACCTGTAACACCGATGTGATGCATTGAATGGAGTGAGCACTTTTATCCTGTGTGCAGCCCTGCTCTTTTTCCAAACTGGAAGCCACATGTAAGGGGGGTGTGATGGGTCCACACTGTCCCATGTGTTTCTATTATTTGTATTTGGGTTTGACCAACACAGTATAGGATAATGTTTTGGCAAATTATGGCCTTTTTCATTTCTGTAATATGTGTGATTAACTTTTTTTTGGTTTCTAATGTGTGTGGCCACACTACTAATATATATTTTTCAGATCAAATATTTGTATGTGCATATTTTCTTTGTAAGATGAGACGAGTATGTGACATATTGCATTTTATGTTGTGCTGTGAGGTATCCAACCCCAATGGTCTTTGACTGTCCCTGCACCATTGTGTGCACATGTACAGTACACATGTATTTGGTTGATCACTAGACTGATTTTTCTTATGTGTATTTGTCTGTCCAGATTGAGGCATGTACACATGGCTGTGTCAACACACATGGGCCATGTTTGATTGTGTCATTCAGACATATGCACACATATGTGAACACATAGATACATTTGCAAAAAAACTCACGGGGGATAATGTTATGTGAGGTAGGGTAGGGTCACATTGGAAATCTAAATTGCATTCACCGCATCCGGATCCGGATGCGGTGAATGCAATGCCGGTCACACACATTTTTTCTCAAAAACGTGTGCATAATACCGCACTGCGGTCACCGGATGGCTCAGGATGTGTAATCCTGAGCCATCCGGTAACTGCATAGGTTGCGGTTCCCGATCGGCAAAGTTAATAAAGATTTAATTTGAGTACAGAACTGACTGTTAGAGGTCTGTAGGGGGCTTAGACCCCCCTACAGACCGGGCGGCCACTTCTATAGTGTTCTTCTCCAATTTTCCCTATGGCACGGGCTGATCTGAGCTCCGTGCATGTTATCAAAATATCCCCTGTCCCCCTATCACTATACAGGGGTGCATACACCCCTCTAGTACAGTACTGCTTTATTTATGTTATGAACACCAAGACTTGTCCCAATCGCAACATAAGTATATATTTACATGTTCCGTAGGCAGAGTCCACTGATGTCCATGGGCGGGGCTGTGTGCAGAAGCCTCCGCCCGCTCCTTCTTGATGCCCGCCCCCTCTGGCCGTAATCCAGTGTTGTGGGGGTGGCCGAGTCGTTAAATGGGCGTGGCTAACCATGTGCCGCGGTTAGCCACGCCCCTTTAACGACTCGGCCACCCCCACAACACTGGATTACGGCCAGAGGGGGCGGGCATCAAGAAGGAGCGGGCGGAGGCTTCTGCACACAGCCCCGCCCATGGACATCAGTGGACTCTGCCTACGGAACATGTAAATATATACTTATGTTGCGATTGGGACATGTCTTGGTGTTCATAACATAAATAAAGCAGTACTGTACTAGAGGGGTATATGCACCCCTGTATAGTGATAGGGGGAGGGGGGATATTTTGATAACATGCACGGAGCTCAGATCAGCCCGTGCCATAGGGAAAATTGGAGAAGAACACTATAGAAGTGGCCGCCCGGTCTGTAGGGGGGTCTAAGCCCCCCTACAGACCTCTAACAGTCAGTTCTGTACTCAAATTAAATCTTTATTAACTTTGCCGATCGGGAACCGCAACCTATGCAGTTACCGGATGGCTCAGGATTACACATCCTGAGCCATCCGGTGACCGCAGTGCGGTCCCAGAAACGCTGCGAAAACTGCTGCCTGCATGATTTTAAACGCAGGCAGCAGTGCCGGATCCGGCCACCGGATGGCTTGTGAAGCCATCCGGTGTTTTGCATTGGATCCTATGGGGAGCGTTTCCTGGTCCGGTTTTGAGCTTTTTGGAAGCTCAAAACCGGATCAGGATTTTGTTCCAAAAACGGAAATGTGACCCTGGCCGTACATACACATGTATACACTTCTTGTGTGTAGGTAAACAACTTGGCCAGTAGTCCTTTCAAATTTAGCAATATGGAGCAGTTAACAACACTGCATATCATTAGCGTGCTGATGTGACACTTTCGCGACGCCGCAGGGTGTTGCGGCAACTGCCATGCATCCCATATTTAACCGGTTTCCATTATCATAGAATGGTAAAGTGCATCCATGATGCCACCATGTTGTCTCCGTTTAATGACCAATCACGACGCTCTGTCGCCGTCCAATAGGATTGTTGTGGGCGCGGTACAATACCACATAATAGCCGCCTATGTCCTGAGCTCAGCGTAATCCACTCCCAGATTGGTTATGTGGTTGTGCTGTGTAAAAGCCCAACTACGATCTGCAAAGTCAGCGGCCCGTCGGCCTCGGCCACTTCCGGAACGCAGGTTCGTCGTTGATCGGAGGTGAAGTTGGTACGTGTAACATCTCCTATGCGATCTTGGATTAGTGCCAAAAACGTGCGCGCTCCCGTGCCGTTGTATACAATATCGAAACAATGTTGGAACGTGTAAAGTGGCCATTATGCAAACATTTTTATAAGGAAGCACCACATGAAGCAATACATAGCCCGACAAGAAGACAACATATAGAGCAATATATAGAGGTAAGAGAAATCATCCAAGCTTAATATACAATAATAGCCAACAGAAAGATATACATATATATAATGATACACTCAGGGGCGGACCCAGACTGTAGTGGGCCCTGGTGCAAGAAATTTTTCGGGGCCCCCCCCTCCCCCTGGAACTCAGTGCCAGAATAGTGCTGCTGTTTGTGGCGCCCGGGGCGGTCGAAAAATTTCTCCGCCCCTTTGGTTATTGATAATCTGGAAGTATACATAGTATACACTGTCTGCCCCTATATACAAGAATATAACTACTATACTAAAACACAAAGAGAAGGGGTGCAATTGCCACCTCTGTAGAACCCCAGTGTATGACAACAAGCATTCAGCCCGCCGTGCCGGTGGAGTTCATAATGCAATATAAATGCAAAAAAACTTTATTCTTAATATGATGTCACAATACCGGGATCTGAGGCTCTTCTATTTCGAGGTCAGGGGCTCTCTGATGCCATGTTGCTGTCTGTCTCGCTGTCGTCCTCTTTTGACACTGGAGTGCGGTGGACAAGAGAGCATTAACTGGTTAATAACGAGAAGTATAGAGTGTACTAACTGAGCCATAAATCCTCCCCATACCAGTAGGATTACTATATGGATTTTAGTATTCGGGTACGAACACACTGGCGTGAAACTCTGATGAGTGCAATGTGTGATTTTCTCGCATTGCAATCAATCTCTGAGAGCAGATTGGGGAGTGTCGGACGCTTTTTTCTCATCCAGATTTAGGGTGAGAAAAAAGTTGCAACATGCTGCGACAGTCTGCGATTCACACCGAGACTCACCAATGCAAGTCTACGGGTCCGACAAAATCACAGACCGCACACGGACAGCACACGAACCATCCGAGTCTGAGGCTGCGTTCACACATTGCGTATTTTGCTGCGCTTTTTTACGCACGCTTTCTCAAAATACGCAATGTGCCTTTTGTCTGCCAGCAAAGTGAAATTCACATTCACATCACATGGATGTGATCTGAGAGAAATGTCGGACACTCGCACAACAGTTGGATGCCAAACGGACTAAAAAACAGATGTTGCATCTCCCTAGCTCTGTGCTGTGCATAGTGTACCACCATGTCCTCAGCTCCGTGCTGTGCACCACCATGTCCTCTGCCCACACTCCACCATGTCCTCTGCACACCCTCCCTCCATGTCCTCTGCACACCCTCCCTCCATGTCCTCTGCACACCCTCCCTCCATGTCCTCTGCACACCCTCGATCCATGTCATCTGCACACCCTTGATCCATGTCCTCTGCACACCCTCGATCCATGTCCTCTGCACACCCTCGATCCACGTCCTCTGCACACCACTCCACGTCCTCTGCACACCACTCCACGTCCTCTGCACACCACTCCACGTCCTCTGCACACAACCCCACGTCCTCTGCCCACCCCCTCCACGTCCTCTGCACACAACCCCACGTCCTCTGCACACAACCCCACGTCCTCTGCCCACCCCCTCCACGTCCTCTGCACACACCCCCACGTCCTCTGCACACCCCCACATCCTCTCCACACCCCCCACGTCCTCTCCACACACCCCACGTCCTCTCCACACACCCCTCGTCCTCTCCACACCCCACGTCCTCTCCACACACCCCACGTCCTCTGCACAACCCCCACATCCTCTGCACAACCCCCACGTCCTCTGCACACACCCCTCGTCCTCTGCACAACCCCCACGTCCTCTGCACACCCCCCACGTCCTCTGCACACACCCCACATCCTCTGCACACACCCCTCGTCCTCTGCACACACCCTTCGTCCTCTGCACAACCCCCACATCCTCTGCACACCCCCCACGTCCTCTGCACACCCCCCTCGTCCTCTGCACACCCCCCCACGTCCTCTGCACACCCCCCACGTCCTCTGCACACACACCCTCATCCTCTGCACACACCCCCACGTCCTCTGCACACCCCCTACGTCCTCTCCACGTCCTCTCCACACACACCCACGTCCTCTGCACAACCCCCACGTCCTCTGCACACCCCCCACGTCCTCTGCACACCCCCCTCGTCCTCTGCACACCCCCCCCGCGTCCTCTGCACACCCCCCACGTCCTCTGCACACACCCCCTCATCCTCTGCACACCCCCCCACATCCTCTGCACACCCCCTACGTCCTCTCCACGTCCTCTCCACACACACCCACGTCCTCTGCACAACCCCCACGTCCTCTGCACACCCCCCACGTCCTCTGCACACCCCCCTCGTCCTCTGCACACCCCCCACGTCCTCTGCACACCCCCCTCGTCCTCTGCACACCCCCCACGTCCTCTGCACAACCCCCCCTCTCCACCCCCTCGCCCGCACACCCCCACTCGTCCTCTGCACACCCCCCACGTCCTCTGCACACCCCCTACGTCCTCTGCACACCCCCCATCGTCCTCTGCCACCCCCAGTCTCTGCACAACCCCCACGTCCTCTGCACAACCCCCTCGTCCTCTGCACACACCCCATGTCCTCTGCACACCCCCACGTCCTCTGCACAACCCCCACGTCCTCTGCACACCCCCACGTCCTCTGCACACCCCCACGTCCTCTGCATACACCCCCAGTAGTCCGTGTATGTACCTGTAACCAGTCCAGTTCCTCCTCTGCAATTCACTGCCGGGCATGTACTCCCCCCTGGTCAATGTGCGTGACGTCATCGCAGGACCTTGCAACACCCGGCATCTGTCCCCGACCGGTGGATGCGTATGATCTCGCCCCCGACCGTCAGCCGGCATCTGCCCCCACTAGTGGGTGAGGGGGGTGAGCGGTGGAGGAGGGGGGTGGGCGCGATGACTGGGGGGGGTGTGAGGTGTCCAGGGGGTGTGTGTGAGGCGTCCAGGGGGGGGGTGAGGTGTCCAGGGGGCGGGGTCACCCGGCCGGGGCTCAGAGCAGGAATAAAAAAAAAGACACAAAAAAAAGAACACGTCGCCGCCCTCCCAGAAAAGTGGAAAAGTGCCTAATGGCAATTTCGGCCCTGCCACTCTCCCCCCCGGAACTTAATGCCAGAACAGTGCCGCGGGTGTGCAGCGCCACTGACACCCGACAGCACCACCCCCACACTACTGCCGCTGCCTACCACCCTTCTGTCTGTCTGACAGGGGAACGGACCTGCCGCTGGAGCCCCAGGGGCCCCCTAGCTGGTCGGGGCCCTGGTGTTTTTTAGGGCACCCCATATGCCCATATGGATTCTGAGAGACATCACCCCCACTAATGGAACACAACCCTGTCCAGAAGAGTAATGAGATATTCATTGAATTATATAAATAACTGTATATATATATATATACACACACAACAGGATTTTAGTGTTTTAAAGCATTTTATATATAAAAATTAGTGTTGAGCGAACATGCTCGGCACTACTCGTTACTCGCACGAGTATCACTGTACTCGGGCGACTCGCCGAGCACCGAGTAATCTCGCGATACTCGTGCTGTGCTCGTGGTCGTCATCTCTCCATGTTGGCGCTCTTTTGAGAGCCAGCCCACGTGCAGGGATTGGCTGACAGACCACTGCAATGCCACAGCCCTGTTAGTTGTGGTATAGCAGTGATTGGCCGGCCTGCACAGCGTCACCGAGCCTTTATAAGTCCCGGCGCGCTGTGCTCGGCACACAGCCTTCCAGACAGTGAGTGTAGGGAGAGTGTCTGCTGCTGATTAGGGACAGATTTGCGGCCCTCATAGGTAGATCCGGATCAGGGCTGCAAACTGCTGCTGACCACAACAGTCCTTCTCAGGACTAATCTAGGAGGACATAGGCAGGGTGATCCAGATCGGAGTCCAAGATTTCCAGTGACCAGAACAGTCCTTCTCAGGACTAATCTCGGAGGATATAGGCAGGGTGATACAGATTGGAATCCAAGCTTTTCTGTGACCATTAGAGTCACCACACTCTTGTACTTAGTACCTTAATACAGGTTAGGGACTAAAATTCTCTCTTCAAACCATTACAGTCACCAGACAGGTGTACGTACTTCCTTAATACAGGTTAGGGAACTAAAATCCTAACTCTTGTCATCAAAACAGTCACCAGACAGGTGTACGTACTACCTTAATACAGGTTAGGGACTAAAATCCTCTCTTCAAACCATTACAGTCACCAGACAGGTGTACGTAGTACCTTAATACAGGTTAGGGAACTAAAATCCTAACTCTTGTCATCAAAACAGTCAGCAGACAGGTGTACGTACTACCTTAATACAGGTTAGGGATTAAAATCCTCTCTTCAAACCATTACAGTCACCAGACAGGTGTACGTACTACCTTAATACAGGTTAGGGAACTAAAATCCTAACTCTTGTCATCAAAACAGTCACCAGACAGGTGTACGTACTACCTTAATACAGGTTAGGGACTAAAATCCTCTCTTCAAACCATTACAGTCACCAGACAGGTGTACGTACTACCTTAATACAGGTTAGGGACTAAAATCGTCTCCTAAACCATTACAGTCACCAGACAGGTGTACGTACTACCTTAATACAGGTTAGGGAACTAAAATCCTAACTCTTGTCATCAAAACAGTCACCAGACAGGTGTACGTACTACCTTAATACAGTTTAGGGATTAAAATCCTCTCTTCAAACCATTACAGTCACCAGACAGGTGTACGTACTACCTTAATACAGGTTAGGGAACTAAAATCCTAACTCTTGTCATCAAAACAGTCACCAGATAGTTGTACGTACTACCTTAATACAGGTTAGGGATTAAAATCCTCTCTTTAAACCATTACAGTCACCAGACAGGTGTACGTACTACCTTAATACAGGTTAGGGAACTAAAATCCTAACTCTTGTCATCAAAACAGTCACCAGACAGGTGTACGTACTACCTTAATACAGTTTAGGGATTAAAATCCTCTCTTCAAACCATTACAGTCACCAGACAGGTGTACGTACTACCTTAATACAGGTTAGGGAACTAAAATCCTAACTCTTGTCATCTCAACAGTGACCACACTGTTGTACGTCATACGTTTCTACAAGTTAGGGAACAAAAATCCTAACTCTTGTCATCTCAACAGTCACCACACTGTTGTACGTCATAAGTTTGTACAAGTTAGGGAACAAAAATCCTAACTCTTGTCATCTCAACAGTCACCACACTGTTGTACGTCATACATTTCTACAGGTTAGGGAACT
Source organism: Allobates femoralis (assembly GCA_033576535.1). Taxonomy (NCBI): domain Eukaryota; kingdom Metazoa; phylum Chordata; class Amphibia; order Anura; family Aromobatidae; genus Allobates; species Allobates femoralis. The sequence goes on along the minus strand of JARQOC010000004.1, from coordinate 481,957,071 downwards.
AAAATCCTAACTCTTGTCATCTCAACAGTCACCACACTGTTGTACGTCATACCTTTATACAGGTTAGGGAACTAAAATCCTAATCTCCTGTGACCTCCACAGTCACCAGGCAGTTGTCGCTCTATACAGGCAAAATGCGCAAAGGCGTTGGCAAGGGCGTTGGCAAGGAACAAGGAAGTGGACGTGATGGTGGTGCAGGCAGAGGCCGTGGTCGTGTGCAAGCACTCATGTCGCAACAACAAAGGGCCACATCTCCTCGCTCGCACGTCCTGTCCCAAATTCTTGGGGCCCGCAGCAGTACACCACTGTTGAACCAAGACCAGTGTCAACAGGTTGTTACTTGGATAGCGGATAATGCTTCAAGTCAGATGGGCACCTCCACAAACACCCTGTCTTCCGCACGGTCAACTGTCAGTAGCCGTGATACTGCACAGCACATTTCCCAACCTGATCCTCCTTCCTACCACCTGGCCGATTACATGTCCACGGACATTACAGATCCCACACTAGGACACTCGGAAGAGCTGTTCACGTATCCATTCGCAGAATCTGGCCTGTCGCCACCTCCTCTTGAAGTGGTCATGAGGAGATGGTATGTACAGATGCCCAAATATTTGAGCAGCCGCGTTATGACGAACGGAACGTTGTCAAAGTGTCTCAACAAGGGGTGGACGATGATGAGACACAATTGCCAGGAAGTCAGGAGGAGGATCAGGGTGCGGAAGAGGAAGACGACGTGGTGGATGATCCAGTAGGTGACCCTACATGGCAGGAGGATATGCATAGCGAGGACAGCAGTGCACAGGGGGAGGGAGGCGTAGCATCACAACAGCCAATACGAAGCAGGGGTGCGTCCGCAGGCAGAAGGCAGGCAACCGTTCCCCGGAACAACAACACGTACTCAAGGTGCCTGTGTAAATGTTCGGTCTTCCCGAGTCTGGGAGTTTTTTAAGTTGGCTCCAGAAGACTCTAAAAAGGCCATTTGCCACACCTGCCATGCCACTATCAGCAGGGGTACGAAAACTAGCAGCCTGACCACCACCAGCATGATCAGGCACATGTCAGCCAAGCACCCGACTTTGTGGGAAGTACCACAGAGTCGAGGAGCGGTGCGTGCTGATGTCACTGCTACGTCTTCGGCTGTTGTGCATGCAAGCCAATCCCCTGTCCATGCTGGCCGTGAACAAGCCTCCGGTCCTGCACCTGAAGTTGCTGAAGCACAAATTACGCCACCATCAAGCACGTCCTTGTCCCAGCGCAGCGTTCAATTATCCATTCAGCAAACATTTGAACGCAGGCGCAAATACGCTGCCAATGCCCCACATGCCACAGTCCTCAATGCTCACATTTCGCCACTCATAGCGCTAGAAATGTTGCCTTTCCGTCTGGTGGAGACGGACGCATTCCGCGACCTGATGGCGGCTGCTGTCCCACGTTACTCGGTCCCCAGCCGACACTATTTCTCCAGATGTGCCGTCCCCGCATTGCATAACCACGTGTCCAACACCATCACACGTGCCCTGAACAATGCTGTTTCAGCCAAAGTCCACCTAACCACAGACACGTGGACAAGTGCTTGTGGGCAAGGCGCTACATCTCCTTGACGGTACACTGGATTAATATTGTGGAGGCTGGGACCCAGTCTGAGCGAGGGACGGAACACGTCCTTCCCACACCAAGGATAGCAGGCCCTACCTCTGTCACGGTTTCACCGACACTCTACAGCTCCGGAATGTCATGCTCTTCAGCCTCCTCCTCCTCCACCTGCGCATCCTCATCCACTGTACCCTCCACACCAGTCCCAAGCTGGAAGCACTGCAGCACTGCCTCTGCAAAGCGGCAACAGGCTGTGCTGAAGCTAGTCTGCATAGGTGACAAACCCCACAATGCAGAAGAGGTGTGGACAGCTCTGAAACAGCAGGCAGATCACTGCTCACACCTCTGAACCTAAAGCCAGGAAAGGTCGTGTGTGACAATGGCCGGAACCTGGTGGCAGCTTTGAGGCGAGGGCAGCTGACGCATGTTCCATGCGTGGCCCATGTGCTCAACCTGGTGGTTCAGAGGTTTGTGAAGTCATACCCGGAGGTGTCTGACCTGCTGGTAAAAGTTCGGCGTCTGTCTGCACATTTTCGCAAGTCACCTGCTGCTTCAGCCGGCCTTGCAAGCTTTCAGCGCCGTTTGCGTCTTCCGGCCCACAGACTGGTGTGTGATGTCCCCACGCGTTGGAATTCAACGCTGCACATGTTGGTCAGGATATGTGAGCAGAAGAGGGCAGTTGTGGACTACCTGCATCACCTAAGCCGTCGGGAAATGGGTCAAACTCCACACATAACACCTGAGGAGTGGAGATGGATGTCGGACCTATGCACCGTCCTCCAAAACTTTGAGGACTCCACCAAGATGGTGAGCGGTGATGACGCCATTATTAGCGTCACCATACCACTACTCTGCCTTCTAAAACGGTCTCTGCTGAAAATAAAAGCGGATGCATTGCAGGCAGAGCGCGATGACTTAGAGCAAGAAACTGTAGTGGGTGTGGGTGAAAACACACAGCCCAGCCTCATGTCATCACAACGTGTAGTGGAGGACTATGACGAGGAGGAGGAGGAGGAGGATGAAGACATGAGCAACTCTCAGGCCAAATTGGGGATATGACATGCACACCAGTCATACCCTCGATTCAGCGTGGCTGGCCAGAGGACAGGGGAGATAGGAGGAGGAGGAGGAGGAGGAGGAGGACAGCATGTTCAGTCATCATGTTGGTCTGGATACTGATGTGATGGCTGTTAAGAGTCTGGCGAACATGGCTGACTTTATGGTAAGCTGCCTGTCTCGTGACCCTCGCGTTCAGAACATCTTGGCCAACAATCAGTACTGGTTGGCAACACTCTTAGACCCACGCTACAAGGAGAACTTTATGTCTCTCATTCCTGAGGCGGAGAGGTCAGCCAAAATGCTGCAGTTCCAGAGGGCCATAGTCACGGAAGTTGTGAAATCCTTCCCCTCACAAAACGCTAGCGGCATAGGTCAGGATTCGATGGACAACCAAGGCGTACGGCCGAGAGGGGCACAAGTCCAATCCGCCAGAGGCAGGGGAACTGTCTTTACGATGTGGGACAGTTTTCTCAGCCCCTCACGTACCACAGCCCCTGAGGTGCGGGGTAGTGCCACCAAGAAATGCTAAGTTCGGGCAGATGCTGAAGGAGTACCTTGCAGATCGAACAACTGTACTGCGAGATTCATCGGTGCCTTTCAATTATTGGGTCTCCAAGCTCGACACGTGGCATGAATTGGCTCTCTACGCCTTGGAAGTCTTGGCCTGCCCTGCCGCTAGCGTTTTATCAGAGCGTGTTTTCAGTGCAGCAGGTGGAATCATCACTGATAAACGCACCCGCCTGTCAACTGAAAATGTGGACAGGCTCACTCTGATCAAGATGAACAAGGGTTGGATTGGGCCAGACTTCACCACACCACCAGCAAATGACAACTGAATTTTATTTTGTTATTTGAATTTGACATGTACCTCCACTCACCCATGGCTACACACTTCCGTACTTTGGCTAATCGCTGGACTGCTACTCCTTCTCCTCATGTGACACCATGATGAGCGTTAGAATAGTTAGGCTCTTGTTTGAGGTATACCCGCAGTGGTAAATTTTTTAGCCCATTCTGTTAGAATGGGCATTACAACGACAGGAGTCCCGCTCCTTTTCAATGGGAAAAATGTTTTTAGGTACTCCTACACGTCTCTATCCAGGGACAAAGAGGAGCCTCACAATTTTTGGCTGCCCTGACAAAAGGGCTACACTACAATACACCCTGTTCTTCTTAACAGGCCCTCCTGCACGTCTCCATCCAGGGACAAAGAGGAGCCTCACAATTTTTGGCTGCCCTGACCAAAGGGCTCTACTACAATACACCCAGTTCTTCTTAACAGGCCCTCCTGCACGTCTCCATCCAGGGACAAAGAGGAGCCTCACAATTTTTGGCTGCCCTAACCAAAGGGCTCTACTACAATACACCCAGTTCTTCTTAACAGGCCCTCCTGCACGTCTCCATCCAGGGACAAATAGGAGCCTCCAATTTTTGGCTGCCCTGACCAAAGGGCTATACTACAATACACCCACTGAGGTTACAGGCCCTACTACATGTCTGAATGCATGGGTCATTGTTGAACCTCCAAATTTTTGGCTGCCCTGACAAAAGGGCTATACTACAATACACCCACTTGAGGTTTACAGGCCCTACTACATGTCTGTAAGCATGGGTCATTGTTGAACCTCCCAATTTGTGGCTGCCCTGACCAAAGGGCTATACTACAATACACCCACTTGAGGGTTACAGGCCCTACTACATGTCTGAATGCATGGCTCATTGTTGAACCTCCAAATTTTTGGCTGCCCTGACCAAAGGGCTATACTACAATACACCCACTTGAGGTTTACAGGCCCTACTACATGTCTGTAAGCATGGTCATTGTTGAACCTCCCAATTTTTGGCTGCCCTGACCAAAGGGCTATACTACAATACACCCACTTGAGGGTTACAGGCCCTACTACATGTCTGAATGCATGGGTCATTGTTGAACCTCCAAATTTTTGGCTGCCCTGACAAAAGGGCTATACTACAATACACCCACTTGAGGTTTACAGGCCCTACTACATGTCTGTAAGCATGGGTCATTGTTGAACCTCCCAATTTTTGGCTGCCCTGACCAAAGGGCTATACTACAATACACCCACTTGAGGGTTACAGGCCCTACTACATGTCTGAATGCATGGGTCATGGTTGAACCTCCCAATTTTTGGCTGCCCTGACCAAAGGGCTATACTACAATACACCCACTTGAGGGTTACAGGCCCTACTACATGTCTGTAAGCATGGGTCATTGTTGAACCTCCCAATTTTTGGCTGCCCTGACCAAAGGGCTATACTACAATACACCCACTTGAGGTTACAGGCCCTACTACATGTCTGTAAGCATGGGTCATTGTTGAACCTCCCAATTTTTGGCTGCCCTGACCAAAGGGCTATACTACAATACACCCACTTGAGGTTACAGGCCCTACTACATGTCTGAATGCATGGGTCATTGTTGAACCTCCAAATTTTTGGCTGCCCTGACAAAAGGGCTATACTACAATACACCCACTTGAGGTTTACAGGCCCTACTACATGTCTGTAAGCATGGGTCATTGTTGAACCTCCCAATTTTTGGCTGCCCTGACCAAAGGGCTATACTACAATACACCCACTTGAGGTTTACAGGCCCTACTACATGTCTGTAAGCATGGGTCATTGTTGAACCTCCCAATTTTTGGCTGCCCTGACCAAAGGGCTATACTACAATACACCCACTTGAGGTTTACAGGCCCTACTACATGTCTGTAAGCATGGGTCATTGTTGAACCTCCCAATTTTTGGCTGCCCTGACCAAAGGGCTATACTACAATACACCCACTTGAGGGTTACAGGCCCTACTACATGTCTGAATGCATGGGTCATTGTTGTACCTCCAAATTTTTGGCTGCCCTGACAAAAGGGCTATACTACAATACACCCACTTGAGGGTTACAGGCCCTACTACATGTCTGAATGCATGGGTCATTGTTGAACCTCCAAATTTTTGGCTGCCCTGACCAAAGGGCTATACTACAATACACCCACTTGAGGTTTACAGGCCCTACTACATGTCTGTAAGCATGGGTCATTGTTGAACCTCCCAATTTTTGGCTGCCCTGACCAAAGGGCTATACTACAATACACCCACTTGAGGGTTACAGGCCCTACTACATGTCTGAATGCATGGGTCATTGTTGAACCTCCAAATTTTTGGCTGCCCTGACAAAAGGGCTATACTACAATACACCCACTTGAGGTTTACAGGCCCTACTACATGTCTGTAAGCATGGGTCATTGTTGAACCTCCCAATTTTTGGCTGCCCTGACCAAAGGGCTATACTACAATACACCCACTTGAGGTTTACAGGCCCTACTACATGTCTGTAAGCATGGGTCATTGTTGAACCTCCCAATTTTTGGCTGCCCTGACCAAAGGGCTATACTACAATACACCCACTTGAGGGTTACAGGCCCTACTACATGTCAGAATGCATGGGTCATTGTTGACCCTCCCAATTTTTGGCTGCCCTGGCCAAAGGGCTATACTACAATACACCCAGTTCTTGTTTACAGGCCATCCTGCATGTCTGTATCCAGGGGCATTGGTGAACCTCCCAATTTTGGACTGCCCTGGCAAAGGAAGATACTACAATAGACCGTGTTCCTCAAAATGGGCACTTTATTTCTAGACAGGGCTTCATGTACGTCTGTTGTCAGGGTCATCGGAGTGTCGCACAATGTTTTCACGTAAAATCTTTCATGTAATCACAAAAAGTGACATACACCAGCTTTATCTCACTATTGGGTATGTGCCCTTAACATTTCCACCCTAAATATTCATTTTGGTGTAATTTTGGAAGGTTTTCTGGAGACTCCGTAAAATTGGCGTGAAACTCGGACAACATTGTTCACAGCTGTGACTTTTGAGTGAGAAATGCTTCCAGGGGTCTTCCCCATGGTGTTGCCATGTCATTTCAGCACTCTTCTGAGACTTTTGTGACATTTTTAGGGTTTTTCCATGCTGCCGGCAGTCATTTCATAAAAATACTCGTGTCTCCCATAGGATAACATTGGGCTCGTTACTCGGGCCGAGTACACGAGTATCTCGGGATGCTCGGCCCGAGCTTCGAGCACCCGAGCATTTTAGTACTCGCTCATCACTAATAAAAATGTTTTGAGAAAAATAATTTTAATAAATATCCTGTACACGGTAAAAAACCAAATATCTGTGATTTTATTTAAAATTTTCTAGTATACATATTGTTAGCTATATTGATATACAGTAGACATACGCCATTGATATAAAGGAATTGCACTGAGCCTACACACCCTTTGATTATATATTATTAGCACTTATATACATTACAGCTGAAAACAAATACAGTGTTGGCCAAAAGTATTGACACCTCTGCAATTCTGTCAGATAATAGTCAGTTTCTTCCTGAAAATGATTGCAATCACAAATTCTTTGGTATTATTATCTTCATTTAATTTGTCTTCAATGAAAAAAACACAAAAAGAATTGTCCTAAAGTCAAATTGGATCTAATTCCACACCAATCATAAAAAAGGGGGTGGACAAAAGTATTGGAACTGTTAAAAAAAAAATCATGTGATGCTTCTCTAATTTGTGTAATTAACAGGAACTGTAACTTACCTGTGGCACCTAACAGGTGTTGGCAATAACTAAATCACACTTGCAGCCAGTTGACATGGATTAAAGTTGACTCAACCTCTGTCCTGTGTCCTTGTGTGTACCACATTGAGCATGGAGAAAAGAAAGAAGACCAAAGAACTGTCTGAGGACTTGAGAAACCAAATTGTGAGGAAGCATGAGCAATCTCAAGGCTACAAGTCTATCTCCAAAGACCTGAATGTTCCTGTGTCTACCGTGCGCAGTGTCATCAAGAAGTTTAAAGCCCATGGCACTGTGGCTAACTTCCCTAGATGTGGACGGAAAAAAAATTGACAAGAGATTTCAACGCAAGATTGTGCAGATGGTGGATAAAGAACCTCGACTAACATCCAAACAAGTTCAAGCTGCCCTGCAGTCCGAGGGTACAACAGTGTCAACCCTTACTATCCGTCGGCGTCTAAATGAAAAGGGACTGTATGGTAGGAGACCCAGGAAGACCCCACTTCTTACCCCGAGACATAAAAAAGCCAGGCTGGAGTTTGCCAAAACTTACCTGAGAAAGCCTAAAACGTTTTGGAAGAATCTTCTCTTTTTAGGCAAAGGTATCAACATAGAGTTTACAGGAGAAAAAAAGAGGCATTCAAAGAAAAGAACACGGTCCATACAGTCAAACATGGTGGAGGTTCCCTGATGTTTTGGGGTTGCTTTTCTGCCTCTGGCTTGACCGTGTGCATGGCATTATGAAGTCTGAAAACTACCATCAAATTTTGCAGCATAATGTAGGGCCCAGTGTGAGAAAGCTGGGTCTCCCTCAGAGGTCATGGGTCTTCCAGCAGGACAATGACCCAAAACACACTTCAAAAAGCACTAGAAAATGGTTTGAGAGAAAGCACTGGAGACTTCTAAGGTCGCCAGCAATGAGTCCAGACCTGAATCCCATAGAACACCTGTGGAGAGATCTAAAAATGGCAGTTTGGAGAAGACACCCTTCAAATATCAGGGTCCTGGAGCAGTTTGCCAAAGAAGAATGGTCTAAAATTCAAGCAGAGCATTGTAAGAAACTCATGTAATGGCAGCATTGGATAACAATGGGGCCAGCATGAGGCAATGAGCCCTTATATGAATTGAGATTGTGTTGTGAGGTAAAAGATGGTTTAAGGGTTAATTTATCATCAGGAGATGGAACCAGGCTAATCTGTTTTTTTGGCGCTCTTTTTGAGGAGTTTTGATTGGTTTAAGAGGGGGGAGAGTAGGGGGGCAAAGGTGTTTATAAATAGATTGCTCCTGTCAGAGCAGTCACTTTTACCTCAGGAGTTGAAGAAGCCAGGGAGTCATGGAGGATCTCTTGTCACGGCTCCTTGAGAAGGCAAGCGCTGGAGGAGGCCGTGAGTGGCTTCTCCGGTGTCTGAATGAAGATGGCATTAGAGCTGACAACCCAGAAGAAGCAGGAACGGAAGACCGGGAGGAAGGCGAAATTGCTGACTCTACACCGGTGCTTCGCCGCAGTGCGAGGCCTAGGAAGGTACGATGCCGGTCACCATCTCCGTCCCGATCTGACGGACGGCAGTCCCAGGCGAGGAAGAGACCGGTCCCGGTATCCAGGCAGTGAGCAGGCCCCAGAAGCTCAAGGAGCCCTGGGAGAGGGTTTGGTCTTGTGACAGGACTTCCCCTCAGAACGCATGTTTTAGGGGCAGTACAGGATGAAGAGGATATGGCTGCTGTCAGGGCAGCATCCAGCAATCCGGGTTCGGGTGTCAGAGCTATACAGGACAGTTCTTCAGCAGCTGCGGCTGTATCTCAAGCATGGAGCACTACAGCAGCTGTGGGTGCGGATCAGATGCCTTCTGCCCTGACTTCTACAGGGGCTAGAGGAAGAGACTCAGCAACAGCTGGACCGCATATACGGAGGAGAGCATCGATATCTGAAGCAGCGGAGGGTGAGATGCTTTATTGTGATAATGACAATGTTAATAGCGTTTCTACCTCTCTTCAAGAGATGGTGCAAGCTGCAGTGATGCTATTAAAGGCTTGGATCATGGGTCGGCCATTAGGGCTTCCCATAGGTCACAGGTTCCTTCTGCATGCGTTAAGGAAGCATTGCCGTGCGAAGTGTCACCTTTGGGTTTCCACCTTTCAGCATCAGTGAAGGAGCAGATTTGGTCTGGGGAGTATGTAGAATTGTTTTCATTACTTCCTAGTAAGGGTTTTCTACATGCAGATAAGGTGGAAGAAGATAAAAGAAAATCTTTTCGCTCATTTAACTCCTGGTTACAAGCATTTTTAATATTTGCTGCGGTGTTAGGGGAGAAGTCCTCAGATCTTTGCTGTGGGCTTCTTCAACATATCGACATTGTTTTGGAGGCTCACCGTCATTTTGGTGGCAACGCTTGGTTGCTATATGACGAAGCTTTCAGACAAATATGATCTGTTCACCCCTCATTGAGGTGGGGAGTGAAAGATGTCGGATTGTGGCTGCAGGTTATGGTCCCGCAGCGGCATGTTCCGTTAATTAAGAATCCAGTAAATCAGCAGATAAAGAAAGGACTCTGTTTTGCCTTTAATGAGTCTTCCTGCAAGTGGCTACATAACTGTCGCTATAAACATGAATGTGCCATTTGCGGGGGGCTCATTCTATGAGCAAATGTTTCCGGAGGTTTAATCAGGGGCCTCAGGGAGCTAATCCGAAGGAGCCATTTCTTGCGGGCAAAGAGTCCAGTGAGAGTGGAAAGAATGGTTCCTTATCTAAACCATTATCCCGACAGGACAGTTTTGGAGTTCCCATTGCTGGGGAAAAAACGTTTTTTCCTTGTACTCGGCTGGAATTTTTAGGCATAGAGTTGGATTCAGTTCAAATGGTCTGTCGTTTGCCTCGGGATAAAATAGTGAAATTAAAAAGTTTGTTTTTTTCTTTTTTGAGTAGGGATTCTGCTTCTTTGCGGGAGTTCCAATCTTTACTTGGTGCTTTTAATTTTGCTCTTCGGATTATACCTGTTGGTAGGATTTTTCTTCGACATTTTTACGATGCAATTTCGGGCCACACTTGTTCTTCAACGAGAATCTTGATTTCATCCGATCTTAAAGAAGATTTGATGGTATGGTCTGTTTTTTTAAAAGATTATAATGGTGTGTCGTGTTGGCAGTCTTGTTTTTGCTCTGCAGATTCACTTTTTTTGTTTTCTTCAGCATCTGGGTCAGGTTTTGGATGTATTTTCGGTGATGTTTGGGTATCAGAGCAATGGCCGCCTGGGTTCCTTGGCAAAGATTTTTCGGTGTCCCTGCGTGATGTTTTTGCTGTTTTTATGGTTTTTTCCCTGTGGGGTCACAAGTTAGCTAATCGTAGGATTTTATGGCGGTCTCCTTCCCAAGGGCTTGTTTTTTCTTTAAATACAATGTCATCTAAGAATAAGTCGCTTGCTGGTATTCTGAGGAAATTGATGCTTATTTTACTTCGGTATAATATATGGCTTAAGGCTAGTTTTTCTGATTGTACGGATAATTTAATGGCTGATCTTCTGTCTCAGCAGCGAATGGAGGATTTCCTTGCTCGATTTCCGGATGCAGGGAAGGCAGAATTCTGTTTCCCGATCGGCTGTGGTCCCTAAATTGACTCTTATTCCAGCTTTTATTGTGCAGTCCTTAGCTCAACGCACCTGGGTTGACTACTCATCAGCGTGGAAGAGATGTGTAGTGTTTTGTCAAACTGAGGGTTTTAATTGTTACGTATGCTCGTCATTATCTGTGCTACCTTTTTTAGAGAGTCTTGTAAAAACAGGGTTATCACATTCCGCAGTGTCAAAGATAGTAGCGGGTATTTCATTCTTTTTGAAGTTGAAAAAAATTTCTCCTTTATCTTCACTCTTTACGGTAAAACAGTTTTTAAAGGGTTTTTTTTTTTTTGAACCATATTTTTATTGGGTTTTAAACATTATAACATTTCCAAAATATTAGGATAAGCATATCCAACATTAATGTTCACAATGCAAACACTGGTTTCTGTAGTCAATCATATACAACAAGTTACAAATTCACAACAAATATCTTAATAACCCCCCTCTCTACCCACCCTGGAAATTATCCATTGCTCATGTTATGTCTTGTGCTCTCTAAAGAGTAAGATTGAGATAGGGATATAGCAAATCCAATCTCATTTCAGTTTCTCAAACGCCACACCTCAGTCTACCAAGCGTCCCTCCTAACTCTCCTTCTGCGTACCACACCGATGAACGGAAGGGTAACATGAAATTAGTTATTTCACCATCTGAAAATTCTTTTTCGATGAAAACTCTCCATCTGGAGAAAAAATTCTTAGCTAGTTTACTCGGATTGCGTATCGCATCCATCGATTCAAGCGTCAAAGTATGGCGCATCAGCATTTTGAGTTGCTTTAGGTCTGGGGGTTTGTCGTTAAGCCAATGTTGGAGAAGGAGTCTTTTAGCTATTATCGCAATATAATGCCAAAGGATATGTGGGTGTCTGTGGGCCCCAGAATCCGTCTGATAGTGGAATATCCAACGTAACGGGTCTAAACCCTCCATATTGCCACACAACTCTTTAGCCCAGACTAGCACCTTCTTCCAGTATTCTTGTGTGTCAGGACAGGACCAAAGACCATGTTCCAGGTCCGTCATCTCAAGTTTACACTTTGGGCAGTGAGTCAATCTCTTTTGGTTGGCCTGGGAAGGGGGAATATTAAAACCCTGGATGGTCCCATGCATAATCCTGAATTGGGAATCTCTTCATCTCTCATTACTTATGTACCGTCGCATAAGCCCCCATCCCTCTAAAATTTTTTGAGCGAGTTTGGGGTCTTTAATGTGTTTTCGCCATTTGTTGAAAAACCCTCTCCTCTTTTGCGGGCGTAAAGTTTGTTGTATTTTGGCATACAATGAAGTGATGGATACATCGCCTTCATTTATAGTTAGTATTTCGGACCAAAGATTATTATCAACCTCTCCAGAGAGGTCCCGCAGGTGTGAGAGGAGATGGTGGTTCAACTGACGATATTGTATCGCCTGAATTTGAGGTAAATTGAAAGCAGTCAGTACTTCCTTCTCCGTCATCCACCTCCGTCCCTCAAAATTTATAAGGTCTTCTAGTGTATTGACGCCTTTTTCTTTCCAAGTTTTAAAAAGAGAGTTTTCACGGCCTAACTTAAAGGCTGGGCATCTCCACGGATTAAGTCGTTTGGAGATTTTCCATGCCAGTTTAAGTTTTTTCCTGACCTCTCTCCACGTTATGATGGTATCTCTATATATTACTGTGTTTTTCAAAGTGGCCGGAAGGCAGGATAACGGAGAATGCAGCAAAGCAGACAAATCCCAGGGCTTAGCCCACTCTCCCTCTAGTTCCAAATCTGAAAACTTACTTGTTCACTTAACCCAGTCCAATACATTACGTAAGATACATGCTAGGTTATATCCCCTAACATCAGGGAGCTGCAGTCCCCCCTCTTGCTTGGGCTGTATTAAGGTCCTAAAAGCTAGCCTAGATCTCTTACCTCTCCATAGAAATTTTGTGAAGGCTTTGTTAATTCTTATAATGTCAGTATGTTTCATTAGCATAGGTATGGTCTGGAGAGGATAGAGCAGTTTTGAAAAGCTCATCATTTTAAGTAGATGGCAGCGTCCCATCAGAGACAGCGGCAGCCCTTCCCATCTTGCCAATTCCTGCTCTATCTTCGTAATGATCGGTAAAAAGTTGAGTCTATATGTTAACCCACTGTATCTGGCTAAGTGTATCCCCAGATATTTGAGGCTAGTTTTCGCTATTGGTAATCCGCAGAAGTTATCCCCCTGCCGTTCTCCATTTTCTTGATTTATGAAGAGGACTTCACATTTATCTTTGTTGAGGGAGAAACCCGAATATCTACCCCATTTCTCAATGTCTGCCAATATATCTGGAAGGTCTCTTTCGGGGTTCTGAACATATAGGATGATATCGTCAGCGAAAAGTGAGAGCTTAATTTCAGCATCCCCTACCCTAAAACCTTCATAGGCGTTATGGCGTTCCAGATATAATGCCAGAGGTTCTATAGCCAGGTTAAAAAGAAGGGGCGATAGTGGGCATCCTTGTCTCGTTCCTTTTTGGAGAGTAAAGGAATCCGACAGAAAACCTGGGGTATTGATACAAGCTTTGGGGTTACTATATAGTGCAGTAATATATTGCCGAAAGGGGCCTAGTATACCTATGGAGTCAAGCACTTTACCCAGCCATGACCATCTGACATTGTCGAATGCTTTTTCAGCGTCAAGAGTGATCATGGCTGGGTTACCACCTTTCATCTTCGTTTTCCGTCCCATAACATCGAGCATAAGCATTGCTTTTCTGATATTTGTAGTTGTTGACCTCCCCTTAACAAAGCCCGCCTGATGTGTGGGTATTAGTTTGGGTAGGACCACCGCCAATCTGTCAGCCAGAATTTTGGAGAGGAGCTTCAAATCTTGATTTATTAGAGAGATCGGTCTATAATTTGCTGGGTCTGTAGGCGTCTTTCCTGGTTTAGGTATTAGTTTGATATAAGCCAAATTCATTCTCTCCGGTATAGGCGCCCCACGCAAAATTGCATTATATAGGTCACACAACACCGGAGAGATCTGCTCCCTCAAGGTTTTGAAGAAAGCACCATTATAGCCGTCTGGGCCGGGCGCTTTACCCATATTTAAATGTTTTATAGCCATCTCAATTTTGTCAATCGTGACTGGGCTGTTAAGAAATTGAGTGTCTTCTTGGGAAACAGTTGGCAGTGTAATCCCACCCAACCAGGCAAGGCTATCTGAGTCGTCAGTATTGGTCTCCGTATAGAGTGAAGCATAATATCTGCCCAGTATTCGGGAAATACCCTTGGGATCATGCCAAATGTTGCCATGTGTATCCACTATCGCTTGTATAGGGGAGGGCTTAAGCCTACCCTTAGCTAGTCTTGCTAATAAGCGCCCCGCTTTATCCCCATATTTGTGGAGATCTAATTCCAATCGGTTTTTGTAAATGTCTTCTCGTTTTCCCCCCATACATCAAAATCTCTCTTTGCCTGTTGCCACTTTTCTCTATCAGGAGCCATCATTGTGGATTGATAGCGTGTGAACGCATCTCTTACCTCTCGACTGGTTTGGACAAATTTGTCTTTGATTTGTCGTTTAATCCTCATGCTATAGGCCATAATATGCCCTCGCAGCACCGTTTTCGCTGTCTCCCAGTATAAAGCTGGATCTGATCTATGTTCCAGATTGTCGGAAGAGAAATTCGACCACCATTCACCCAGAAGTTTAGCAAAATTTTCTTCTCTGACAAACGTGTCGGGGAATCTCCATAAATAGTCGGAGCCTTTTTCAAATTTGTCCCTGGTCTCTAACACCAACGGGCTATGGTCCGAGATCAGCATGTCCTCAATTGTAATATCTGTCATTTGTTGGATTATCTTGGGGGATACAAGGAACATATCCAATCTGGACCACGACCCATGGGGGTGCGAGAAGTGGGTAAATTCTCTACCCAGTGGGTTCGCTACTCTCCATGCATCTAATAACCCAGTGTCCTCTATTAAGCTTTCCAAATCACTGCGATCCTTTGATCTAACCCCTGCCTGTCTTCCCAACTGGGTTTGGGATGCAGTGCGTCTATCCTCCTCCTCTTTCATGACCATGTTAAAATCTCCACCGATTATTCTATTATTCCCATTGTCTAGGAGCAATGAATTTTGTAAATATTGGAAGAAAGGTTTCTGTTTCTCGTTAGGGGCATAAATATTGTAAATAATAAAGGTGTCGTTTTGAATTTGTAACGTTAATTGTATTAATCTACCTTCTTTATCTTTTGAAGTGGACAATAGTGAGTGAGCCAGTGACCTATGTATCAATATTAAAACTCCCGCCTTTTTTCCTACTGCTCCCGAACCATAGACCTCACCTATCCATAGCTTTTTGAGTCGGAAAAAGTCCTCCTCAGCCAAGTGGGTCTCCTGGACATGGAGCCTCTTGAGGTGGCGTAAGACCATTATGCGCTTTGCTGGGGAGCGCAGACCCTTAACATTCCAGGAGACCCACCTAACCATCAGAAGCCTCCCCACATAGGGCCCAAAATTTCCTTATAGTGAATATCCAAAAGTGATTGTTAACGCCTGATGCGAATGTGAATGAGGTGTGGCAGACATTGATGTTGTGGCTTATTAGAGACTCAATTCTAAGGATAATTCCCGTTTTTTTCCCCCCCCTTCTTCCCATTTTCCCATCCCCAAATCACTCCAACACCTTTCATCAAAAAGTCGGTGACTTCACTTACATCCTCCAGTGCACCCCACATAGGGAGCTCCCCCCCGCCCCAGCCCCTGCCACCTCTGATAACAATTAATGAGGAAGCATCATAACTCCTCCATACTGCCCAAATAAACATTAATCATCAATAGACGACCATCTCCTGTAGAACATGTAATCAAATTGCCCAAGGGACATGTCTCGAGGATATATCCAATAAACATCCCACTTCCCACCGTCTCTCTCAAGTCCTCTGCAATCATGGATAATCAGATAGCTGCTATAAGCGTTTGAGTGGATCCCACCTTAGAGTAGCCATTGTCGGACGTCCACACCAGAGTTCAGTGCTGAATAAGGGTCTTTTAAGTACGTATGCGTCAATGCAGCAAAGTTCCTGTGTGATAATCTTAGTTAAAGAGAAAGAAGAGAAAGAGGAGAAAAAAAAAAAAAAAAGGGGGGGGGGAGGGGGGGTTAAAGGGGGAAAATAACAAAAGGGGGGGAGAGGGGGGAGGAGAAGGGGGGGTGACAATATATTACTCTCTATCTTGTAGTGTAGTGCAGCCAGAACAATTTTTCTCTTCCTTCAGGATATCCGCTGCAAGTCCGCCGATTTCAGCCGTCGGTGTGTTTTGTCCATTTTAAATGTTTCCTATATCATTTCTTCCTTTGCCATCTATTTCCGGCTTGTCTCTGTTGTTTTGGATTACCCGGCGTTGCTCCCTTTTGCGCCTCATCATCCAATAGGGAGTATGACCTGAGTCTATATGATCTCACCGAGGTTCCGTCTATTTCAGTATCAGAATCTAGCGCAGGCGTATGCTTCGCAGGTGACCTCCTACTAGTACGTGCTGGTGACTCAGATCTTCTTGGAGAGGTCGTATTATCCCTTACAGCAGCCATTGCCTCCTCTGGATCGGAGAAGGTCAACATGACACCCTCTCTAGATCTGAATCGTAGGGTTGCAGGAAAATTCAGCTGAAAGCGGATATTTCTTTTATGCAGCAACGAACATGTCTCACTGAATGCCCTTCTGCGACGTGTGACTTCTACAGAATAGTCCGCAAAGACCAGAGCTCTATGTCCCTGTAGTATAAGAGGGTGTTTTTTTGCTTTATATGCCCGGAGAATCTCTTCTTTGTCCCTGTGGTTCAAAAATTTTGCTATGGTGTGCCTGGATTTATTGGGCTCTCTGGACGCTGCTTTCGTGGCCAGGTGTTTCGTGGCTTCAGTCGTCCCCTGATCGTCCCTAGGTGGACCTATTCTATGGGCGCGCTCTGTTTTGCATCTATGGGAAAGACCCAGGGCTTTAGGCAGTTCAACCTCGAAGATTTCTTCCAGTTGACTAACAGGGACAGACTCTGGGAGACCCACAATTTTTAAGTTACTGCGTCTCGTTCTATTTTCAATGTCTTCCAACTTATTATGTGTGTAATCAGCATGTTTTTGCAAGGCAAGAAGCTGTTCCTCAAGCTCCTGAATCCTGTCTTCTGCTGTTCCAATTCTAGATTCAGCCTCAAGAAGCTGCTGCTCATGTGTCTCCACTTTCACAGACAAGTCTCTAGTGGATGCAGCCACCATCTCTGCCACTGTGACCTTAAACTCTTCAGCCAAATGCACAGCCATTTCTTTAGCCAGTTTTTTATAGTCCAATCGTTGGAATCCCCAGCTATCTCCTGCCTCCTCTGCCCATGCATCAGAAGTGTGCTGGCTTTGCACTTTACTTGTAGCTGCAGCTTGAGACTGTGATTGTTTCTGGGGCTGTTGCTGGTCACATAGGACTTCCACTGCCTGTGGTCTCAGTCCTGGGGGGTTTTCATTCCTCCTCACTGGGATTTTCTCCTGGGAACCCTCTGGTCTCCCCTCTGATCCTTCACCTCCTGTCTCGGTCTCCCTATTCCCAGTCAAATGCTCTGTATCGCCGTCCTGTGTCTTCCCCCTTGTGTCCTGTGTGCAGACCGCGCCATCATTGCGGCCTGCACATGGCGTCCCGCCTTTCTCTCCCTCCTTATTCCTGGTAATGTAGCGGTCCATTGTGGACATGGCGGAGCTTACCGGGGTCGCGTCGGTTTCCTCCGGTCTGATGATTAATCAGGGGGCAGCCCTGGAGTGCAGTAGTAGGCTGATGGTGGCGGATTGCCGAGGCGGGGAGCGGAGCGGGATCAGCCGCGTCCGCACATGGAGGGGCCGGAACCGGAAGTGTTTTTAAAGGGTTTTAAACGGCAGTCTTTTTGCCCGGATAATAGGAGGCCAGTGACAATTGAGCTTTTAGTGAAATTATGTTCGGTTGTAGGTCGTGTTTGTTCCGATTCGTTTGAAGCGACTCTTTTTTGTGTTATTTTTACGACCTTATTTTTTTCAGCTATGCGAGTTGGGGAATTAGTGTCAGCAAATAAATCTTCGCCTTCTGGTTTTTTGTTTTCGGATGTCTCTTTATCCCTGTCATGCATGGTATTGCGTTTGAGACGTTCCAAAACGGATCAATTGGGTAAGGGCTCAGAGATTGTAGTGCAAGCGATTGAAGAGTCTTTTATATGCCCAGTTAAAAATATGACTCGCTGGATGGCGATTCGTCCAGTGAATTCTAACTTTCTTTTTATTCATAAGGATCTGCAGCCAGTGACCAAGTTCCAGTTTTCATTTGTATTGAAGAAATGCTTGGATCATTTACAGCTGGGTCAATTACGTATTACAGCTCATTCCTTTAGGATTGGAGCTGCCACTGTGGCTGCGCAAGCTGGGATGGACGGATCAGTGATAAAGCGCCTGGGACGATGGAAGTCTAAATGTTATCAATTATATGTACGCCCAGAGTTATTGTTTGAATGTTAACATTCTTTTTATTTTCATAGGGCCCAAGTACGTGTGGATTATTGGGCACTCTTACGTGTATTGGGCGCAGAGGAGGGCAAGTATGAGACAGTATACAGAGAATTTATCGTTTCACCCTTCCAAGATTCAAATTTATTGTCATGGCCAACGGGGCATGAGATGGGCACAATTGAAACAAGTACTTTTAGATTTGTCACTTCGGAATCCTGAGCATGATTGTTTAATTATACATCTTTTAGGTAATGATATCGGAAAACTTCGTTTGGCTGACCTGTTATGGCAGGTTAAGCAAGATTTTATGTGGATTTCAAATTTATTTCCTTCAGCGAAAGTTATTTTTTCTGAAGTAATATCTCATCTGTCTTGGCAATCTGACGGGGTGTTATTCTTGGAAAAAATCAAACGTAAATTAAATAGGGCTTTGGCCAAATTCATGCCGATTATCAATGGTTTTTGTTATCGGCATCACGAGTTGGAAGGTTTTGAGCCAGGTATGTATGGTAGGGATGAGGTTCATTTGTCTGCTATAGGGTATGACGTCTTGAATTTAGATTTTCAGACGATGATAGAGCATTGGTCGGTTGGCTGTGTGTGGGGGGGCCTCTGCTTGTTAAGCAGAGTCCTATTGGGTCACTCTGGAATGAGTGGATCCGTATGGATTTATTCACATGAGTATTTATTAAATTATTTATGGAATTGAATATTTCAGTGGATTATTTTATGGTGTTTTTAAAATTATTTATTATATTTGGATATTTTAATAAACTTAACAGAGCTAACCGACCAATGAATAAATTAATTTATTTTACCCCACAGCTTTGGTTTGTAGTCTCTTTATTTTTAGATAAGGATTTAAATGATCAGTTTTGGGCTTTATTGGCTCATGTAATGGCAGCATTGGATAACAATGGGGCCAGCATGAGGCAATGAGCCCTTATATGAATTGAAATTGTGTTGTGAGGTAAAAGATGGTTTAAGGGTTAATTTATCATCAGGAGATGGAATCAGGTTAATCTGGTTTTTTGGCGCTCTTTTTGAGGAGTTTTGATTGGTTTAAGAGGGGGGAGAGAAGGGGGGCAAAGGTGTTTATAAATAGATTGCTCCTGTCAGAGCAGTCACTTTTACCTCAGGAGTTGAAGAAGCCCCGCCCTCCCGCCCTCTATATTTGTATGGTTGGTGTTTTTTATCTGTTTTTTTTTTTTGTTTTGCAGGTCGGTCACTCTGTTAGAGGATGGGTCACTCTGGAATGAGTGGATCCGTATGGATTTATTCACATGAGTATTTATTAAATTATTTATGGAATTGAATATTTCAGTGGATTATTTTATGGTGTTTTTAAAATTATTTATTATATTTGGATATTTAATAAACTTAACAGAGCTAACCGACCAATGAATAAATTAATTTATTTTACCCCACAGCTTTGGTTTGTAGTCTCTTTATTTTTAGATAAGGATTTAAATGATAAGTTTTGGGCTTTATTGCCTCATTGATGGTTACCGGAAGCGGTTGGTCGCAGTTATTTTGGCTAAAGGTTGTGCAACCAAGTATTAGGCTGAGGGTGCCAATACTTTTGTCTGGGCCATTTTTGGAGTTTTGTGTGAAATTGTCAATGTTTTGCTTGTTGCTTCATTCTCTTTTGTGTTTTTTCATTGAAGACAAATTAAATGAAGATAATAATACCAAAGAATTTGTGATTGCAATCATTTTCAGGAACAAACTGAGTATTATCTGACAGAATTGCAGGGGTGTCAATAATTTTGGCCAACACTGTATATCATTTTTTAATATGATAAACATAGATGATAGATATATAGACACATATAGATCGAGGAGACATTATAGATACAGACATACATAGTTTACCCATACATACATAATATATTTACACCAATCTACTTAATACATAGAAATAGAATATAATAACATTTCTATGGATTGTTTTTCTGTTACTATTATGTAAAAGAAGGAAGCTTTGCAATTATTTTTAGCATGTTAATAAATTACATCCTTTATCTTTTCACTTCCTTTCTGTTTTTTTTGGTCTACTTTGGGAATGGACAATCACACACATTAAACTGTACAAAACAGTGTACCACTTTCAATTATAGTCACAACCGCTTACAAGAGACCACATAGGGTAAGCAGACACATAGCACACAGGGGAGACACCACATAGTGAACACTGCTCAAGAAACACAACACCAGATACCAAAATACAGCACACAATAAGGAAGAAACAGTGCACAGGTGTGAAAGAGGCCAAATGACCCAACACATACAATACAAAACTGCAGATGTTAAGGAGAGCCTTAAGATCAAAATACTTCATTAAGCTTAAGACATAAGGGCATGGGAGAAATGATATACAGAGTGTATTATTTTACATTGTATAAGTTGTGATTTAAACATGGCTGCCATTTCCTGCCACATCACACCATGTGCTGAGAGCAAGATGGAGTCCAAAGAAGACCGACCAATCACCGAAGCTGGAGGTCAGGCAAGACTGACCAATCACAGAATAACATACTCTATCAAGACCACACCCCTTGATGACCTCATGGATCCGCCCATGGACTAACCCGATGACCAATGAATACATCTGAGTAGGGCTGACCGAGCCCCTTATTGCCCATGGACCAATGAATACATCTGAGTAGGGCTGACCGAGCCCTTTTTGAACAAAAAGCTAATGTCTTATAATAAACAGGCACTTGGAGCTTGGGTCTGACCAAGGAAGGGTGTACATCTGACTCACTGTGTCTGGTGTCATACTTTTCAATGCCGGCGCTTGGTCTATATTGATTTGGTCAGGAGCAGCAACTTGTTATTAATATTGTTATTAATATTACCTTTACATTTGGCGCCCAACGTGGGGCCACAGTATAGGAGAATCCCCAAACCTTGAATGACCGGTGAAGGAGACGGCAGGACGCACTGAGTACCCTGAGCCAGGAGACTGATCACCTCCCTAACAAAAACGGTAAGTCTGCTGATTTTATTATAATCTGTTGACTTTACCTGTTTTTCGGGGTACCCTGTGCAGATTGCCTGACCGCATCCGGTCTTTTTAAGGTCTCTGAAGACGGCAGATGGGGTATTGTCCGCTGCTGGCCATTTGATTGCGGAAGAACCGTCATGTTAAGTTGCTGCTGCCTGCTATTTGTTGTGTTAGGGGAGATGACTGGTAATAAGGGGGTTTTTGAGCAGTGTCTAGAGACGGAAAAGATATTGTCTGTGAGATAGATACGATTTTCAGTTCTGGAGAGACATCGAGTAACGACTCTGTTTATCTGATAGATAAGCATCGAGTAATGACTCTACATTGGGTTGAGTAATGTGGACTCCCATAGGGGCATGTAACTTAGAGTAAGGGACTCAGTACATGGCTGGATCATGTAACTTAGAGTAAAGGACTCAGTACATGGCTGGATATGCAGAACATGGAAGTCAGACAGGGAAGGGTAGACAGCTGTGAAGGTCTTGTGCCAGGTTTGTCATCTCCCCAGTCTTAAGTGTTTGTTTGGTGTCTTAGTCTATATAGAGAGAGATGGAGAAGTTAATGCAGTTGTGGCGTATAGGCCCTAAGCCTAATTCAGATGGCAAGATAGATCTGTGTAAATTAAGGGAAAAGTTATGTTAAATGATGCAAATAGCTTATGAAGTTGTGTGGGATGGTAGAAGTGCAGTGAAAATTGGGTTAAAAGAGAGACAAGGTGTTTTGGAAGATAATGGATTGTTATATACTGCCAGGGCATGGGAGAGATTTTCTCAAAGTGAATAGAGAAAATTGGATAGAAGAGGAAAGGAAAAAGAAAGACAAAAGTTTAAGTTATGTGTATTATAGAAATGTACAATGTGAATTCCCACCACCATATAATGGAGGCACAATGCCATGTGCTCCCTCTGCTGGAGCACGTGTTTCCTTTGTTGGGGGCCATTTTGTTGGTGGAGCACATGTTTCTTTTGTTGGTGGCCATCTTGTTACATAGTAACATAGTAACATAGTTTTTAAGGTTGAAGGAAGACTTTAAGTCCATCTAGTTCAACCCATAGCCTAACATGTTGATCCAGAGGAAGGCAAAAAAAAACCATGTGGCAACACTTAACTCCACATTGGGGGAAAAAATTCCTTCCTGACTCCAGATATGGCAATCAGACTAATTCCCTGGATCACCGCCCTATCAAAGAATCTAGTATATATAACTGGTAATATTATAGTTTTCAAGAAAGGCATCCAGGCCCTTCTTAAATGTTAGTAGTGAGTCACTCATTACAACATCATGTGGCAGAGAGTTCCATAGTCTCACTGCTCTTACAGTAAAGAATCCGCGTCTGTGATTATGATTAAACCTTCTTTCCTCCAGACGTAGAGGATGCCCCCTTGTCCCAGTCTCAGGCCTAAGAGTAAAGAGATCATTAGAAAGGTCTCTGTACTGTCCCCTCATATATTTATACATTATTATAAGATCACCCCTAAGCCTTCGTTTTTCCAAGCTAAATAACCCCAAGTTTAATAACCTGTCTTGGTATTGCAGACCCCTTAGTCCTCTAATGACTTTTGTCGCTCTTCTCTGGACCCGCTCTAGTTCAGCTATGTCTTTCTTATACACCGGAGACCAGAATTGTACACAGTATTCTAAGTGTGGTCGCACTAGTGACTTGTATAGAGGTAAAATTATGTTCTCTTCATGAGCATCTATGCCTCTTTTAATGCATCCCATTATTTTATTTGCCTTTGCAGCAGCTGCCTGACACTGGCCACTAAATGTGAGTTTGTCATCAACCCATACACCCAGGTCTTTTTCAGTGACAGTTTTGCCCAGTGTTTTACAATTAAGCACATAATTATACCTTTTGTTTCCTCTGCCCAAGTGCATGACTTTACATTTATCCCCATTAAAGCTCATTTGCCATTTAGCAGCCCAAGCTTCTAGTTTACATAAATCCTCCTGTAATATAAAATTGTCCTCCTCTGTATTGATTACCCTGCAGAGTTTAGTGTCATCTGCAAATATTGAGATTCTACTCTGTATGCCCCCTACAAGGTCATTAATAAATATATTAAATAGAAGCGGGCCCAACACTGACCCCTGTGGTACCCCACTGTTAACTGTGACCCATTCTGAGTGTGTTCCATTAATAACCACCCTTTGGTGGTTCTCAGACCTCCTCTGGGGGGCGGCCATTTTGTGGGAGGCAATACCTCTGGCAGCCAGTTTGTGTGATGGCATGTGCTCTCTGATGTCAGCCAGTTTGTGTGATGGCATGTGCTCTGGTAAATGGGCCTTGTGGTCACTGGTGACGGCCATCTGTGGTGATTTTAAATTAGTTTCTTGGCTTTTGTG
The DNA here is from genome assembly GCA_033576535.1 of Allobates femoralis. NCBI lineage: Eukaryota > Metazoa > Chordata > Amphibia > Anura > Aromobatidae > Allobates > Allobates femoralis. The sequence goes on along the minus strand of JARQOC010000004.1, from coordinate 481,933,391 downwards.
CCCTTAAAAGATGCTAGCATATGGCAAGTATGAGAGACTTGTCGAGTAAATGAAAATATGTAAGTAAATAGCAGATATTCTAAAATAAATGTAAGACAGCAGAGAAATGAGAGTTTAAATAGTGTTAAGACAGAAATGCTGGAGTATAAGAGAATTACCTCAGATTGAGAATCTGGGAATATACTTGTGTCCATGCAAAGATGGCCGCCGAGTGAAGGCCACATGGTTAGAGACAAAGAAATGAATGAAGGTTTGGACAATAGACCCAGACAGGAAGTGATGTGTAAGGACTAAAAGTTGTCTGACCAGTTTTGAGCATACACACTGCTAGTTTCAGACACAAAATTAAAGGTAGCCACCCCACCCCCTTCCCACATAGAGACATGTGATGGGTAAATGCAGAGAAACTGAATGTTGAATGATTACATGAGTATACTGGTAATTAAACATAAATAATAAAAATAGAATAAAAATAAGGCACATATAGGTTCCCTTGTTCAGAGAAGTCCAGTGTGTTGGTCAGATATAACCATGAGCTGAAAGCTACATACCTCAGAGAAAAGATGAGATGATAAAAAAAAAAAATTGCCAACGGTGAATGGATAATCCAGGGGAGGAATGCAGTTTTTCATCATTGTGACTCCACAGGAAAAGTGAAAAAAAAAATTACAAAAATCCAGGAGTTATGTTCATGACCTCTCTCTATTCAACAGGAAGTGTGAATGACCTGCCTGTTGCTACTGTTTGAATTGGGGGGAGGAGACTTGATGCAAACAAAGCCAGTCCCACAAGGAGGCACCACCCCCATCCCCTAAAATGCCAGCTATATACTTGCTTCATTGTATCTTTTAAGCTACATTTTAACATCTAGTTCTAATTCTTCCCAGATCATGTTTTATTTTATTTTTATAGTCTCACTTTAGGGTATTGGTAAAAGTAATTATCAATAGTTTTTAAATTTTTACTGCTGCAACCCCAACTATTTTAATGATGGACACCTTTTTTCACATGAATGTAGATTTATTCATGATACTGTAGAGATACTGGAACAAACAGTGTGCTGGGTTTACCTAATTAGCAAATCAATTCCAGGTGATTTGCATTTCTATTCCATGTCCCTGCACTCATATATTTTCAATCCAGCAGCCAGAGACCTGTACCTGGAGGGGGGGGGGGGGGGGGTTGACGAGCCCACAGGACTAAAGTTTCACATCACATAATATTTGGGCTTTGTGCACATAGTGAGGTTTATTGTGCTTTTTGCTGTATAATTTGTCACAAATCTTCTGACACCAGTGAAGTTGCTGAGACTTCAGAAGTGTTCTGCACGTTATCTCATTTTTTATTGTTCTTTCAGATTTCGTGTGTTTTCTTTTTGCCGGGAAATTCAGATTTGATGCAGAAAATTTACACCCCAACTGTTCATCATGTGCACACACCCTTATTGTATTCATAGTTATGTCTAATCTAGGGAGTGGGACCTTTTCATGATCTTTTCAGGCTCCAATTGTGAAATTCAGATAACAACATAGTTTTTGAATCCAGATATGCTTTGGATATTGGATTCCAAAAGGGGGGAAAGAGATGTGAGATGTAAAGTTAGTGCCTGTTTCCAATGTTTTTTAAAGTTTTAATAGTTTATATAAGTCTTTTCTTTATATTTTTGTCTTAAATAGAGGACAGAGAAAACATGTGTGAACATGCCCCAGATGAGCTCATTACTAATGCAGATCTTGAGTTATTTTACAGATGTTCGTGGATTCTACCACTGGATGTGCTGTGATTATACAACAGGAGGTAATAAAGCAAAACCACTCCCTCTTCACCTATCGCCATGAGGAGGTAGATGGGGATCTACAATCACTGGAGTGGGTAGCTTGCAAAGGGTAAGATGATCTGCAGATCTTTCCTATAGTCACATAACGACCTACCGAGACCGCAGAGAGTGTATGAGCCTGTATGGAGGCTCTCCTGCTATCAGATAAGCCTGGCAGAGTCCAGGTACAGCTCACACCTGAGCTGGCGCTCGAGCCAGAGGTAATGCTCGCACAGGTGCAGCTGCCGGAAGCTGTGAAGAGGCCTAGAGTCGAGAGTCTCAGACTTGGACACCAGGGCAGACCCTGACACCAGGGCAGACCCGGACACCAGGGGCCCCTGTCACTCCTGATGTTCTTATTCCCGCAGAAACAGGTGATCGAATGGAAAGGAGTGCAACATGCAGGGAGCCGGCTGAGGAAGGTCTGTAGACACCAGGCGGTAAGCGTTCTCTGCCACGACTCTCTTCTCAATGATGGCTCAGGTAACCCAAGAACTAACTCATTTGTCATTAACTGCTACCTGTGTTTTAGTGGACAAGGTTTGGGTGGCACCAGGGTTCAGTACCCAGGTGGTCAGTTACACCCAGTCTTGGTTGATGTGTGACTGGTACGATGGAAGAGAATCTGTAGTGACCCCGCAGAACCACGAATGCACCCCTCATCTACTCTACCATTACAGTGATTGCAGATAGATGATAAAGACAGCTGCACATTAGGTGTATGCGGGTGTGCCTGTTGCGGTAATCTCTTTTCAGGATCCGGTGCAGAAACTACGTTACTTCTGAGAAGCTCACGATGAAGGTGGTATGTAGAAATTAGGCTCCTGATGAGGTAAAGCTGCATGTGTTATAGTGGAGGTCATTAAGGGTATTTCACAGTATCTGGAAGTCAGCAGCTTTCTACAATACGTATCATACATAAGACAGTGGACAATATGAATGGGAGATTAACATTAAAGGTGCAAGGTAGAGAAGACGTGCAAGACATAGATGAAATGTTTGTTTTTGTTTAATTTTCCTCCTCAGTAAATAAGTTAAAATAAGATAATTCTCGATCCAACACCTTGAACAGGGTTATAATTTCTATAAAGTTAGTGTGTAATAAAGTTTAGTCTGATATTAAATGAATGGGACCGGATGAGCCTCTCACCTAGGGGGGTTAAGAACTACAGGTCAATAGATAGCTGCTGCAGTAACAGCCTCAATGAGATGAGTATCCAGTTAAGAAAGGGTTAAGCACTGCTTTGCTATCTTCAAGTAAGGAGAATTAAAGTCAATGTTCTGCAGAATTTGTGTTTTATTTCCCACAGATGAAATTATCAGCGATGTCCAAGCCTTAAATAATTGATTAAATAGTGGGATAAAGAGATGTGTTCTTCAATTCCAGATCCTAAATCAGTGTCAGGAGCGCATGGTCTCATGTCAGGAGACCGGGTGATCCTGAAAAGATGCGAGAAAGAGCCGTGAGCCGAGATTAGATGGCCGATCCAGCTACTCTGAATTACAGCAACTGCAGTGGAGACTGAGAGAAAAGGACGCAGCAACTGTTGGAGACTCCCCACCAGCAGATGATGAACTCCGATAATGATAGTCACTGACATACACCACATAGTGATACACTGTCACATATATGACCTTATAACTCCATATTATGTCTGATATACATATGGAATATCCAAACTAAGGCAAAATGGTTACAGGAACATGATATAAATGAGGACTCAGTGAGGGAGAAACATTCACGTTCCTGAGCAAACCATTAGTTCAAGGGTAGATAACATTGTGTATAACTGACATTACTCTAATAACTTGTACATGTAGCCGTAAAAGTGCAATTTGACGTCATTTTATGTTATTTTTAAGGTACCGTATATACTCGTGTATAAGCCGAGTTTTTCAGCCCAAAATTTGGGCTGAAAAGTCTCCCCCTCGGCTTATACACGAGTCAATACGGGGGGGGCTGTGTCCGGGGCTGTGGAGGCTGGAGGAGGCGGGGGGAGGCTGCTGTATGAGCGGCCCCGTCACGTGGGGCCGCTCATTAAATATGCACTGCTTCCCCCTGTCAATCAGCGGCAGGGGGAACCAGTGCATATAGCCCCCAAATGCTGGCACTCGCCCCCCCTTGTAAGGGCCCCCCCCCCGATGGTTAATTACCATTCCGGACTTCTGATCCGCGCCGCTCCTCGGGCTTCATCCTCGCTGCTTCATCCTCGCTGCCGCGCTTACATCGATCTCGGGTGGGCAATTGATGTCCGCGGGCCGGTCTCGGAGTGAGAGGACGGGGCGAGGATTGAAGCCCGATGGATCGGCATCGCCGTGTTACCCGGATCAGAGTCGGAGGAAGAGAACGCGGGGGGCCTTGTCAGAGGGGGCGGAGTGCCAGCATTTGGGGCGCTGGGGACACCGAGGGGCTGCTGGGGACTCCCTGGGCCGCTGTGTACTCCAGGGGCCGCTGGGGACCCCCAGGGGGCTGCTGGTGTACCGCCTGGGGGCTGCTGGGGACCCCTGGGGGCTGCTGGGGACCCCCTGGGGGCTGCTGGGACCCCAGGGGGCGCTGTGTACCCCCTGGGGGCTGCTGGACCCTGGGGTGGGACCCCAGGGCTGCGTGCCGGGGTGCTGTGTACCCCCTGGGGGCTGCTGGGGACCCCCAGGGGCTGCTGGACCCCTGGGGCTGCTGGGACCCCCATGGGGGCTGCTGTGTACCCCCAGGGGGCTGCTGTGTACCCCCTGGGGGCTGCTGGGGTACCCCCAGGGGGCTGCTGTGTACCCCCTGGGGGCTGCTGGGGACCCCCAGGGGGCTGCTGTGTACCCCCTGGGGGCTGCTGGGGACCCCCAGGGGGCTGCTGTGTACCCCCTGGGGGCTGCTGGACCCGGGGTGCTGTGTACCCCCTGGGGGCTGCTGGGGACCCCCAGGGGGCTGCTGTGTACCCCTGGGGGCTGCTGTGTACCCCCAGGGGGCTGCTGGGTACCCCAGGGGGCTGCTGTGTACCCCTGGGGGCTGCTGTGTACCCACTGGGGCTGCTGGTACTACCCTGGGGCTGCTGTGTACCCCTGGGGCTGCTGTATACCCCTGGGGCTGCTGTATACTACCACTGGGGCTGCTGTTACTACCACTGGGGCTGCTGTATACTACCACTGGGGCTGCTGTTTACTACCACTGGGGCTGCTGTATACTACCACTGGGGCTGCTGTATACTACCACTGGGGCTGCTGTATACTACCACTGGGGCTGCTGTATACTACCACTGGGGACTGGCTGTATACTACCATGGGCTGTATATACCACTGGGGCTGCTGAAAGGGGCTGCTGTATACTCACTGGAGGCCTGTATACCACTGGGGCTGTATACACATGCTGGGTGTACCTGTGCTGGGGTCCACCCTCGGCTTATACACGAGTCAATAGGTTTTTCCAGATTTTTGGGGCAAAAGTAGGGGGTCGGCTTATACACGGGTCGGCTTATACACGAGTATATACGGTAATTGGGTTAATGTGTAAAGGGAAATGTTACCAAATAATCTCTGGTGGTAGAATATGGCCCTGAGACAGAAATGTCCATCCATGAGTGTTGTGATACAATTCTGGGTATCCAGGTAGGGAACTGAGGTGAAGCAGGTAGGAAAGTCCCGAGGACGCGGATAGCGTGATCCTATGTACTTCCTGATATATCCAGAATTGTTCATAAGAATTGTTCATAAGAATTGTTCATAGGAATTGTTCATAGATTGTTATAACAACTGTTCATGAGAATTGTTCATAACAACTGTTCATGAGAATTGTTCATAACAACTGTTCATAAGAATTGTTCATAGGAATGGTTCATATCGCATGTATTTGAATCCAGAGATCAAGTTAAAGCGGGTTTTGGATAAATTATCTCACCCTAGTGGCCATAAGCAATTATTCTACAGAAAACCTTCAAGGTTTAGCAGGCCAACTAGGCCCTACATCAATAATGGTGCTCCAAATTAGAATAGACCTAGAACAGCTAGGCCCTCTACAGTCTTTTATAGTCTCCAACTAGATGGTCCCCTATTCCTCTAAGTTATGATAGCTGGGGTAGACACATCAAATAGTTCATATATGTGAAGTCTGTACCAAGGGGGGTTTTAATGGTTATCAATTCTCAGCTAGCGGGCAGAGTTGAAGGCACATTGGGCAGATGTGATAGGCTCTGGTAGAAATTGGTTAATAAAGTATTTAGGGGGGACTGTTAAGGAGAGCCTTAAGATCAAAATACTTCATTAAGCTTAAGACATAAGGGCATGGGAGAAATGATATATAGAGTGTATTATTTTACATTGTATAAGTTGTGATTTAAACATGGCTGCCATTTCCTGTCACATCACACCATGTGCTGAGAGCAAGATGGAGTCCAAAGAAGACCGACCAATCACCGAAGCTGGAGGTCAGGCAAGACTGACCAATCACAGAATAACATACTCTATCAAGACCACACCCCTTGATGACCTCATGGATCCGCCCATGGACTAACCCGATGACCAATGAATACATCTGAGTAGGGCTGACCGAGCCCCTTATTGCCCATGGACCAATGAATACATCTGAGTAGGGCTGACCGAGCCCCTTTTTGAACAAAAAGCTAATGTCTTATAATAAACAGGCACTTGGAGCTTGGGTCTGACCAAGGAAGGGTGTACATCTGACTCACTGTGTCTGGTGTCATACTTTTCAATGCCGGCGCTTGGTCTATATTGATTTGGTCAGGAGCAGCAACTTGTTATTAATATTGTTATTAATATTACCTTTACACAGAGGGATGATATAGAACAGATATGTTGGAAAGCGCAAACGGTGTTAGGCTGCGTTCATATGCGCGCTTTTCAAAAGAGCGTCAGTGCGTGTGCGTCTGCCAGCAAAGTGAATGTAAATTCACCTTTGCCATGCAGACACTGCGTAAACATACACAGAGCTTTTATGGGAGAGAGCTCGGGCGTAAAAAGAATGACCATGTCAATTCTTTACACTCCTGCGCTTACTCCCATAGGAGCCCATTATTCCCGCTTGAATTACGCATTGCCTTTCACTCAATGCACAATTCCAGCGGGAATATGCTGGCGCTGCGGGATGTGATGTCACACAGGGGAGGAAGAATTCTCCCTGTGTGACATCTGTGACAGCCCCTTTTGGGTTTCATAATGTATTAATATACACTGCAAACCCCAAATTAAACTAATCCAAATGCATTAAAAATAATAAATAATGAATACTTACTACTCCGCCAGGTGTTCCGGTTACCGGGAGCCAAGAGATCCTCCACATCTACTGTCCTTCCAAGGCCTGTGATCGGTGATTGGCCGCTCGCAGTCATGTGATATGAGATGTGCTATGACATGACCGCAAGTGGTCAATCAGCAATCTTCATAGGTCCTGGAAGGTTGGTACCAGGCTGTTGTGTTGGCTCCCGACTTCCGAAAACCCGGCAGAGAGGTAAGTATTCAATCTTTAGTACTTTTAAGACATTTGGATTACTTTAATTTGGGTGTACTTTAATTTGGATTGCGCTTTTTTGCGCGGGTGCAAAACGCTGCAAAAAGCGGCCGTGCAGAAAGGGGCAAAAAAAGCACATAGTGTGAACTTGCCTTACACAATTCCACTGCTCCTGTCAGTACCACTAAGCATACACAGATGTTTATTCCACAGCACTCCCAATGCAATAGCATCAGGCCTATTTCTAGTATATTATATATATATATATATATATACTATACTTACGTATAGATGGGTAGACAGAGGCTAAATGAATGAAAAAGCAGTGGAACAAGAGGAAATGAGACATTAGAATTTTGAAATAGAGAGGAAATTATAGGATCATAAAGCTGCAGTCCCTGAGGGAACAGCTGTTCATGCTAATCCCTCCTGGGCTTCTCCCATCGGATTCCCCTTCCTTCCTCCTGTTCTCATCTAATAGCTTGCCTGTTTTTTTAGGACAAAACTAGTCCTTTGTGCTGTGTATCGGAACAACATTAAAAACAGGAATGGGGAAATTGTAAACAGGAGGCTTTTGGCCTACAAGCCAAGGCACACACAGGCCTCTAAGGCCTACTGCATGTTAAGCAAAGAAACAGATCTTTGTTGCTGAAGGGATTAAGTCTGCAGGATTTCTAGGCACTGTTAAGGCATTCAGCTGGCCTGAAGTAAGGGCTTTGTAAAGAGATACCTGCATTATATATCTGCGAGCGGAAATAATTCATACTATTTATACAATCTGAGTAATGTGATATTGTCTGACTGCAGAGGGACCTACCTAACTAAAATGATCCATTTTGCAGCCATAGATGCTTTAACCCTTAAAGGGGTTGTGCCACAAAACACTTTTTAGGCAAAAGTCTCTAAATAAGTGAAAATATTCACAAAAAATGTTTACAGTGAATATCATGACTAAAAAATCCCTTTTTGTATCTTTTTTGTTTGCTTGTTTCTCCTCCATGCTGAGCTGAACAGGAGAGATTGTGGGAGGGGTTCAAAAAAAGATCACGTGACCACAACTGCCAAATTCTTGCCTTGACTGTATCCCTCCGCTTTGCTGGATTCATATAGTCCCCTCACATACAAAATCCTCATCTCTTTTCACCCTTTTTATATATTACTGTTTAGTTTGACATTTCTGTGATACATTCCAGAGTCATGCACACATTTTATTTCATCTATTATATAATCACGAATCGGAAAAGCGCCCCTTCACGCGCACTTTCCGATGTCGTCATGTGGATACGAATTTAACATTGGGCGCGAAGCGCCCAATGCTGCGCGAGCAATGGCCGCTAGGCCATTGCGAGTCGCTGGCCCAGGGCGAGCAATGGCCGCGAAGCGGCCATTGCGAGTCGCTGGCCCAAAATCGATCCACAGGCCCGGCTACAACCTTTGCCATTTACCGCTCAGGTAGCGCGAGCAATGGCCGCGAGGCCATTGCGAGTCGCTGCCTGAGCCGCAAATCCCTACCCGGGACCATGGAGCGGAGGCGGCACTGCCGCCTCCGCTCCCCACAATTCGCCACCCCCCCCCATGTCCGCACAGCCCGCCCCCAGCAATGTCCGCACAGCTCGCCCCCAGCAATGTCCGCACAGCCCGCCACCCTATGTCCGCACAGCCCGCCGCCCTATGTCCGCACAGCCCGCCGCCCTATGTCCGCACAGCCCGCCGCCCTATGTCCGCACAGCCCGCCGCCCTATGTCCGCACAGCCCGCCGCCCTATGTCCGCACAGCCCGCCGCCCTATGTCCGCACAGCCCGCCGCCCTATGTCCGCACAGCCCGCCGCCCTATGTCCGCACAGCCCGCCGCCCTATGTCCGCACAGCCCGCCGCCCTATGTCCGCACAGCCCGCCGCCCTATGTCCGCACAGCCCGCCGCCCTATGTCCGCACAGCCCGCCGCCCTATGTCCGCACAGCCCGCCGCCCTATGTCCGCACAGCCCGCCGCCCTATGTCCGCACAGCCCGCCGCCCTATGTCCGCACATCCCGCCGCCCTATGTCCGCACAGCCCGCCGCCCTATGTCCGCACAGCCCGCCGCCCTATGTCCGCACAGCCCGCCGCCCTAACCCGAAGCCCCCGCCGTCCCCTAACCTAACGCCGCTGTCACCTAAGGCCCTATACCCGAAGCCCCCGCCGTCGCCTAACCTAACGTCCCCGTCTTTCACTTACATGCCTTCAAGTCATCTGATCGTCCGTCCGGCCAGGCGTCCTCTTCCTCCGGCCCCGGGGGTCTTCTCTCTTCCTTCCGCCATCTCCGCCTCTTCGTCCGGCCCCGGGGATCTTCTGTCTTCTTCTCGCCAACTTCCAGCTCCGACGTCCTCTTCCTTCTCATTAAGATAGAATGGACGAAAAATCCGCCATTCTACCTCAATGAGATCTGAGGCCCTCTTCTGATTGGTCGCGGTATACTCCCCTCAGCCAATCAGAAGAGCCCCTCAAAACTGAGACGCAGTTCTCATTCAGGTCCGCCTTTTTTTTTTTTTTTTAATTATTATTTTTATTTAATTATTTATTATTTTTTATTTATTTATTTTATTCTTTTTTAATTATTTTTAAATCATTATTTTTATTATTTAATTTATTTATTTTTTTTAAGTCAGACTGAGACGCAGTTCTCATTCCGGTCCGCCTTTTTTATATTTTTAATTATTATTTTTATTTAATTATTTATTATTTTTTATTATTTTTTTTTATTATTTTTTAATTATTTTTAAATCATTATTTTTATTATTTAATTTATTATTTTTTTACTTGCGACAGTGAGACACAGTTCTCATTGCGGTCCGCCTTTTTTTCCCATTGACATACATTAGCGGTGTGTCGGCGATTTTATGGCCGTCCACCTGGTTCTATTTGTCGGCCCTAAAATCGCGGACACACCGCTAATGCATCTCTATGGCCAGTCAGCTCGATTTCGGATTGAACGCCGACCAATCAGAATTCGAGCTGTGACTGCCCATAGAGATGCATTAGCGGTGTGTCCGCGATTTTAGGGCCGACAAATAGAACCAGGTGGACGGCCATAAAATCGCCGACACACCGCTAATGTATGTCAATGGGAAAAAAAGGCGGACCGCAATGAGAACTGTGTCTCACTGTCGCAAGTAAAAAAATAAATAAATTAAATAATAAAAATAATGATTTAAAAATAATTTAAAAATAATAAAAAAAAATAATAAAAAATAATAAATAATTAAATAAAAATAATAATAAAAAAAAAAAAAAGGCGGACCGGAATGAGAACCGCGTCTCAGTCTGACTTAAAAAAATAAATAAATTAAATAATAAAAATAATGATTTAAAAATAATTAAAAATTAATAAAAAAAATAAATAAAAATATTAAATAATTAAATAAAAATAATAATTTAAAAAAAAAAAAAAAGGCGGACCGGAATGAGGACTGTGTCTCAGTCTGACTTTAAAAAAATTAATTTTATTTAATTATTTATTATTTTTTATTTATTTTATTCTTTTTTAATTATTTTTAAATCATTATATTTTTATTATTTAATTTATTTATTTTTTTTAAGTCAGACTGAGACGCAGTTCTCATTCCGGTCCGCCTTTTTTTTTTTTTTAATTATTATTTTTATTTAATTATTTATTATTTTTTATTATTTTTTTTATTATTTTTTAATTTTTTTAAATCATTATTTTTATTATTTAATTTATTTATTTTTTTACTTGCGACAGTGAGACACAGTTCTCATTGCGGTCCGCCTTTTTTTCCCATTGACATACATTAGCGGTGTGTCGGCGATTTTATGGCCGTCCACCTGGTTCTATTTGTCGGCCCTAAAATCGCGGACACACCGCTAATGCATCTCTATGGGCAGTCACAGCTCGAATTCTGATTGGTCGGCGTTCAATCCGAAATCGAGCTGACTGGCCATAGAGATGCATTAGCGGTGTGTCCGCGATTTTAGGGCCGACAAATAGAACCAGGTGGACGGCCATAAAATCGCCGACACACCGCTAATGTATTTCAATGGGAAAAAAAGGCGGACCGCAATGAGAACTGTGTCTCACTGTCGCAAGTAAAAAAATAAATAAATTAAATAATAAAAATAATGATTTAAAAATAATTAAAAAATAATAAAAAAAATAATAAAAAATAATAAATAATTAAATAAAAATAATAATTAAAAAAAAAAAAAAAGGCGGACCAGAATGAGAACTGCGTCTCAGTCTGAGTTAAAAAAAAAAAAAAAAAATTAAATAATAAAAAAAATTATTTAAAAATAATTAAAAAATAATAAACAACAAAAAAAATACAATAATAAATAATTAAATAAAAATAATAATTAAAAAAAAAAAAAAAGGCGGACCTGAATGGAGACTCTTTGGAAAGAGTGTCCATTCAACGCCCAATCAGCACTTACGTTACGCCCCCCCCGCCATTTTGTGCTTTCAAACGCCCAATCAGCACTCACTTTACGCCCCCCCCGCCATTTTGTGGTTTCAAATTTCACAGCCCAGTTTATAAGGCGCGAAATTTGAAATCACAAATCATTTCGCCTACCCGCTACCTCGAAGACGGACTGCCGGATACCGAGGCCGCAAGAAGACTCGCTTCTGGATTTACCGAAGCAAGCTTCAAGACGACCGCTACTACCCTACAGCTAAGATATCCTTTCAGAGCTAAAACCTTTCTTTATTTTCTTTTCTTTTACCTTTTCTACCGCTCCCCAGCCCACTCACTACCACTACCGCCGCCGCTCCCCAGCCCTCACAGCACCGCCGCCGCCGCCGCTCCCCAGCCCCCCGCAATACCTACTCCGGGACCATGGAGCGAGTCGCTGCCTGAGCCGCAACTCGCGCCGCCATGTCCGCACACCCGCCGCCGTCGCCGCCATGTCCGCACACCCGCCGCCGTCGCCGCCATGTCCGCACACCCGCCGCCATGTCCGCACACCCGCCGCCATGTCCGCACACCCGCCGCCATGTCCGCACACCCGCCGCCATGTCCGCACACCCGCCTGTCCCACCCCGCCGCCATGTCCGCACACCCGCCGCCATGTCCGCACACCCGCCGCCATGTCCGCCACCACCGCCAGTCGCACACCCCCCGCCATGTCCGCACACCCGCCGCCATGTCCGCACACCCGCCGCCATGTCCCGTCACACCCGCCGCCATGTCCGCACACCCGCCGCCGTCGCCGCCGCCATGTCCGCACACCCGCCGCCATGTCCGCACACCCGCCGCCATGTCCGCACACCGCCGCCATGTCCGCACACCCGCCGCCATGTCCGCCACACTCCGCCGCCGATGTCCGCACACCCGCCGCCATGTCCGCACACCCGCCGCCATGTCCGCACACACCGCCGCCGTCGCCGCCGCCATGTCCGCACACCCGCCGCCATGTCCGCACACCCGCGCCTCGCCCGCCATGTCCGCACACACCCGCCGCCATGTCCGCACACCCGCCGCCATGTCCGCACACCGCCCATGTCCGCACGACCCGCTCGCCGCCGCCATGTCCGCACACCCGCCGCCATGTCCGCACACCCGCCGCCGCCATGTCCGCACACCCGCCGCCGCCATGTCCGCACACCCGCCGCCGCCATGTCCGCACACCCGCCGCCGCCATGTCCGCACACCCGCCGCCGCCGCCATGTCCGCACACCCGCTCCCGCCGCTGTCCCCTGCCCCTCTCGCTAAAGCCCTAAACCCTAACCCCCCCGCCGTCCCCTAACCTAACGCCGCTGTCACCTAAGGCCCTACACCCGAAGCCCCCGCCGTCCCCTAACCTAACGCCGCTGTCACCTAAGGCCCTACACCCGAAGCCCCCGCCGTCCCCTAACCTAACGCCGCTGTCACCTAAGGCCCTACACCCGAAGCCCCCGCCGTCCCCTAACCTAACGTCGCTGTCACCTAAGGCCCTACACCCGAAGCCCCCGCCGTCCCTAACCTAACGTCCCCGTCGATCACTTACATACCTTCAAGTCATCTGATCTCCGTCCGGCCAGGCGTCCTCTTCCTCCGGCCCCGGGGGTCTTCTCTCTTCTTTCCGCCATCTCCGCCTCTTCGTCCGGCCCCGGGGATCTTCTGTCTTCTTTTCGCTAACTTCCACCTCCGACGTCCTCTTCCTCTTCTGATTGGTCGCTGTATACTGCCCTCAGCCAATCAGAAGAGCCCCTCTTTTTTTAATATTTTTAAATTATTTTTAAATCATTTTTTTTATTATTTAATTTATTTATTTTTTTAAAGTCAGACTGCGACACAGTTCTCATTCCGGTCCGCCTTTTTTTTTTTTTTTTAATTATTATTTTTATTTAATTATTTATTATTTTTTATTAATTTTTTTTTATTATTTTTTAATTATTTTTAAATCATTATTTTTATTATTTAATTTATTTATTTTTTTACTTGCGAGTGAGACACAGTTCTCATTGCGGTCCGCCTTTTTTTTCCCATTGACATACATTAGCGGTGTGGCGGCGATTTTATGGCCGCCCACCTGGTTCTATTTCTCGGCCTTAACATCGCGGACACACCGCTAATGCATCTCTATGGGCAGTCAGCCCGATTTCGGATTGAACGCCGACCAATCAGAATTCGAGCTGACTGCCCATAGAGATGCATTAGCGGTGTGTCCGCGATTTTAGGGCCGACGAATAGAACCAGGTGGCCGGCCATAAAATCGCCGACACACCGGTAATGTATGTCAATGGGAAAAAAAAGGCGGACCGCAATGAGAACTGTCTCACTCGCAAGTAAAAAAATAAATAATTAAATAATAAAAATAATGATTTAAAAATAATTAAAAAATAATAAAAAAAATAAATAAAAAATAATAAATAATTAAATAAAAATAATAATTAAAAAAAAAAATTTAAAATAAAAAAATAATTTAATAATACAAAAAAAAATTATAAAAATAAAAAAAAAAAAAATACAAAAAATAATTAAATAAAAAAAATAATCTAATATTACTGTTAATTAATTAATGCTATTAATCTAATAATGTATGCTATTAATGGTAATAATTTATTCTATTAATGGTAATAATGTTATGCTATTTAATGGTAATAATTATGCTATTAATAATAATTATGCTATTAATGGTAATTAATTATGCTTTATTAATGCTAATAATATGTATTATTCTATTAATGGTAATAATTATTCTATTAATGGTAATATTTATGCTATTAATGTAATAATTATGCTATTAATGGTAATAATTATGCTATTAATGCTAATAATTATCTATTAATGTAATAATTATGGTATTAATACTAATAATTATGGTATTAATGCTAATTATGCTATTAATGCTAATTATGCTATTAATGCTAATGATGGTATTAATGGTAATATTTATGCTATTAATGGTAATAATTATGCTATTAATGCTACTATTATTGTTATTGATGATGCTATTGATGATGCTTTGATGATGGTTTTGATGATGGTTTTGATATTTATGTATTGGTATTATGTATGCACATAATATGTTATGCTATTAATGTTAATAATTATGCTATTAATGCTAATAATTATGCTATTAATGGTAATTATGCTATTAATGCTAATAATTATGGTATTAATGGTAATAATTATATGGTATTAATGCTAATAATTATGCTATTAATGGTAATATTTATGCTATTAATGCTAATAATTATGCTATTAATGGTAATAATTATGCTATTAATGGTAATAATTATGCTATTAATGCCTAATAATTATGGTATTAATGCCAATAATTATGGTATTAATGCTAATAATTAATGTAATTATTAATGCTAATTATGCTATTAATGCTAATTATGCTATTAATGGTAATAATTATGGTATTAATGGTAATGATTATGTATTATGGTATTAATTATGCTATTAATGGTAATAATTATGGTATTATATGGTAATAATTATGCTATTAATGCTAATAATTATTCTATTAATGGTAATAATTATTCTATTAATGGTAATATTTATGCTATTAATGCTAATAATTATGCTATTAATGCTATATAATTATGGTATTAATGTAATAATTAGGGTATTAATGCTAATTATGGTATTAATGCTAATTATGCTATTAATGCTAATTATGGTATTAATGGTAATATTTATGCTATTAATGGTAATAATTATGCTATTAATGCTACTATTATTGTTATTGATGATGCTATTGATGATGGTTTTGATGATGGTTTTGATGATGCTATTGATGATGCTATTGATGATGGTTTTGATGATGGTTTTGATGATGGTTTTGATGATAGTTTTGATATTTATGGTATTGGTATTATGTATGCACATAATAATTATGCTATTAATGTTAATAATTATGCTATTAATGGTAATTATGCTATTAATGCTAATAATTATGGTATTAATGGTAATAATTATGCTATTAATGGTAATAATTATGCTATTAATGGTAATAATTATGCTATTAATGCCAATAATTATGGTATTAATGCTACTATTATATGGTATTTGATGATGCTAATGATGAATGTTTTGGATGATTGGTTTTGATATTATGTAATTGGTATTATGTAATGCACATAATAATTATGCTAATAAATGTTATAATTAATGCTAATTAATGTAATAATTATGCTATTATGTAATTATTTATGCTATATTATGGTATTAATGCTAATAATATGGTATGAATGCAATAATACATTAATGGTAATTATGCTATAATTAATATATGCTATAATGTAATAATTATGCTATAATGGTAATAATTATGCTTTAATGCCAATAATTATGGTATTAATGCATAATTATGTATTAATGCTAATAATTTGGTATTAATGCTAAAATTATGTATTAGCTATTATGTTTTATAATTATGCTATTAATGGTAATAATTATGTATTAATGGTAATATTATGTATTAATGTAATAATTATGCTATAATGGTATAATTATGCTTAATGTAATAATTATGCATTAATGTAATTATCTATTAATGGATAATATTCTATAAGGTAAAATTATGCTATATGCAATTATGGTATTAATGCTAATTATGCTATTAATGCTAATATGGTATTAATGGTAATATTTATGCTATTAATGTAATAATTATGCTATAATGTACTATATGTATTGTCTATTGATGATGCTATTGATGATATTGATGATGTTTTGATGATGTTTTGATGATGTTTATGATGCTTTGATGATGTTTGATGATGGTTTTTGATGATGGTTTTGATATTTATGATTGGTATTATTATGCACATAATAATATGTATAATGTTAATAATATCTATTAATTAATAATTATGTATTAATGCTAATAATTATCTATTAATGCTAATAATTATGGTATTAATGCTAATTATGCTATTAAGCTAATAATTATGGTATTAATGCTAATAATTATGCTATTAATGGTAATAATTAGTATTAATGCTAATATATGCTATTAATGCTAATAATTATGTATTAATGCAATAATTATGTATTAATGCCAATAATTATGCTATTAATGCTAATAATTATGTATTAATGCTAATAATTATTATTAATGCAATAATTATGCTATTAATGTATAATTATGCTTTAAGCATAATAATGCTATTTATATTGTATTGATGATGGTTTGATATTTATGGTATTGTATTATGTATGATAATATTATCATTAATGTAATTATGTATTTGAATTATGGTATAATGTAAATTATGTATAATATAATAATTATGCTATTAAACTAATAATTATGCTATTAATGCTAAAATTATGCTATAATGCAAATATCTATTAATGCATAATTACATTAATGGTAATAATTATGTATTAATGCATAATATATAATCATATATGCTATTAATGCTAATAATATATTAATGGTAATATTTATGCTATTAATGCTAATAATTATGCTATTAAAATTTGTATATTATGCTATTAATGTAATAATATGCTATTTGCTATATTATGTATTTGCAATATATGTATTTGTATATATCTATTATTGTATATATGTTATTGATGATGCTATTGAATGCTATTATTTATGCTATTGATGATGGTTTAATGTTATATTATGGCTATATGTATTATATGGAATGAATTTTAATTCTTAATGGTATTATATATTATGCTATTTAATGATACATTAAATTATGTATTAATGTAATAATATGCTATTAATGCTATTAATTTATCTATTAATGGAATTATTATTATTCTAATATATGTAACTATTTAGTTCTTAATTGCTAATAATATGCTTTTGTAATATATGTATTAATGTAATAATTATGGCTATTAATGCTAATTATTATATTAATGCTAATTATGTATTAATCATAATTATGGTATTTAATGCTAATATTTATGCTATTAATGGTAATAATTATGCTATTAATGCTATATAATTTATGATTATGCAATATGTATGCATTAGGTTTTGATGATGGTTTTGATGATGCTATTGATGATGCTATTGATGATGTTTTGATATGGTTATTGATGATGGTTTTGATGATGGTTTTGATATTTATGGTATTGGTTTATGTATGCACATAATAATTCTATAATGTAATAATTATGCTATTAATGTTAATAATTATGCTATTAATGGTAATTATGCTATTAATGCTAATAATTATGGTATTAATGGTAATAATTATGTATTAATGCTAATTAATTATGCTATTAATGCTAATAAATTATGCTATTAATGCAATAATTATGCTATTAATGTAATAATTATGTTATGTAATTAATGCAATAATTATGCTATTAATGCTAATAATTATGGTATTAATGCTAATAATTATGCTATTAATGCTAATAATTATGCTATTAATGCTAATAATTATGGTATTAATGCTAATTAATTATACTATTATATGCTAATAATTATGCTATTAATGTTATAATTATGCTTTTAATGCCAATAATAATGCTATTGCTAATATTGTTATTGATGATGGATTTTGATATTTATGGTATTGGTATTATGTATGCACATAATAATTATGCTATTAATGCTAATAATTATGCTATTAATGCTAATATTATGTATTAATGCTAATAATTATGGTATTAATGATAATAATTATGCTATTAATATAATAATTATGCTATTAATGCTAATAATTATGCTATTAATGCTAATAATTATGCTATTAATGCAAATAATTATACTATTAATGGTAATAATTATGCTATTAATGCTAATAATTATGCTATTAATGCTAATAATTATGCTATTAATGCTAATAATTATGCTATTAATGGTAATAATTATGCTATTAATGCTAATAATTATGCTATTAATGCTAATAATTATGCTATTAATGGTAATATTTATGCTATTAATGCTTATAATTATGCTATTAATGCTAATAATAATGCTATGCTAATATTATTGTTATTGATGATGCTATTGATGATGCTATTGATGATGCTATTGATGATGCTATTGATGATGCTATTGATGATGGTTTTGATGATGGTTTTATATTATGGTATTGGTATTATGTATGCACATTCAATGTCCTTAAGTATTCAGTGACCTCTTACTATTATTGATATGAATGAGAAACATGTTTATATATTTGTAATACGTTGTAGGGTAATTATAAGGACATACAAAACATGATATTTAAATATGTTCATTGTCTATCATGGAACTTATTATTTTCCTTAATAATTATTCTATACTTTTCAAGAATTCTTTTCTCCCAAAAAGCTTTTGTAAAAGCTCTTGCGTACCTATACATCTCCAAGCATAGTATTACCTTTGTATGTTCTAACATGACTTCAAAGGATACTAGCAAGGATGTTGGCGGGTACAAAGCCGCATGGATGCGTAAGACACGTGCTAAAGAAACTGAAGAAGAGCGACAATGTCGTTTGGATAAGTCTAAAGCTGAGTATAAGCAACGCATTGCAACGGAGTCGCTGGAACAAAAACAACTACGGTTGGCCAAAAATGCTCAGAAGCTACATCAACGGCGTCAAAAAAAAAAAGCGACACCACCAGTACATCACTCTGCTGATCAGACAGTAACTTCCTCAGTACAACAGTCTGCTGATCAAACTACAAGCTCACCTGTACAATACTCTGCTGATGTAACTCAGTGTGCTGATCAAACAGTAACCTCATCAGTACTACAGTCTGCTGATCCAACTGTAAGCTCACCAGTACTACAGTTTGCTCTAGCTCTTTCTAGCAGTTCACCGGATGAAAGGAGCACAATTCCTCAAGTTCATCACCGCGTAAAGCACAGCAAAGCGTAAACATTGTGCTGAGGAGACGTCACGCACAAAACGTTTTCGCCTTGAACAACAACAAACTCCTTTGGAGGCACAAATTGCTCAGGAGTCTTCACTATCCAAACAGAGCCGCTTACGTAAAAGTGGTGCCTCCCGTCGTCAACACCGCAAAAAGACGTCTTCTACTGTTACACAAGTGGATCCTGACTCTTTTTCTGCTTTATTACTTCAACGTCTCATCTATGTCGGTTTGCAGAAAGAAAATCGTATTTACCTACCTACACCTCCCTCTTCATATCCACCTGGATTTACAGATAGTGATTTTGGCATTGTGGAACATACCTGTGGCTCTATGATATTCATATGTAAGCATTGTGAAGCTCGACATTTCATGGATGAGATGCCATCGGATAAACAGTATACTCTCTGTTGTCACAAGGGGAAGGTCAAGGTTCCGTTACCTCAGTATCCAGAGATGTTGGAATGTATTCTTAAAGGTCAGAGTCCATACAGTCGGAATATGATGGATAACATCAGAAGTATTAATAGTTCATTTGGTTTTGCTTCTATGGGTGCAAGTATTGCTCCCCCACCTGGACATGGCCCTTATTGCTTCCGGATTCATGGCCAAATTTATCACCGTACTGGAACACTACATCCTGCTCCAGATCAAGCTCCTGCTTATGCCCAACTCTACATTTTAGATACTGCCACTGCTAATGACCAACGTTTACAGTGTGATGAAAATAAGAAATGTCATCCTAAATTGATGCGGCTCATTGCTAACTTATTAGATCGCATTAATCCTTTTGTTTCCGCATACAAAATGTTACGTTTTGTTGAACAAGAGGAACAGGAGAAGGCAATTGAAAATGGTACTGTCATGCCTAATATCATCATGGCTCTTAAACAGGATCGAGAACAAGACCCAAGACGTTATAATAAGCCAATTGTTAATGAAGTTGCTGTGGTCTTTGAAAATGCTGATGGAGAGCCGCCTTTCAATAGAGACATTTTAATTCATCTCAAACCTGACCCAAACAATCCTTTAGCTCCAAAAACACAGCAAGTTAGTATTCTCCACAGTAATTTGGATGCTTTACTGTATCCGTTATTTTTTCCGCATGGTGAACAAGGCTGGCATGAGGGACTGAAGCATCAAGGTGAAAATCCACGGAGAATTACACAATTGCAGTATTACTGTTATTTGCTATCTGTACGTCCTGGGTTCAATCCTATTTTAAATGGTGGAAAACTAACGCAACAGTATTTAGTAGATGCGTATATAAAAATTGAGGCTAATCGCTTAAATTTTATACGTCAACATCAAAAAGACTTAAAAGTAGAAGACTATTGCGTACTACAGGAACATCTGCAAAGAAAATCTTTTGAAAAAGGAATTCCTATTGGCAAGACGGTCATTTTACCATCGTCATTTGAAGGCAGTCCCAGAAATATGCAGCAGAGGTATCAAGATGCCATGGCTATTGTTACAAAATTTGGACGGCCAGATCTTTTTATAACAATGACCTGTAATCCCAAATGGAGCGAGATTATCCATAATTTAGAACCATGGCAGAGGGTGGAACACAGACCGGATTTAGTCGCCCGTGTCTTCAAAATAAAATTAGAAGCCCTATTAAAAGATATAAACAGTGGATTATTTGGCAAGATTTGTGCAATGATTCATGTAATAGAATTCCAAAAGCGAGGACTACCACATGCTCACATTTTGGTTATTCTGGATAGCAATTCCAAATTACGCACTGAGGTAGATGTCGATCGTACTGTTTGGGCAGAAATTCCTGACCCATCCGAGTATCCTGTGCTCCATCAAATTGTGATGCAACATATGATTCATGGACCCTGTGGACAATTGAACCCCAATTCTCCATGTATGGATATTGGAAAGTGTAAAAAAGGATTCCCAAAAGATTTCCAACCAAAAACTGTAATACCACACGATGCCTACCCAACTTATCAACGCAATGCAGGACCTTCATTTACACAACGTTCTCACATGGTTGATAATTCTTGGGTTGTTCCCTATAACCCTTTCTTACTATTAAAGTATAAGTGTCATATAAATGTGGAAATCTGTGCATCCATTCAAAGTGTCAAGTATCTATTCAAATATGTTTACAAGGGGCATGATAAAGCCAATCTGGAAATTTCTCAAACAAACATACAACATGATGAACCTCACCAATTTATGGACTCAAGATACGTCAGTGCACCGGAGGCAGCTTGGAGAATTTTTGCCTATCCAATGCATAAACAATCACACAGCATTGTTCGCCTTGCCGTACATCTGCCACAGTCACAACCCCTTTATTTTCATGAAGATGCTTCTGTTGAGAACATTGCTGCCATGACATATAAAAAATCAACTCTTATGGCCTACTTTGAACTGAATGAGAATGACCCACGTGCTCATGAATACTTCTACCGCCAAATTCCTGAGCACTATGTCTGGAAAGCTGGTGCATGGGAAATTAGGCAGAAACGTGGAACAACAGTCATTGGAAGAATGTATACGGTCAGTATGAAAGATGAAGAACGCTACTATTTACGGTTGTTGTTACTACATGTAAAAGGAGCAACAAGTTTTGAGCACATTAAGACCGTTAATGAAGTCGAGTACCCAACTTTTAAACAGGCAGCAATAGCCCTTGGATTACTTTTGGATGACAGTGTTTGGCGAAATACCTTACTGGATGGCTGTGTTCTAAACATGCCTGCACAGCTTCGGGATATGTTTGCTTACATATGTATCTTTGGTCCTCCTGCTCATCCATTGGAGTTGTGGCAAGAATTTAAAAAAGATTTTATTGAAGACTACTGCCGTGCATATCACCCTAACAATGAGGACTGTGAGCATTGTGAAGGCTATGCAATGACAGATGTTCAAAATGTGTTAAAATTTCATGGCAAAAGCTTTACGGATTTTAATCTACCACGCCCCAAAAGAAAACAACAACTACAACCACAATACGACAAAGAGGAGGAGTTTAGAAGAGCCCAAGAAATGAAAGAAACTTTAAATCAACAACAACTTTTGGCCTATAATGCCATAAATGAAGCATTACAGGATACAAGTCAGCAAGCTAAGTGCTTTTTCATTGATGGCCCAGGTGGCAGTGGGAAAACATATTTGTATGATTTGTTAATTCGTCAAATAAGAGGAGAAGGAGAAACTGTGTCACCTGCTGCCAGTACTGGGATTGCAGCCAACTTATTGGAAGGAGGAAGAACCATCCATTCACTTTACGGGATACCTATTCCAATCAATGAAACGTCTGTGTCAAGAATCAAAAATGATACTGATGCTGCACACCATTTGAAGAATACTAAACTTTTCATTATTGATGAATCCACTATGCTATCTAAATACGCACTGCATGTCATTGACCAACTATTAAAGGATGTTATGACCAAAGATATCTCGAAGAAAAATAAAACACCCTTTGGAGGGAAAGTCATTGTTCTGGGAGGAGACTTTCGTCAGTGTCTTCCTATTATTCCTCATGGAACACGAACTGATATCGTAGAGAGCTGCATTAAATATTCCAGACAATGGCAGATTTTCACTCAATTGCCACTACTTGACAACATGCGCTCTGTTGATCCAGAATACAGCAATTGGATACTTCAGCTGGGAAATGGACAATTGACCAATTCTTATAACCTTGGAGATGATGTTATAGAAATCCCTGAAGATATGATTTGCACAGGTTCACTAATATTTGACATTTTTGGTGAAAACATTGTAATTGATGTCAATGACAATGAAAGCATTCATACAGCAGCATCACATGCCATTCTTTGCCCCAAAAATGATGATGTGGATCAGGTCAACTCTAAGATCATGGATTGCATTGCTGGAGAGTATACAGAATACATTAGTGATGATTCCATTGATCCGGACGAGACAGAGGACCCAGAGCAATACCCTGTTGAATTTTTAAATTCACTTACACCCACGGGGATGCCATCTCATCGTCTGAAATTAAAAATTGGCACCATTGTAATGCTTTTGAGGAACTTCAACAGCAGAAAAGGTCTTTGCAATGGGACTCGCTTAATTGTCACCGATTTGTTTGCCAACATGATTCGAGCAAGAGTCATTACTGGGTCTGCTGGAGGAAATGTGGTTTTCATTCCCAGGATTGATTTGTGCCCATCAGAAACCGGCTTGCCTTTTAAGTTAAGACGTCGCCAATTTCCTCTGAAGCCAGCTTTTGCCATGACAATAAACAAATCCCAAGGACAAACACTTGAGAAAGTAGGCATTTTTTTGCCAGAACCTGTTTTTGGACATGGACAATTGTATGTGGCTTTTTCAAGAGTGAGAAGACGATCCAATGTAAAAGTGAAAGTGGTGGACACTCCAATCCAAGGAAAATTGCTGCCTAACAGTGACAAAGTTTTTACCAAAAATATTGTCTACAAGAATATTTTGCACTGAACTCTTCCCTATGACTATTCTTCTGTTTATTTATCTTTTGAAAAAAAAAAAAAAAAAAAAAATTTTACTGTTTTACATTTTATTCTTTTATATACTGATTTCTACTATATTTTTGTGAACACACATTTAAAATAATATGAGAGATGTGTATCATCCACATTTCTACAGTGGGTGATAGAAACCACTATTTCAAGCTCCAGCACTATATGTGCTGAGAGATTTCATTGTCACTCTTTACAGGGAGAGGTTTTTGTGAACAGCTAAGAGACGGGTGGGATGGCTGTTCACACACATCTCATTAGCAAGGTGTGTTCCACATGTTTAGATAGATAGGGACAAACATAAATTATTAATTAGATTCTACCACACCATTTTTCTTAGATTTTTTCACTTTGTTGAGGAATATACTAAATGATAATAATTGATCATGAAGGACTCACCAACAACATACTTGCTGTAATTTTCATAATTGCATATATGTAATTTGTACTTAACTTGCGGTTTGTGCAGACAACATAGTTGCAGCAGTGTCATCCACATCAACTGCAGTCACCTGTGGTTAGTTAGTCGATGCATCTTATGCACCTGCTGAAGCTACGTTAACTCCATTTACCGTAGGTTAACTACAAGTTTTTTTGTTATTGCATGGATATTGCTGCAAGTCTGTAGCTGGTAACTCCTTCTGTATCAATTTACAAAATTTTATTATTTACATCACAATCCTCAAAAAATCTAAGAAAAATTCAGGTATAAAAAATATTTAAATTATATCAATTCGGATTTAGTTAGATTAGGACTCACCAGGCGTAAGGGCATCTTGACGCGATTGGTGGGCTGACACAAACTGGCTGATACACCTATTACTGTTAATTCATCAATTTTAATGATTGATGCATTAAGAAGTATTGCTACTTTGTGTTCTAAGACCCTTACAACATAATTATTCAATTTTCCTTATATGATATCAACAATACAAATATATGTAGTTGCTGTAAAGATGTCATTGGAATAATTGGATTATTTAAAAATCTTTAAAAAAACAATAAACATATTCTAGACAACCAATGCATTTGCATTAGTCTAACAGCTATAACTACTATAATCAAATTAACGTACGTTCTAGAATCCCGATGCATTTGCATCGGGCTCACAGCTAGTATATATATATTTACTAACGCGCTGTGGAAGCTTGCCCTTGTACATATACACATACATTAGATACACATATACACACAGCTGTATATATACTGTATGTCCACTAAAGGAATCCACAGCATCGCATTTTACAAAACTTCGCAACATTTTGCACACACCCCATTTAACTCAGGGAACGTCATAGACCATGTTTTGAAGGGAAGTTTTAACCCCTGCGTTTTACAGTCAGTAAAAGCCCTATTCGATGTTTGTATGCATGCATAATAGATACTGCCTGGATATTTATCAGGTGGCCTAGAGCAACCAATCACAGCTCAGCTTCTGATTGGTTGCTATAGGCAACGGACATTCATAGTATAACAAAGCTTATGCATGTCTGTGAAACATTCCAGGAAGCTGCTGAAGACAAGGACTTCTGGAAAATAATGCACACTGGGACATAACTCTCAGTGAAGCAGCCACAGAAAAATCAAAGGGACTAACACACCTCTTTGCTAGTCTTTTAACAACCTCTCGCACACAGCCAGTACAGCCCCCAGTATACAGCAAGGGGCTGCACACAGCCCACAGTATACAGCAGGAGGTCGCACACAGCCCCCTGTATTACACCAGACACCCACACATAGCCCCTTTATTACACCAGGAGCCCACACATATCCCCTGAAATACACCAGGAGCCCACACATATCCCCTAAATTACATCAGGAGCCCACACATATCCCCTCTATTAAACTAGGATCTGACACATATCCCCTATATATCACTAGGAACCCACACATAGCCCCTGTATTACACCAGGAACCCACACATCTCCTGTATTACACCAGGAACCCACACATATCTCCTGTATTACACCAGGGGCCCACACATATCCGCTTTATTACATCAGGAACCCACACTTATCACCTGTATTACATTTGCAAGACCTTGATAACCCATTCTATTTTCTTATAGCTACTATCCCAGGTAACGATGGGGTCTACAGCTAAAATATATATATATATATATATATTATATATATATATATATGTACCGTATTTTTCGCTTTTTAAGACGCACTTTTGCCAACCTGGGGGGGTAAAAGGGGGTGCGTCTTAAAAAGCGAATGTGCAAAAATAAGTAATAAAAAAAAAAATTATATATATTACCAGGAGGATGGGGGGGGGGTGTGCAGCTGCTGAGTAGGGGTGCCGGAGGCAGCTTCCATAGGGTGAGGGGCACAGCTGCACTCCAGAGCAGCGGGGGGATGATCGGCGGTAGCGAGCGGTGGGCGCCGCCATATTATCTCTGCCCGGCTGCATTCACTAAGCAGTGTGCAGCCGGCCGGTAGAGGTAGAGACTCCAGAATGGCTGCGGGTCTCCGTTATGGCCGCGGCCATTTTGTTGAAGTCTCTCCCGACTGGCTGCACAGTTAGCAGCAGTGAATGCAGCCGGGCAGAGATAATATGGCGGCGCCCACCGCTCGCTGCCGCCTCGCAACCCCCGGTACTCCATTCCTGCATCCAAGCCCCCCCACAGCATCAGTCCTGCACCTGTGCCTTTCCTGAACCTGCCTCCGGGACCCCCACTCAGCAGCCGCATGTCGGTAAGACATTGGGGTCCGGGAGGGGGGGTTGTGTAGAGGCACAAAAGTACATAAACAGGACACTACACAGGATGGGAACATATATACAAGATGGGGGGACATAGTTTCAAGATGGGGGGCATATATACAGGATGGGGGTACATAGTTTCAGGATAGGGGCATATATACTGGTTGGGGGACATATTTACAGGATGGGGGGCATATATACAGGCTTGGGGCCATATATACAGGATGGGGGGGCATATATACAGGATGGGGAATATATAGATAAGATGGGGAATGTATATGCCAGGGTGGGGGGCCATATTTACAGCATGGGGTCATGTATGGCATGATGAGGGACATATATGCAAGGATGAGGGATATATATACCAGAATGGGGGGGACATATATCCCGGGATACCAGGATGGGGGGGATTATGTACCAGGATGAGGGACATACCGTATATACTGATTTGTAAGACGGACACTGACATTATAAGACGGACCCCATTTAACATTAAAAATTATTTATGTTCTCTTTACCTTCACCAAATTTGGGGGTGCGTCTTATAATCAGGTGCGTCTTATAAAGGGAAAAATACGGTATATACTGTACATTATACTTGTCTTTTAATAATGTAATATACTGAAATCATCTTAATGTGTGTGATGTGGGATGTTCAGAGGTCATCTTTGGTTTAAAAGTGTTTATGACCCAGGATGGCCAGAAACTCTTGTTTATTTGTCTTGCATTTATTACCTTCTGCTGTGCTGAGTTTCTTTCTAAGTAGAAACTCACTATATATGTAGAGCCACCTAAAGGGGTGCAATCATGCGGGGTCTTGCAATCATGCCAACTGTAGAAGTGCAGTTACAACGGGCAGTTAAACGGGGCAGGAAACGGGTAAGTCATGCAAGACAAACAAACAGATATGCAATTTGTTCACTTGTACTGCAATTATGTATTCACTATGTAAACCCCAGACTACTCATGACTACTGACCTCTCACCCACCACTACAGCTCTCCTTCCCGCTGCATCTGACCCACGCTACTCCCATTCCCTGCTCACCATCCACAATGTATCCCCTCCCTTGCACTCTCACTCCCATCCTTCTCCACTTCCTGCTACCCCCGCTCATCCATCCACCCAGCAACAAAGTACTTCTCTCAGCCTCCATCCTGCCTAACCACCTCACCCACTCCTCTGAACTATTCATGCACTTTCAATCCTTCATCTCCAATCAGGCACGGCCACCATGTAAACTCTCATGCTCCCACCTGCTAACCCTCTCCCTGCTCCTCCTACTCGCTGGCGACATTTCCCCTAATCCCGGCCCCCCCCGCCACATCCCCACAGTCACCTACACCCCACTCCCACGTCCCATCACCAACTCTCATAACCCCACCATCACCCACCCTCGCAACCTGACCAACCTTAGACCCATCCCCCCAGCCCCTGTTCCACTAATCTCCCTGCCAGGCGCACTCTGGAACGCCCGCTCTGTCTGTAATAAGCTCACAGACATCCATGAACTCTTTATTTCTAATAAACTCTCATTTCTTGGCATCACAGAGACCTGGCTCACCCCCTCCGACACGGCCTCCCCTGCTGCACTATCCTACGGCGGATTCAATCTTTCCCACACACCCCGCCCCTCTGACAAACATGGCGGAGGTGTCGGCATACTCCTATCCGACACCTGTTCCTTCGCCCCTATTCCATTACCCCCCTCTGTTACTCTCCCATCTTTCGAAGCCCACTCTGTCCGCATCTTCTCCCCCTGTAACCTCCAGCTAGCCATCATCTACCGCCCCCTTGGATCCATCCCCACCTTCCTCGACCACTTTACCACCTGGCTACTTCATTTCCTCTCTACTGACATCCCCTCCATCATTATGGGCGACTTCAATATCCCCATTGACACTGCCCACCAAACCGCCTCTCAACTTCTTTCCCTGACCTCCTCCTTCGGGCTCTTCCAATGGTCCTCCTCTGCCATCCACAAAGATGGCCACACGCTGGATCTCATCTTTACCCATCTTTGCTCCCTTACTAATCTCACAAACTCAACCCTCACCCTGTCTGACCACAATCCGCTGACCTTCTCCGCCCTCTCCTCCCCTACTACATCACCTCCTCTCCGCAAACTTGATCATCCCCGCAGAAACCTAAAACACATTGATCTACGCTCACTCTCAGAATCCCTTCTCCCTCTCGCCAACATAACATCTATAGGTGACACAGACACTGCCACCACCCTCTACAACACATTAACTAAGGCCCTCGACCTAGCAGCCCCCCTCACACACCACGCTCCACCACTAATAGGCAACCCTGGCACACCACCCTCACTAAAGACCTGAGACGGGCATCCAGGGTCGCCAAGGGTGATGGAAAAAATCACCTTCCACTGAGCATTTTGCACTGTTCAAACAGTCCCTCATCGCCTTCAAGACTGCACTTGCCACCGCCAAACAAACCTTCTTCTTATCCCTAATAACCTCCCTGTCCCACAATCCCAAGCAACTTTTCAAAACCTTCAATTCCTTGCTCCGCCCGCCTGCTCCCCCTCCCTCTCCCCTTATCTCTGCAGAAGACTTTGCCTCCTTCTTCAAAGAAAAGATTGACAGAATCAGAGATAGCTTTGATCCACTGTCCCCACAGCCTCCCCTTTCACCTATACTGCCCTCTACTTCCATCAACTGCTTCCCCCCTATAACTGAAGACCAGCTCTCCTCCCTCCTGTCAAAATCACACCTCACCACCAGCGCCCACGACCCACTCCCATCCCACCTCATTCCCAACCTCACCTTCATTATCATCCCAGCCCTAACTCATCTTTTCAACCTATCACTTACCACTGGCACCTTCCCCTCAGCCTTCAAACACG
This sequence comes from Allobates femoralis, assembly GCA_033576535.1. Lineage (NCBI taxonomy): Eukaryota > Metazoa > Chordata > Amphibia > Anura > Aromobatidae > Allobates > Allobates femoralis. The sequence goes on along the minus strand of JARQOC010000004.1, from coordinate 481,903,787 downwards.
CCTTGATCACACCCATCCTCAAAAAACCCTCCCTCGATCCCACAACTGTCTCCAACTACCGCCCTATATCTCTCCTCCCTTTCGCCTCTAAACTACTTGAACAGCATGTCCACTCTGAGCTGTCCTCTCACCTCTCCTCCTGCTCCCTCTTTGACCGCCTGCAATCTGGCTTCCGACCCCTCCACTCCACTTAAACAGCCCTGACCAAAGTCACAAATGACCTACTGACTGCCAAAAGCAAGCGCCACTACTCTGTTCTCCTCCTCCTTGACCTGTCAGCCGCCTTCGACACTGTTGACCACTCCCTTCTACTACAGTTCCTGGAATCTCTTGGCATCACGGACCTTGCCCTCTCTTGGATCTCCTCATACTTAACGGACCGCACCTTCAGCGTCACCCACTCCCACACATCCTCCTCGCCCTACCCCCTATCTGTCGGGGTCCCCCAGGGTTCGGTTCTTGGACCATTACTGTTCTCAATCTACACTCTCAGTCTAGGGCAACTCATTGAGTCCCATGGCCTCCAATATCTCCTCTACGCCGACGACACCCAAATCTACCTGTCTGGTCCTGACATCGCCTCCCTTCTATCCAAAATTCCACACTCCCTGTCCGCCATCTCATCCTTCTTCTCTGCTCGCTTCCTTAAGCTGTACATGGACAAAACCGAGTTCATAGTCTTCCCCCCAAGACGCTCCCCCTCACTATCTGACCTATCCATCGTCGTCAACGACTGCTCTCTCTCTCCAGTCCCCCATGCCAAGTGCCTCGGGGTTATCCTTGACTCTTCCCTTTCCTTCAGGCCCCACATCCAGGCCCTCGCCACCTCCTGCTGACTTCAGCTCAAAAACATCTATAGGATTCGCACTTTCCTTGACCACGACACTGCTAAAACCCTTATTGATGCTCTCATCATCTCCCGCCTCGATTACTGCAACCTCCTGCTCATCGGTCTCCCTAATACCTCCCTTGCACCTCTCCAATCTATCTTGAACTCCGCTGCCCGCCTAATCCATCTGTCTCCCCGCTACTCCCCTGTCTCCCCCCTCTGCCAAGCCCTTCATTGGCTCCCTGCTTCCAGAGATCTCGGTTTAAAACATTAACCATGACATACAAAGCCATTCACAACCTGTCCCCTCCTTACATCTCTGACATGGTCTCCCGTTACCTACCCTCACGCAACCTGCGATCCTCCCAAGAGCTTCTCCTCTACTCCCCCCTCATCTCCTCTTCGCACAACCGCATATAGGATATCTCCCGTGCTTCACCCAGACTCTGGAACTCACTGCCCCAACACATCAGACATTCTCCTACCCTGGGAACCTTCAAAAGAAGCCTGAAGACCCACCTGTTCCTCCAAGCCTACCACCTGCAATAAGACCCGGTCCACCACACCGCCTCATGACTGGAATTTCCCTCTCCTACTGTATCCCCACCCGCCCCTCGTAGACTGTGAGCCTTTGTGGACAGGATTTCTCCCCTCTTGTTTCTGTACAACTGAATTGTCAACATTTATTGTTACTTGTATTGCTACTATGATACTTGTCCTAGTCTGCCCTTTTTAACATGTAAAGCGCCATGGAATATAATGGCTCTATATAAATTAATAATAATATATATATATATATATATATATATATATACTCCATCAAAATATAAAATCAGGTAAGAGAAAAATTAATCCATGCGTAGAATCATATATGAAGGTGCATATTTACCACAGAGCCCGATGCGTGTTTCGCCAAAAATGCTTTTTCCAAGGGCACCATGTACAGCTAAGCAGTAGAGATGAGCGAGTATGCTTGTTACTACTCGGTACTCGCACGAATATCACGGTACTCGGGGTACTCGGCGAGTACCGAGTAATCTCCCGATACTTTTGCTATGCTCGGGGTCCACCTCCCTGCATGTTGGCACTCTTTTCAGAGCCAGCCCGCATGCAGGGATTGACTGACAGACACTGTAATGCCACAGCCATGTTGGTTGTGGCATTACAGTGATTGGCTGGCCGCACAGCGTGATCATGTCTTTAAAAGGCCTGACCGCGCTGTGCTCGTCACTCTGCGCCATTAGACAGTCAGTGTAGGGAGAGCTGCTGCTGATTGAGGGACAGATTTGTGGCCTTTCAGCTAGCGTAGGCACAGGGCTGCCAGTCTATTTACCACAACAGTCCTTCTGAGGATTAATAGAGCAGCATACAGGCAGGGAGGCAGGTTATCTACCAAACTTCGCTGTGCCAGTATACCAGCCTGCATCGCATCTAGGGCTGGTTTCCAGGCTCATCCATCCCAAAAACCGTGCTTTCAGGGATTTATTTAGCTCACTATAGGCAGGAGTAGGTTTTAGCTCAAATTAGAGTACACCAAAAGCCTCGTCCTAGCAACCTACTCTTGTCTGCACTAAATGTGCATCTCAGTGCTGCTACTTTAGGTTGCAGCGTTAATTAAGGTACACCAAAAGCCTTGTGCTAAAAACTAACTCTTGTATGCACTAAATTTGCATCTAAGTGCTGCTACTGTCTGTTGCAGCGTAAATTAGGATACGCCAAAAGACACGCTATTGTAGTCAGCGTTTGTGTCTGACTAGTCCACCTGCAGGGCCTTAATTTCAAAACTTAGGGTTGTGCTAAAAACCTACTCTTGTCTGCACTAAATTTGCATCTAAGTGCTGCTCCTCTAGGTTGCAGCGTTAATTAGGGTACACCAAAAGCCTTGTGCTAAAAACATACTCTTATCTGCACTACATTTGCATCTAAGTGCTGCTACTGTAGGTTGCAGCGTTAATTAGGGTACACCAAAAGCCTTGTGCTAAAAACATACTCTTATCTGCACTACATTTGCATCTAAGTGCTGCTACTGTAGGTTGCAGCGTTAATTAGGGTACACCAAAAGCCTTGTGCTAAAAACATACTCTTATCTGCACTAAATTTGCATCTAAGTGCTGCTACTGTTTGTTGCAGCGTAAATTAGGATACGCCAAAAGACACGCTATTGTAGTCAGCGTTTATGTCTGACTAGTCCACCTGCAGGGCCTTAATTTCAAAACTTAGGGTTGTGCTAAAAACATGCTCTTGTCTGCACTAAATTTGCATCTAAGTGCGGCTCCTCTAAGTTGCAGCATAAATTAAGGTACACCAAAAGCCTTGTGCTATAAACATACTCTTGTCTGCACTAATTTAGCTGTATACAGTCAGCACCACATTGAAAATGCGCAAGTCCGGTGGCAAGGGACAGGGAACTGGACGTGATGGTGGTGCAGGCAGAGGGCGAGCCCGTGTGCAAGCTCGAATTGCGCCACGACAAACGCCCACATCATCTCGCTCGACTTTCTTGTCCCAATTTCTAGGTGAACGCAGCAGTACTCCACTATTAAACCAAGACCAGTGTCAACAGGTTGTTAGTTGGATAGCGGATAATGCTTCCAGTCAGTTTGGCACCACCACAAATACCTTGTCTTCCACACGGTCAAGTGTCAGTAACCGTGAGAATGGACTGCACACCCTGATCCTCCTTCCTCCCCCCATGCCGAGTGCCAGGACCCGGACATAACTGATCCCACACTTGAACACTCTGAAGTTCAAGTTCAGTTATCCATTCATAGATTCTGGCCTTCCGCCAGCTCCAGTTGAAGTGGATCATGAGGAGATCATATGTACCGATGCCCAAATATTTGAGCAGCCACGGTCTCACGAAGGCAATGGTCGGAACGTGTCTCAACAAGAGGTGGACGATGATGAAACACAATTGCCAGAAAGTCAGGAGGAGGACCAGGGTGCGGAATTGGAAGACGACGTGGTGGATGATCCAATAACTGACCCAACCTGGCAGGAGGACATGCAGAGCGAGGACAGCAGTGCACAGGGGGATTTAGGCGTAGCATTACCACAGACCGGAAGAAGCAGGGTGGTGTCCACAGGCAGAAGGCAGGCATCCGTTCCCTGTAACAACAACACGAGTGATGTTGCCAGTACAACTGCTAGGTCTTCCCGAGTCTGGCTGTTTTTTAAGGTGTCTGCAGATAATACGAAAAAGGCCATTTGCAATACCTACCATGCCAGCATCAGCAGGGGTAGCAAAATTAGCAGCCTGACCACCACCAGCATGATCAGGCACATGTCAGCAAAGCACCCGACTTTGTGGGATGTACAGCAGAGTTCAGGAGCATTCTCTGCGGGTGACACAGCTGCGTCTTCCACTGTTGTGCGTGCAAGACAATACCCTGTCCATACTGCAGGTGAAGATGCCTCCTGCCCTTCCCCTGTAGTTGCACAAGCAGAAGTAGCACCATCATCAGGAACGTCCTTGTCCCAGCGCAGCGTTCAGTTATCCATACCCCAATCTTTAGAATGCAGGCGCAAATACGCTGCCAACGCCCCACATGCCATAGTTCTAAATGCACACATTTCGCGACTGCTTGCGCTGGAAATGTTGCCTTTTAGGCTGTTGGAGACGGAAGCATTACGCAACCTGATGGTGGCGGCTGTCCCACGTTGCTCGGTCCCTAGCCGACACTTTTTTGCCCGGTGTGCCGTCCACGCATTACATAAGCACGTATCCCAAAACATCATATGTGCCCTTAACAACGCAGTTTCAGGCAAAGTCCACCTAACCACGGACAGGTGGCTTGCGGGCAGGGCCGGTACATCTCTCTGACGGCACACTGGGTTAATATTGTGGAGGCCGGGACCCAGTCTGACCTTGGGACGGAACACGTCCTTCCGACACCAAGGATTGCAGGCCCTAACTCTGTCAGGGTTTCACCCACAGTGTACAGCTCTGGCACGTCATGCTCCTCAGCCTCCTCCTCCTCCTCTTCCTCCACTTCACCCTCCACAACAGTCCCAAGCTGGAAGCACTGCAGCACTGCCTCGGCTAAGCAGCAACAGGCTGTGCTGAAGCTAATATGCATAGGTGACAAACCCCACAACGCTGAAGAGTTGTGGACAGCTCTGAAACAGCAGGCAGATCACTGGCTCACACCGCTGAACCTACAGCCAGGCATGGTCGTGTGTGACAATGGCCGCAACCTTGTGGCGGCTCTGAGGCGAGGCGAGCTGACACATGTTCCATGCATGGCCCATGTGCTCAACCTCGTGGTTCAGCGGTTTATTAAACCCTACCCGGAGCTGTCTGATCTGCTTGTCAAAGTATGCTGCCTGTGTGCCCATTTCAGAAAGTCACCTACTGCTTCACAGACTGGTGTGTGATATCCCCACGTGTTGGAATTCCACACTGCACATGTTGGTCAGGATTTGTGAGCAGAAGAGGGCAGTTGTTGAGTACCAGCATCAACTAGGCCAGCGGTATACGGTTCAAACTCCACACATAAGACCTCAGGAGTGGACATGGATGTCCAACATATGTACCGTCCTCCAAAACTTTGAGGACTCCACCAAGATGGTGAGCGGCGATAACGCCATCATTAGTGTCACCATCCCGCTTCTCTGTCTTCTAAAGTGCTCTCTGCTCAAAATCAAAGACAATGCATTGCATTTTGAAAAAGCCCTCATGCACGCCTCTATGCAGGGGCATCTTGGTGCCTCCAAACCTTTGGCTTCCCTGCCTAGGGAAATACTACAGCAGATACACTTGCTTCCAATGGCTACATATTTTGAAAAGGCCCTCATGCACGCCTCTATCCAGGGGCATATTGATGTCTCCAATTTCTGGCTTCCCTGCCTAGGGCAATACTAAAAAAGACACACTTGCTTACAATGGGCACATTTTTTGAAAAAGCCCTCATGCACGCCTCTATCCAGGGGCATATTGGTGTCTCCCAATTTTTGGCTTCCCTGCCTAGGGCAATAGTAAAAAAGACACACTTGCTTACAATGGCCACATTTTTTAAAAAGGCCCTCATGCACGCCTCTATCAAGGGGCATTGAAGTGCCTCCCAACTTTTGGCTTCCCTGCCTAGGGCAATACTACAAAAGACCCTCTTCCTTATAATGGGCGCATTATTTAAAGAGGCCTTCATGTACGTCTCTTCCCAGGGGCATGGGAGTGCCACACAATTTAAAAAAAAAATAAATCTTTCATATAATCCAAAAAACTAACATACACCAACTCTGTCTCACAAGTGGGTATGAGCCCTTAATATTTTTTCCATGAAAATCCGTTCTAGTTTCATTTTGTAACGTTTTCTTGACAGTCCGTAAAAGTGGCGTAATAGTCTAACAACATTGTTGACATCAGGGTCTGAAATGCTTCCAGGGGTCTTCCCCATGCTGTTCCCATGTCATTTCAGCACTGTTCTGATACTTTTATGACATTTTTAGGGTTTTTCCATGCTGCCGGGGGTCATGTCAGAAAAATACTAGGGTCTCCCATAGGATAACATTGGGCTCGGTGCTCGGGCCGAGTACACGAGTATCTTGGCATGTTCGCCTGAGCTTCGAGCACCGGAGCATTTTTGTACTCGCTCATCACTACTAAGCAGGCATTGATATATATATAGGGACATAATAGTGATCACTAAAGACGCCTTCAAGCAGGAAGTAATTAGGCAGGGACCAAAATGAAAGTTCTAATAAATATATACATACAGTCATTGCCAAAAGTATTGACACCTCTGCAATTCTGTCAGATAATACTTAGTTTCTTCCTGAAAATGATTGCAATCACAAATTCTTTGGTATTATTATCTTCATTTAATTTGTCTTCAATGAAAAAACACAAAAAGAATTGTCCTAAAGCCAAATTGGATCTAATTCCACACCAAACATAAAAAAGGGGGTGGACAAAAGTATTGGCACCCTTAGAAAAATCATGTGATGCTTCTCTAATTTGTGTAATTAACAGCACCTGTAACTTACCTGTGGCACCTAACAGGTGTTGGCAATAACTAAATCACATTTGCAGCCAGTTGACATGGATTAAAGTTGACTCAACCGCTGTCCTGTGTCCTTGTGTGTACCACATTGAGCATGGAGAAAAGAAAGAAGACCAAAGAACTGTCTGAGGACTTGAGAAACCAAATTGTGAGGAAGCATGAGCAATCTCAAGGCTACAAGTCCATCTCCAAAGACCTGAATTTTCCTGTGTCTACCGTGCGCAGTGTCATTAAGAAGTTTAAAGCCCATGGCACTGTAGCTAACCTCCCTAGATGTGGACGTAAAAGAATAATTGACAAGAGATTTCAACGCAAGATTGTGCGGATGGTGGATAACGAACCTCGACTAACATCCAAACAAGTTCAAGCTGCCCTACAGTCCAAGGGTACAACAGTGTCAACCCGTACTATCCGTCGGCGTCTGAATGAAAAGGGACTGTATGGTAGGAGACCCATAAAGACCCCACTTCTTACCTCGAGACATAAAAAAGCCAGGCTGGAGTTTGCCAAAACTTACTTGAGAAAGCCTAAAACGTTTTGGAAGAATGTTCTCTGGTCAGATGAGACAAAAGTAGAGATTTTTGGGCAAAGGCATCAACACAGAGTTTACGGGAGAAAAAAAAGAAGCATTCAAAGAAAAGAACACGGTCCCTACAGTCAAACATGGCGGAGGTTCCCTGATGTTTTGGGGTTGCTTTGCTGCCTCTGGCACTGGACTGCTTGACCGTGTGCATGGCATTATGAAGTCTGAAGACTACTAACAAATTTTTCAGCATAATGTAGGGCCCAATGTGAGAAAGCTGGGTCTCCCTCAGAGGTCATGGGTCTTCCAGCAGGACAATGACCCAAAACACACTTCAAAAAGCACTAGAAAATGGTTTGAGAGAAAGCACTGGAGACTTCTAAGGTGGCCAGCAATGAGTCCAGACATGAATCCCTGTGTAGAGATCTAAAAATGGCAGTTTGGAGAAGGCACCCTTCAAATATCATGGACCTGGAGCAGTTTTCCAAAGAAGAATGGTCTAAAATTCCAGCAGAGCATTGTAAGAAACTTATTGATGGTTACCGGAAGCGGTTGATCACAGTTATTTTGGCTAAAGATTGTGCAACCAAGTATTAGGCTGAGGGTGCCAATACTTTTGTCCGGCCCATTTTTGGAGTTTTGTGTGAAATGATCAATGTTTTGCTTTTGCTTCATTCTCTTTTGTGTTTTTTTATTGAATATAAAATTAAATGAAGATAATAATACCAAAGAATTTGTGATTGCAATCATTTTCAGGAAGAAACTGAGTATTATCTGACAGAATTGAAGGGGTGTCCATACTTTTGGCCATGACTGTATATACTAGTTGTGAGCCTTTTATTGCCCGGGCATAGTAGCTAACCATTCCTAGTTATAAGCTGAGTGTATGTGTATCAATGTGTATGTATGTCCACTATATGCATCAAACCTACCCCTCCAACTGCCCCTGCTCCCCCCCAAACCTACCCCTCACTCCTCCACGCCAAAACCTGTCCACCCTCCCTAAACCCACCCCTGCCCTCCCAAAATCACACCCCCTCCTATATGCGCACCCCTCAAATCTTCTGCCCCGCCCCCCCAAAGATACACATGCACCACACATATACTGTATACATATATGCACACACATACAGATATATACATACACAACACACCATACACACAAGCACCACACATACATATATACACTCACACACACACATATCTATATCTATCTATATCTATCTATTATAATAAAACCCTAAGGCTACTTCCGTCAGGATGTAACGGTATGCTACGTCACATCCTGGCTGAAGTAACCTGTACACCCACTCTGGGTATTCCAATATGGCCACCCGTTGCCGGGAGCGGGACTTCCAAGGACTCCCGCCATCGGTACAAGCTGCGGCCCACACACACTCTTCCTGACCCCCTCTGCTCCTCCTCCCCCCTCCGCTACTCCTGCCGCTCCCCGCGGCCCCCCGTTCTCCCTGCCCCCCTCCGCTCCTCCTGCTCCCCTCCGCTACTCCTGCCGCTCCCCGCGGCCCCCCGCTCTTCCTGCCCACCTCTGCTACTCCTGCTGCTCCCCGTGGCCCCCCGCTCTTCCTGCCCCCTCCGCTACTCCTGTCGCTCCCCGCGGCCCACCCGCTCTTCCGGCCCCCCTCCGCTGCTCCTGCCCCTCCTCCGCTCCCCGTGGCCCTCCTCCCTCTGCCCCTCCGCTCCCCCGCTCCCCATGGTGATAATAAAAATTAAAAAAAACCTCAGTGAGGATACTTACCCTCCGCCGGCTAGCTTCACATCCTGCCTCTAGGACCTGCCGTCATGTCACAGACACATGACCGGTTACCGTGGTAACCGGTCATGTGACTGTGGCATCACGCCAGGTCCTAGGATCAGAAGATACACCTGGAGACACCGGGGGAATCATGGACAGGTGAGAATATATGGTTTATTATTTTTTATTCCGGAGGAGAGGGGGAGAAGCGGGGAGCACCAGGATAGAAGAGGGGGAAACAGGGGAGAAGAGGGGAGAACAGGGGAGAAGAGGGGTTAACACAGGAGAAAAGAGGGGTTAACACAGAAGAGAAGAGGGGAGAGTAGGGGAAAAGAGGGGTTAACACAGGGGAGAAGAGGGGAGAGCAGGGGAGAAGAGGGGTTAACACAGGGGAGAAGCGGGGAGAGCAGTGGAGAAGAGGGGTTAGGTTAACACAGGGGAGAAGAGGCGAGAGCAGGGGAGAAGAGTGGTTAACGCAAGGGAGAAGCGGGGAGAGCAGGGGAGAAGCGGGGAGAGCAGGAGAAAAGAGGGGTTAACACAGGGGAGAAGAGGGGAGAGCCGGAGAGAGCAGGGGAGAAGAGGGGTTAACACAGGGGAGAAGCGGGGAGAGCACTGGAGAAGAGGGGTTAACACAGGGGAGAAGAGGGGAGAGCAGGGGAGAAGCGGGGAGAGCAGGGGAGAAGTGGGGAGAGCAGTGGAGAAGAGGGGTTAACACAGGGGAGAAGAGGGAGAGAGCAGGGGAGAAGCGGGGAGAGCAGGGGAGAAGAGGGGTTAACACAGGGAGGAAAGGGGGAGAGCAGGGGAGAAGAGGGGTTAACACAGGGAGAGAAAAGGGGAGAGCAGGGGAGAAGAGGGGTTAACACAGGGGAGAAGCGGGGGAGAGCAGTGGAGAAGAAGGGTTAACACAGGGGAGAAGAGGGGAGAGCAGGGGAGAAGAAGGGTTAACAAAGGGGAGAAGAGGGGAGAGCAGGTGAGAAGAGGGGGAAACAGGGGAGAAGAGGGGAGAGCAGGGAAAGCGGGGAGAGCAGGAGAGAAGCGGGGAGAGCAGGGGTGAAGCGGGGAGAGCAGGGGAGAAGAGTGGTTAACACAGGGGAGAAGAGTGGTTAACACAGAGGAGAAGAGGGGTTAACACAGGGGAGAAGAGGGGAGAGTAGGGGAGAATAGGGGAGAGCAGGGGAGAAGAGGGGTTAACACAGGGAAGAAGAGGGGAGAGCAGGGGAGAAGAGGGGTTAACACAGGGGAGAAGGGCGGGGAGAGCAGTGGAGAAGAGGGGTTAACACAGGGGAGAAGAGTGGAGAGCAGGGGAGAAGCGGGGAGGAGCAGTGGAGAAGAGGGGTTAACACAGGGGAGAAGAGGGGCGAGCAGGGGAGAAGCGGGTAGAGAAGGGGAGAAGAGGGATTAACAGGGGTGAAGAGGGGAGAGCAGGGGAGAAGAGGGGTTAACACAGGGGAGAAGCGGGGAGAAGAGGGGTTAACACAGGGGAGAAGAGGGGAGAGCAGGGGAGAAGAGGGGTTACCACAGGGGAGAAGAGGGGAGAAGAGGGGTTAACACAGGGGAGAAGAGGGGAGAGCAGGGGAGAAGAGGGGTTAACACAGGGGAGAAGAGGGAGAGAGCAAGAGAGAAGAGGGGTTATCACAGGGGAGAAGAGGGGTTAACACAGGGGAGAAGGGAGAGCAGGGGAGAAGAGGGGAGAGCAGGGGAGAAGAGGGGTTAACACAGGAGAGAAGAGGGGAGAGCAGGGGAGAAGAGGGGGAAACAGGGGAGAAGAGGGGAGAGCAGGGGAGAGAAGCGGGGAGAGCAGGGGAGAAGCGGGGAGAGCAGAGGAGAAGAGGGGTTAACACAGGGGAGAAGAGGGGTTAACACAGGGGAGAAGAGGGGTTAACACAGGGGAGAAGCGGGGAGAGCAGTGGAGAAGAGGGGTTAACTCAGGAGAGAAGAGGGGAGAGCAGGGGAGAAGAGTGGTTAACACAGGGGAGAAGAGGGGAGAAGCAGGGAGATCAGGGGAGAAGCAGGGAGAAGCAGGGGAGAAGAGGGGTTAACACAGGGGAGAAGAGGGGAGAGCAGGCGAGAAGAGGGCTTAACACAGGGGAGAATAGGGGAGAGCAGGGGAGAAGAGGGGTTAACACAGGGAAGAAGAGGGGAGAGCAGGGGAGAAGAGGAGTTAACACAGGGGAGAAGAGGGAGAGAGAGAGGGAGAAGAGGGGTTAACACAGGGGAGAAGCGGGGAGAGCAGGGGAGAAGAGGGGTTAACACAGGGAAGAAGCCGGGTTAACCCAGGGGAGAAGAGGGTTAACACTGGGGAGAAGAGGGGTTAACACAGGGGAGAAGAGGGGATAACACAGGGGAGAAGAGGGGAGAACAGGTGACAGGAGGCAGAGAGGAGCAGATGACAGGAGGAGCTAGCCAAACTGATCCTTCAAAATGTCGGGATCGGTGCCTATTTGGCATCCAATTGCAGGGATCAGTTTGGATCCGATGCTGTCCGATTTATATCGGACAGCATCGGATTTCAAAAAATCGCAGTGTGAAACCAACCTTTTTATTTTTATTATCACCATGGGGAGGGGGGGGCGCCGCGGGAAGCGGAGGAGGGGAAGGAGGAGCGCCTCCATCTTGCTCCCCGTATCCATCCTGCCCCCCGCCACCATCCTGCCCCGCCGGCTGCATCCTGCCCTCCACCACCATCCTGATCCCCCCCACCCTCATCCTGCCACACCGGCTCATCCTGCCCGCGGCTCCATCCTGCCCTGCCGGCTCCATCCTGCCCCGTCGCCTCTATCATGCCCCGCTGGCTCCATCCTGCACCCCACCACCAACCTGTTCTCCCCCACCACCATCCTGCCCCGCCGGTTCCATCCTGCCCCCCCACCACCATCCTGCCCCACCGGCTCCATCCAGCTCCCCCCACCACCATCCTGCCCCGCCGGCCCCATCCTGCCCCCCACCACCTTCCTGATCCCTCCCACTAGCATCCTGCCCCACCGGCTCCATCCTGCCCCCCCACATCCATCCTGCCCCCCGCATCCATCCTGCACCACCACCACCATCCTGCACCACCACCAGCACCACCATCCTGTTCCCTCTGCCACCATCCTGCCCCGCCCGCTCCATCCTGCCCCGCTCGCTCCATCCTGGCCTGCTCGCTCCATCCTGCTCTGCCGGCTCCTTCCTGCCTCCCCCACCACCATCCTGATCCCCCTCGCCAACATCCTGCCCCGCCGGCTCCATCCTGCCCCCCCGCACCATCCTGCAGCCCCACCACCATCCTGCCCCGCCGGCAGGGCCGGCGTCAGCACCCGGCGTACCCGGGCAAGTGCCGGGGCCCGACTGCTTGGAGGGGGCCCACCGGGCCCCTGAGGGCTAGGGTCACACTTGTGTTGTGACCCTAGCCTGACGCAAGTATTGTATGCTGCAGCGCAGAGCGTTTAACGCTATGCGCTGCCAGCAACTGAGCCCATAGAAACCCGATGTTTACATTGACAACCAGTGGTTGTCAAGGTAAACGTCGGGCTTCTATGGGCTGCCTCCAGCGCATAGCATTCAACGCTATGCGCTGCAACATACAATACTTGCATCAGGCTAGGGTCACAATGCAAGTGTGACCTAGCCTCAGGGGCCCCTGAGCACTGCCCCCACAGCCAGAGCCATATCCAGGGGGCAGCTGGGGGGTCATTTTCAGGCTCCTGCAGCACCGGAGGTCTCCCTCCTCCCCCCTCCACGGGAGCCGACAGGGCTGCACACTCTGGGCTCAGGCTGACAGGACCTGTGATGATGTCAATGGATGGGGAGAAGTCAGGGGTCTCATGATCAGCTCCTCAGTGTATCCAGGACTGTGCTGGTCACCATGAATGATGCTCAAATAAGGTGAAGTTTGTGTGTGGTCAAGAGGCATGTACAGTGTGAATGTAGCAGAGGCGAGTGTGTACTAGGTGCATGGAGCGGAGCCGTGTGTGTACGAGGTGTATGGAGCGGAGCCGAGTGGGTACTAGGTGTACGGAGCAGAGCCGAGTGTGTACGAGGTGTACGGAGCAGAGCCGTGTGTGTACGAGGTGTACGGAGCAGAGCCGCGTGCGTACGAGGTGTATGGAGCAGAGCCAAGTGTGTACGAGGTGTACAGAGCTGAGCCATGTGTGTACGAGGTGTATAGAGCAGAGCCACGTGTGTACGAGGTGTACGGAGCAGAGCCGAGTGTGTACAAAGTGTATGGAGCGGAGCCGAGTGGGTACTAGGTGTACGGAGCAGAGCCATGTGTGTATGAGGTGTACGGAGCAGAGCCGAGTGTGTACGAGGTGTGCGGAGCAGAGCCCAGGGTGTACGAGGTGTACGGAGCAGAGCCGAGTGTGTACGAGGTGTACGGAGCAGAGCCGTGTGTGTACGAGGTGTACAGAGCAGAGCCGCGTGCGTACGAGGTGTATGGAGCAGAGCCAAGTGTGTACGAGGTGTACGGAGCAGAGCCGAGTGTGTACGAGGTGTATGGAGCGGAGCCGAGTGGGTACTAGGTGTACGGAGCAGAGCCGAGTGTGTACGAGGTGTATGGAGCGGAGCCGAGTGGGTACTAGGTGTACGGAGCAGAGCCGCATGCGTACGAGGTGTACGGAGCAGAGCCGAGTGGGTACTAGGTGTACGGAGCAGAGCCGAGTGGGTACGAGGTGTATGGAGCAGAGCCACGTGGGTACGAGGTGTACGGAGCAGAGCCGCGTGTGTATGAGGTGTACGGAGCAGAGCCGAGTGGGTACGAGGTATGTGTACCAGTGGTAGCCCCCCGGATTCCGCTCCTATAGTCTCAGCCGCCTTTGCCAGCAGCATTCTTCTCCATAGTCTCTTCTGCCGCTGTCTGCATTCTGCAGCTCAGCATGGAGGGGCACGACATCATCACTGTGCTGATATGTGCAGAGCGACCAGGGGAGACCGGAGCGGCAAGAAGAAAGGTGAGGAGAAAGAGAGATCTGGACGGCCAGACACTACGCTTGGCTGTGGTGCCACCCATATGGCAGTGCGGCTCCATTGAGCTGCTTGCATTATTTGTGTGCTTGAGGATGCTTGTGTATATACCAAGCATCCTCAGACGCACAAAAATGCAACATTTTGCATTTGAAGGGTATTTTTAAAAAGCGCAAGGGAACGCAAATTCATCTTAGCCCGCTCCTAACAACGTGTAATATACTCACTGTCAGAAACAGCTCTTGCTGGTTTCGGCAGTCACTGTTCCTGTAAGGCTGCCTTCACATAGGCCTTTTTTTAAAAATGTGGCAGTTGTGGTAAAAAAAAAACCCGCATCTGCCGCATTTTCCGTCTAGCGGCTGCACTTGCTGCACGTTTGCGGCAAGCCCCATGCATTGTCTATGGGGCTTGCGGTAAGTGTGCGGCAATATATATATATATATATATATATACATATATATATATATATATATATATATATATAGTCTGCGATATGTACTTAAAGGGGGCCCACTGAGACCTTTTCGCCCGGGGCCCACAGAAACCTGGAGCCGGCCCTGCCCGCCGGCTCCATCCTGCCCCCCCCTCGCCACCATCCTATCCCGCCGGCTCCATCCTGCCCCCCCCACCATCCTGATTCCCCCCGCCACTACCTTGCCCCACCGGCTCCATCCTGCCCCCCGCATCCATCCTGCCCTGCCGGCTCCATCCTGCACCCCCACCACCATCCTGCCCCGCCGGGGGGCTGCGGGGAGCGGAGTATCGCCATAAACCATAGTGCTGCTCTACATCTACTATAATGTACCACCATATACCACAGCACTGCTATACATGTACTGTAATGTACCGCTCTGTACTGTAGTGCTGCTATACATGTACTATAATGTACCACCATATACCATAAAGCTGCTATACATGTGCTGTAATGTACCGCCATATACCATAGCACTGCTATGCGTGTAATGTAATGCACCACCATAAACCATAGCGCTGCTATACATGTAATGTAATGTACCACTACATATCATAGCGCTGCTATACATGTACTGTAATGTACCGCCAAATACTATAGTGCTGCTCTACATGTGCTGTAATGTACCACCATATACCATAGCGCTGCTATATATATATATATATATATATATATATATATATATATATATACATATATACATATATATATATATAGTTCACTCACGTTGACTGAACAAGTTCTGTCGGTCACAGTATGTCAACTACATACATATTCTAGAATACCCCATGCGCTAGAATCGGGATGGTGGGAGGGGGGGCAGGATGTTGGCAGGGGGGCAGGATGGAGCTGGCAGGGCATGGAGCCAGGGGGGCAGGATGGAGCCGGAAGGGCATGGAGCCAGGGGGGCAAGATGGAGCCAGGGGGCCGGATGGTGGCGGGGGGGCAGGATGGAGCCGGCGGGGGAGCAGGATGGTGGCGGGGGGGGGGAGCAGGATGGATGTGGCGAGGCTGGATGGATGCGGGGGGGGAGGAGGATGGATGGGGGGTGGGGCAGGATGGAGCATGCGGCACGGGATGGAGCGAGAGGGCCAGAATGGAGCGAGCGGGGCAGGATGGAGCGAGCTGGGCAGGACGGAGCGAGCTGGACAGGAAGGAGCAAGTGGGGCAGGAAGGAGCGAGCGGTGCAGGAAGGAGCGAGCGGGGCAGGAAGGAGTGAGCGGGGCAGGAAGAAGCGAGCGGGAGAGGATGGAGCGAGCGGGGCAGGACGGTGCGAGCAGGGCAGGATGAAGATGGGGGGGGGGGGCAGGATGGAGCCTGGAAGGGGGCAGGATGGAGCCAGGAAGGGGGGTGAGATGGAGCCGGGGGGGGGGGGGGGGCACACCACTATACATACACACACATACAAACCACACCACACATACACTCTCACACCTTTACGCACACACCACACACGTATATACACACATACATATACATCCACACACCAATATACACCACAGTCAAACACACATCAGACACACCTATATGCACATCACACGCACATCTATACACACACTACACACATACATATATACACACAGCACACCCCAATATACACACATGTACCACAAGATGCACACACATATATACATACCTATATTCATATAATACCTATACATACATATATACCATAAGACCACACACAAATATACATACACAGCACACACCAATATACATACACGTACCACAAGACGTACACACACACACACACCACACATACATATATACACACACCACACACACATACACTACACATACATGTGCACACAGCACACACACTCTGACCTATGTTATGTCTGTCATGTAGGTAGATCACACTCCATCATGCCTCCTGCTCTCTGTCAAGTGTCTGCCGCCCCTCCTCCTCCTGAGCCAACACTGGTGTGTAGCAGAGGATACTGTACTGCTGTGAGGTCAGATCCTCTCCCACAGTGAGGGAAATCACAGCCTAGAGACATGGCTGATTTGTAAAATATAGACTGGGCACACCAAACGAGATAAATGTGAGCTCCACAAGTAGATAAAGGTGCAAAAATGTGTTACTTTATTTTGGCCACACAGTACACAGACCAACGTTTCGGCTCACAGGCCTTCCTCAGGGTACTAATAAAAATTGCAATACAGAAAGTAAAATTACATTAGTAACACATGGAAATGGTTTTTGTGCTAGTGTATACGGTGCATCCGGGTGAAAATACTGTATGGTGACAAAAGGGGGGGGGGGGGGTAACACACGGTGTCATGGTGTAAAATTAATGTGTTGTGGGTATAAACCAGTGTACTCATCTAATTAGCACGTGCACGTGAGAAGGAATCACGATCTATGCTTAGAAGGCGTCCAAAAATTTAAAATAAAAGAATTGTGGCAACTTTGCCGAAGGAACCAGAGTAAAGAGAAGAGGTTAGTCATAAATACAGGTATGGGAACATAATTACCAGAAGTAGTACTGGTGGTATGGTATGGACATGTAGAAATTTTATATATCAAAGGATTAATACTCCAATAAATCCTATGAACAGAGGACAAATTAGAAATCAAGTTGTCAAGGATGTTGATAGGTATAGCAAACCTGAGAACAGGGTGCAATGATGTAAAAGCATGAATGGTGCTACTTATAGTTTCAAGCACTATCAGATTCATAGTCCTTGGAGTGGAAGAGGAAAGAAATTTTTTTTAAGAAAGCGGGGGGGGGGGGGGGGGGGGGGGGGGAGGGGTTGGAGATCCTATAAAGTTCCTAGAGAAAAAGGATATGGGTATCCGACACTATATATATAATGGCCACTTTACACGCGGCTACATTTCTAGCTTTTCCACAGGTAACTTACTGGCTGCAGTGAAATCATGGAGACATGGTTCTATCTTGTTGCTGTGTACAAATGGAACTATGTCTCCATGATTTCACTGCAGCCAGTAAGTTACCTGTGGATAAGCTAGAAATGTAGCCGCGTGTAAAGTGGCCATCAAGGATAAGGAAAAGGATGTAGGTGAATGAACAAGCAGATGAAAACTGTGCCAAATGGCTACCATGAACCAGTCCTAGGTAGTATAGTACAGTGTGAGAAATCACAAAAAGCCTTATGATGGCAAAATATAGTGAAACTAGCTGTGAGCCCGATGCAAATGCATCGGGATTCTAGAACGTGGCAATATTATTTGCATTAATAGCATTATTATTATCATTAATAGCATAATTATTAGCATTAATAGCATAATTATTAACATTAATAGCATAATTATTAGCATTAATAGCATTAATAGCAATATTATTTGCATTAATACCATTATGATTACCATTAATAGCATAATTATTAGCATTAATAGCAGAAATATTAGCATTAATAGCATAATTATTAGCATTAGTATTATAGCATTATAATTATTAGCATTATTAGCAAAAATATTAGCATTAATAGCAATATTATTTGCATTAATAGCATTATTATTACCATTAATAGCATAATTATTAGCATGAATAGCATAATTATTAACATTAATAGCATAATTATTAGCATTAATAGCATTAATAGCAATATTATTTGCATTAATACCATTATGATTACCATTAATAGCATAATTATTAGCATTAATAGCATAAATATTAGCATTAATAGCATAATTATTAGCATTAATAGTATTAATATTAGCATTAATAGCATAATTATTAGCATTAATAGCATAAATATTAGCATTAATAGCATAATTATTAACATTAATAGCATTAATAATAGCATTAATATCAATATTATTTGCATTAATAGCATTATTATTACCATTAATAGCATAATTATTAGCATGAATAGCATAATTATTAATATCATTAATAATAGCATTAATAGCATAAATATTAGCATTAATAGCATAATTATTAGCATTAATAGTATTAATATTAGCATTAATAGCATAATTCTTAGCATTAATAGCATAAATATTAGCATTAATAGCATAATTATTAACATTAATAGCATTAATAATAGCATTAATAGCATTATTATTACCATTAATAACATAATTATTAGCATTAATAGCATAATTATTAGCATTAATAACATAAATATTAGCATTAATAGCATATTATTAGCATTAATAGCATTATTATTAGCAGTAATAGCATTATTAATAGCATTAATAAAATTAATAATACAATTAATAGCATTTATTTATTTTTTTATTATATTTTTATTTAATTATTTATTATTTTTTATTTATTTTTTGTATTATTTTTTAATTTTTTTTTAATTTTTTTTTTTATTATTAAATTTATTATTTATTTAAAGTGAGCCTGAGGCTGAGACCCAGTTCTCCTTCAGGTCCGCTGAAAGGGCTGATGTTATTAGCATATATTAAATTTTTTTATTATTATTTTTATTTAATTATTTATTATTTTTTATTTATTTTTTTTATTATTTTTTAATTATTTTTTAATTATTATTTTTTTATTAAATTTATTATTTAGGCTGAGACCCAGTTCTCTTTCAGGTCCGCTGAAAGGGCTGATATAATTAGCATATATTTAATTTTTTTATTATTATTTTTATTGAATTATTTATTATTTTTAATTTATTTTTTTTATTATTTTTTAATTATTTTTTAATTATGTTTTTTATTATTAAATTTATTATTTAGGCTGAGACCCAGTTCTCTTTCAGGTCCGCTGAAAGGGCTGATATAATTAGCATATATTTAATTTTTTTATTATTATTTTTATTGAATTATTATTATTATTTTAATTTATTTTTTTATTATTTTTTAATTATTTTTTAATTATTTTTTTTATTATTAAATTTATTATTTAGGCTGAGACCCAGTTCTCTTTCAGGTCCGCTGAAAGGGCTGATATAATTAGCATATATTTAATTTTTTTATTATTATTTTTATTGAATTATTTATTATTTTTAATTTATTTTTTTATTATTTTTTAATTATTTTTTAATTATTTTTTTTATTATTAAATTTATTATTTAGGCTGAGACCCAGTTCTCTTTCAGGTCCGCTGAAAGGGCTGATATAATTAGCATATATTTAATTTTTTATTATTATTTTTATTGAATTATTTATTATTTTTATTTATTTTTTTATTATTTTTTAATTATTTTTTAATTATTTTTTTTATTATTAAATTTATTATTTAGGCTGAGACCCAGTTCTCTTTCAGGTCCGCTGAAAGGGCTGATATAATTAGCATATATTTAATTTTTTTATTATTATTTTTATTGAATTATTTATTATTTTTTATTTATTTTTTTATTATTTTTTAATTATTTTTTAATTATTTTTTTTATTATTAAATTTATTATTTAGGCTGAGACCCAGTTCTCTTTCAGGTCCGCTGGAAAGGGCTGATATAATTAGCATATATTTAATTTTTTTATTATTATTTTTATTGAATTATTTATTATTTTTAATTTATTTTTTTATTATTTTTTAATTATTTTTTAATTATTTTTTTTATTATTAAATTTATTATTTAGGCTGAGACCCAGTTCTCTTTCAGGTCCGCTGAAAGGGCTGATATAATTAGCATATATTTAATTTTTTTATTATTATTTTTATTGAATTATTTATTATTTTTAATTTATTTTTTTATTATTTTTTAATTATTTTTTAATTATTTTTTTTATTATTAAATTTATTATTTAGGCTGAGACCCAGTTCTCTTTCAGGTCCGCTGAAAGGGCTGATATAATTAGCATATATTTAATTTTTTTATTATTATTTTTATTGAATTATTTATTTTTTTATTTATTTTTTTATTATTTTTTAATTATTTTTTAATTATTTTTTTTATTATTAAATTATTATTTATTTTAAGTGAGCTGAGGCGAGACCCAGTTCTCTTTCAGGTCCGCTGAAAGGGCTGATATTATTAGCATATATTTATTTTTTTATTATTATTTTTATTGAATTATTTATTATTTTTTATTATTTTTTTATTATTTTTTAATTATTTTTTAATTATTTTTTTTATTATTAAATGTATTATTTATTTTAAGTGAGCTGAGGCTAGAGAACAGTTCTCTTCAGGTCCGCTAAAGGGCTGATATTATTAATACATTAGGGTGTGTCATTGGCGATTATTTAACCGCTCTATTATATTTTCCCTATATTTATATGTTGTAATCATTGTCAATATTTGTTGTTATGGGCATAATGTTCGAATTCTGATTTTTGTCAGCTAGTGAGACACATTTTCAGGCTAAATGAGCTTATTATCCATAGGTGCGGGTTAACGCCAGAGGCCATGTCTAGCGGCTCCAGTGGGAGCTATGTATGTGTATGGCAAGGAAACTTCTGTGGGTGTATGAAGAGAGGAATAGGAGGGGAAACATGGTTAGTATTACCATGCTGGGCTATGGAATCAAATATTGAGGGTATTGATGGGGGGACTGTGATATAGCGGATGGTCAGGGTAGTGATAGTTACCTTTCCCTTGATCTTCTGACCTAAACCTCTATAAATATTCTCACTATAACCTTGTTGGTGATATGTTTGTACCCCATTGTCACTGATTGTTGGTAGTGAAAGGCCACTAACCTGTCTCTAAGACACCAGACTATATTACACCTTTTATTACTTATGTGCAATATGTAGCTTGTTTTTATCGTGTGCATTATATCATAATAAAGAGCATTGAGATAGAACAGGCTTGTTTTTTGCAATTATTATTTTTTGGTTTAAAACTCTCTGCCTCCGGAAAACTATGTATGAAATTGAATGTAGGAGAGTCCAATTATATGATTTTTACCATCCATATAAAACTCAGTTGTTTAAAAAAAAAAACATAGACATGCATTAGCGGTGTGTCCGCGATTTTAGGGCCGACAAATAGAACCAGGTGGGCGGCCATAAAATCGGCGACACACCGCTAATGTATTTCAATGGGATATGAGGTGCTCTTCTGATTGGCTGAGGGCATTAGACAGCGACCAATCAGAAGAGCAGCTCACATCTCATAGAAATAGAATGGCGGATTTTTCGTCCATTCTATCTTAATGAGAAGTGAAGAGGACGTCGGAGATGGAAGTTGGCGGAAAGAAGACAGAAGACCCCGGGGGCCGGACGAAGAGCCGGAGATGGCGGAAAGAAGAGAGAAGAGCGGCGGGGCCGGAGGAAGAGGACGGCTGGCCGGATGAAGGACTTGTGGATCGGACGGACGATCAGATAACTAAGAAGGCATGTAAGTGATCGACGGGGGCGTTAGGTTAGGGGACGGCGGGGGCTTCGGGTGTAGGGCATTAGGTGTTAGCGGTGTGAGCTTAGGAGGCGGCGGGGCTTAGGGGATAGGGGCTTAGGTGCGGTGGGGCTTAGGGGGTAGGGGGGGTAGGGGTTTAGGTGCGGCTTCGGGGGTAGGGGGTTAGGTGCGGCTTAGGGGGTAGGGGCTTGCGGCAGAGGGTAGTGGCTGCGGCGGGGTAGTGGCTTAGGGTGGCAGGGGGTAGGGGCTTCGGCGGCGGGGTAGTGGCTTAGGGGTTAGGTGCGGCAGAGGGTAGTGGCTGCGGCGGGGGTAGTGGGTTAGGGCGGCAGGGGGTAGGGCCTTGCGGCAGAGGGTAGTGGCTGCGGCGGGGGTAGTGGCTTAGGGCGGCAGGGGGTAGGGGCTTCCGGCGGCGGGGTAGTGGCTTAGGGGTTAGGTGCGGCAGAGGGTAGTGGCTGCGGCGGGGTAGGGGCTTGCGGCAGAGGGTAGTGGCTGCGGCGGGGGTAGTGGCTTAGGGCGGCAGGGGGTAGGGGCTTCGGCGGCGGGGTAGTGGCTTAGGGGTTAGGTGCGGCAGAGGGTAGTGGCTGCGGCGGGGGTAGTGGGTTAGGGCGGCAGGGGGTAGGGGCTTGCGGCAGAGGGTAGTGGCTGCGGCAGGGTAGTGGCTTAGGGCGGCAGGGGGTAGGGGCTTCGGCGGCGGGGGTAGTGGCTTAGGGGTTAGGTGCGGCAGAGGGTAGTGGCTGCGGCGGGGTAGTGGCTTAGGGCGGCAGGGGGTAGGGGCTTGCGGCAGAGGGTAGTGGCTGCGGCGGGGTAGTGGCTTATGGCGGCATGGGGTAGGGGCTTCCGGCGGCGGGGTAGTGGGTTAGGGGTTAGGTGCGGCAGAGGGTAGGGGCTTGCGGCAGAGGGTAGTGGCTGCGGCGGGGTAGTGGCTTATGGCGGCATGGGGTAGGGGCTTCGGCGGCGGGGTAGTGGGTTAGGGGTTAGGTGCGGCAGAGGGTAGTGGATGCGGCGGGGTAGTGGCTTAGGGCGGCAGGGGGTAGGGGCTTGCGGCAGAGGGTAGTGGCTGCGGCAGGGTAGTGGCTTAGGGCGGCAGGGGGTAGGGGCTTGCGGCAGAGGGTAGTGGCTGCGGCGGGGTAGTTGCTTACGGCGGCAGGGGGTAGGGGCTTCGGGCGGCGGGGTAGTGGCTTAGGGGTTAGGTGCGGCAGCGGGGTAGTGGCTTAGGGGTTAGGTGCGGCAGAGGGTAGTGGCTGCGGCGGGGTAGTGGCTTAGGGCGGCAGGGGGTAGGGGCTTGCGGCAGAGGGTAGTGGCTGCGGCGGGGGTAGTGGCTTAGGGCGGCAGGGGGTAGGGGCTTCGGCGGCGGGGTAGTGGCTTAGGGGTTAGGTGCGGCAGAGGGTAGTGGCTGCGGCGGGGTAGTGGCTTAGGGCGGCAGGGGCTTGCGGCAGAGGGTAGTGTCGGCGGCGGGGTAGTGGCTTAGGGCGGCAGGGGGTAGGGGCTTCGGCGGCGGGGGGTAGTGGCTTAGGGCGGCAGGGGTTAGGGGCTTCGGCGGGACTTAGGGGGTAGGGGGTAGTGGCTTAGGGCGGCAGGGGGTAGGGGTGTTTTAGAGCATGGCGCTGTAGTGTACAGCGCGATGGTATACTACAGTCCCATGGGCATACGCGTGTCGGCCCTTAAGCGCCAGCGGACATTGCGAGTCGTTGGCGCTTAGGTTTAGGGGCGGACAGGCGTATGGGCATGGGACTGTAGTATACTATAGCGGTGTACACTACAGTCGTATGCGCTTCTGTGGCTTGGTTAGCGGTGGGTGGCAGCGACTCGCAATGCCCGCTTCGCGGGCATTGCTTCGCGAGGCTGCAACGACTCGCGGCCACGGACAGAGTCCGAGAGAAAGAAACAGCTCGCTAACCAAGCCACCGGAAGTTGCGCCGCTCCGACGAAAGTCAGTTACGGCAATTATATAATAGATAATACCTTTAGGAAATGTAAAATATTCATCAGATGTAATATAGTTGAGAAGCCAGACAAGTAACACTATCACAAACCGGTACTGATACCAGCTGTTGGTAATACAGTATCTATGCAAAGTAAAACTGCACGTGTTAATACAATGAGAATATATAGTGAAACAATGGAAACTTTCATGCCTATAAGGGGCTTGGGCACATCTATAGGTATCAAAGAAAAGGAGGCTTTAATGAGGAGAGCAGAAAAAATAGCAGAGTTTTGGAGGTTCTATGGGAATACAGACCTTATTTATAATAATAATCTACTTATATAATCGGCAGTCTTGGGATTCGGGCACTGTAGCCGAATCCCAAGATGCTTTGCGGTACTGCGAGCGATGACGCGCAGCGTCATCGCGAGTCGCAGCCGCACTACTGTAAAAAAAAAAAAAATTTCTTCACCTCTCCCCGAGCCCCCGCCGTCTCCCGCCGTCTTCCTCCAGCCTCCCGGTGGCTCCCGCAGGCTCCCGGTGCCTACAGAGCTCTTCTACACCAGTACAGGACCTGCGGTGATGTCAGAGTCACGTGACACCAGCTTACTGCATGATACCGCGGGTCACGTGACTCTGACATCACCGCGGTCCTGACTGCAGTAGAAGAGCTCTGCAGGCACGGGAGCCAGTGAGTCGGGTGGGTGGCATACACTTTATTCTACATTTTTTTAACCCTGCCTACTCTGCTGTCTCATGTCTCTGCCACTCTGCCTGTCTCATGTCTCTGCACACTCTGCCTTGTCTCATGTCTCTGCACTCTGTGTCATGTCTCATGTCTCTGCACTCTGTGTATGTCTCATGTCTCTGCACACTCTGTCTGTGTCATGTCTCTGCACACTCTGCCTGTCTCATGTCTCTGCACACTCTGTCTGTCTCATGTCTCTGCACACTCTGTCTGTCTCATGTCTCTGCACTCTGTGTCATGTCTCTGCACACTCTGTCTGTCTCATGTCTCTGCACACTCTGTCTGTCTCATGTCTATGCACACTCTGCCTGTCTCATGTCTCTGCACACTCTGCCTGTCTCATGTCTCTGCACTCTGTGTCATGTCTCTGCACACTCTGTCTGTGTCATGTCTCTGCACACTCTGTCTGTGTCATGTCTCTGCACACTCTGCCTGTCTCATGTCTCTGCACACTCTGCTGTCTCATGTCTATGCACACTCTGTCTGTCTCATGTCTATGCACACTCTGCTGTCTCATGTCTCTGCACACTCTGCCTGTCTCATGTCTCTGCACGCTCTGCCTGTCTCATGTCTCTGCCACTCTGTGTCATGTCTCTGCACACTCTGTCTGTGTCATGTCTCTGCACACTCTGTCTGTGTCATGTCTCTGCACACTCTGCCTGTCTCATGTCTCTGCACACTCTGTCTGTCTCATGTCTCTGCACACTCTGCTGCTCATGTCTCTGCACACTCTGCCTGTCTCATGTCTCTGCACACTTCTGTCTCATGTCTCTGCACACTCTGTCTGTCTCATGTCTCTGCACACTGTCTCATGTCTCTGCACACTCTGTCTCATGTCTCTGCACACTCCATCTGTCTCATGTCTCTGCACACTCTGCCTATCTCATGTCTCTGCACACTCTGTCTCATGTCTCTGCACACTCTGTCTGTCTCATGTCTCTGCACATTCTGTCTCATGTCTCTGCACACTCTGTCTGTCTCATGTCTCATGTCTCTGCACACTCTGTCTGTGTCATGTCTCTGCACTCTGTGTCATGTCTCTGCACACTCTGTCTGTGTCATGTCTCTGCACACTCTGCCTGTCTCATGTCTCTGCACGCTCTGCCTGTCTCATGTCTCTGCACATCTGTGTCTGTCTCTGCACTTGTCGTCATGTCTCTGCACACTCTGTCTGTGTCATGTCTCTGCACTCTGGTCATGTCTCTGCACACTCTACGTCTGTGTCATGTCTCTGCACACTCTGCCTGTCTCATGTCTCTGCACGCTCTGCCTGTCTATGTCTTGCACTCTGTGTCATGTCTCTGCAAACTCTGTCTGTGTATTCTCTGCAACTCTGTCTGTGTCATGTCTCTGCACACTCTGTCTGTTCATGTCTCTGCACACTCTGCTGTCTCATGTCTCTGCACACTCTGTCTCATGTCCTGCCACTTGCCTGCTCATGTCTCTGCACACTCTGTCTAATGTCTCTGCACACTCTGTCTGTCACATGTCTCTGCACACTCTGTCTCATGTCTCTGCACCTCGCTGTCTCTGTCTCTGCACACTCTGTCTCATGTCTCTGCACACTCTGTCCTGTTCTCACTGTTTTCTGCACACTTCTGTCTCATGTCTCTGCACTTCTGTTCATGTCTCTGCACACTCTGTCTGTCTCATGTCTCTGCACACTCTGTCTGTGTCATGTCTCTGCACACTCTGTCTGTGTCATGTCTCTGCACACTCTGTCTGTGTCATGTCTCTGCACACTCTGTCTGTGTCATGTCTCTGCACACTCTGTAATGTCTCTATACTGTGTGTAATCTCTGTATACTGTCTGTAATGTGTCTATACTGTGTGTAATGTGTGTCTACTGTGTGTATAATCTCTGTATATTGTCTGTCTATACAATGTCTCATGTATGTATATACTGTGTGCTTTTCTCCCCACCCCTCCACCACAGAGCCGCATCTCCCCTCACCCCTCCACCACAGAGCCGCATCTCTCCTCGCCCTTCCACCACAGAGCCGCCTCTATACTCTACTACCCACAGAGCCGCCTCCATACTCTGCTACCCACAGAGCCGCCTCGATGCTCTACTACCCACTGACCCGCCTCTATACTCTGATACCCACTGACCCACCTGTATACACACAATTCATTTCACTGTGCTCCCGATGCAATTGCATTGGGCCTTTTTACTAGTAATATAATATTTATTCATTTATATAGCACTATTAATTCCATAGCACTTTACATACATGAGTAATGCTGTCTCTCTTGGAGCTCACAATCTAAACATCCTAAACATCCTATCAGTATGTCTTTACAATGTGGGAGGAAACTGGAGTGCCTGGAGGAAACCCACGCAAACACAGGGAGAACATACAAACTCCTTGCAGATGTTGTCCTTAGTGTCCTTGGTGGGAATTGAACCCAGGACCTCAAGACTCCAGTGCTTCAAAGGCTACAGTGCTAACCACTTGAGCCACCGTGCTCAAGGCTCTAAGGTATAAGGAACCTGAAAGGAAAAAGAGGTGAGATGTTTAAGAAAATAAGAGTAATGGCCAGAGAATATCGGCCCAGGACGCAGTATTACCTGTGGTGTGTCCCTGCTGGGTGAAAGGAGATGTGCGGCACTCATGTGAGCAGTGCCGCTCTATAAAGGGAGTGGGGCGGGACTAATGACGTCCCATCCTGTCTGTGGACCGCACGGAAGTGCGGTAGGGATGTGTGGCGAACCACAAGCCGCGCGTGTGCTTTGTGAAGTGGCTTTGCGCATGCGCACACAGAAAAAAAAGAGAATATCAACTTTATAGTGCTTGAAGTGTCGGTTTTGCTAAAGCAAAAGTGCGTTTTTCAGCTGTGGGTGCTGCTTGTGCCAGTCACTTAGGAGATTTATTCAATAGTGCATCTATAAATATAAGAAAGTCATAATTAGTTTATGCAGAATCAGCAGTAGTAGACTTAATATGGCAATGTATGCATAATTCAGGAATAAGGAGAGGCAATAATAGCATAGGTTAACATGTGAATATCTTGCAGCAAGAAAAGCTGCAATGGACTAAGTGAACAACTATATGCATGAGTATACAGCAGTAGGAATATCCTTATCCATCCATGTCCATAGAGACATGGCTGAGCAGGCAGAGATCAGGGAGCACAGGAACCACCTGGCTCTCTGGCGCCCCCTCTGCAGTGTGACGGCCGGTGCCCTGCGCCATCGCACAACTCCCTGGACACCAACTGGGGGAGAGGCTGGACATGTGGAGCTGGATCAGTGTACTTCCTTGTCCTCTCACTCACAGCTGCAGGACTCAGCAGTGAAGGGACAAGGAAAGGCATCGGATGCTGCACTGATCCCTGCATTGCAGACACCGGGCTGCGGGTGTAATCTTCAGGTGACATTGGAGCTATTCCTGCTCTGGTGGCCTGTGCTGGGAGCGTCCCTGTGTATTGTATACAGGCAGCACAGGCCAAATATTACACTACTTCAGCTGGATTGAGATCCGGCTGCTGATATGCGGAGGGATTCAGAGCAGGGGCGGTCACTTCACAGAGGGAGAACTGCACATGAGCGACCTGTAGAAGGTGTTTTACAGGTCGGATGGGGTGCCCATTACTACAGGCACTAGGGGGCCATACCTAACATCATTAGGGCAAATCTTTGAAATGGAGCATAATTTTTTTATATAATTACATTACAATAATGTTTATTTAAAAGATGTCTGCAACATTAGCAGTTTATTGCTTCGTGACACAACCCTTTAAGGACAGATTGAATGCTGAGGGAGGCATTGCATGGCTAAAATCATGCCTTGCTTCTGCCCCTCCGCTCAGCACAGCATCAGCTGCGTCCTCTGCAGCTGCTTCTTTATTTACCTCAGCTGAAGAGGCTGGTCTGGAGGGAGCTGCTGCACCTGTGGGTCCCTCGGTGAGCAGCGCTCCCTGCCCTCTCAAGAAGAAGCTCTCAGCCTGCAAAGCACAACAAGCAGGAGAAGGAGAGTGGCGACCCTAACATTCTCACAATCCTCTAAGATTTAATGCCGTGCCTTACACCAGGGCACGTAGTTCTACTCCTTTACAGGATATGATTAAACAAACCATTTCTGAGATGTTTTCTAATGCAGGGCTATCTCCGTTTTTCCCTATACAGACGGCTACTGTCAATAAAATGACAGGAATTGATGAATCCTTAATGAAGGAGGCTTTGACCTGCCATGTGTCTCCTTTTGGGTTTCATTTATCCTCGGCTGTGAAGAATAAAATTTGGCAGCACGAATATATAGATTTATTTTCGTTGCGTCCAGTCACGAGATCCTTATCTCTGAATACGGATAATAAGGAGGATAAAGGGGATACTGAATGTGATAAAAAACGCCCTTATAAATCCCTTCAACTATGGTTACAAGCGTTTTCTATTTATGCGCCAGTCCTAGGCGAACGCGAGCCGGGTTTATGTTCTGGTTTATTCCAGCATCTTGATATCATCCTGGAAGCCCACAGAAATTTTGGCGGCTCTGCATGGCTTTTGTGCGAGGAAGCTTTTCGTCAAAAGCTATCTATTCATTCTGGCATGCAGTGGGGTAGTAAGGATGTCGGGCTGTGGGTGAACTTAATGCTGCCCCAGAGGTCCGCTAACCCCAAATAGCATCCTCTCAGGTCCCTAGGAGAGGTTTCTGCTTTGCCTTCAATGACCTATCCTGTAAGTGGCCCAATACTTATTGATTTCGAAATGTATGTTCACACTGCGGAGGAAGCCACCCGGCTGCCAAATGCTACAAAAAGCATGGCTTTATACCTGGAACTACGATCTCTACTAGAGCTGTTCCCAGACAAGGAGAAAGCTCGAATTCTCGTTGATGGTTTTCATCAGGTTTCTTTGTCCCTACGTTTCAAGGTACAGGTTGCAATGTAGTTAAGAACCTGGGTTCAGTCTCTCTTCAACCCATGGCTATAACAGGTTATATAGCTAAAGAATTACGTTTAGGACGTATTTCTGGTCCCTTTGGGCACCCCCCTTTCGGAAACTTTCGTATATCCCCTTTGGGGTCGTTCCCAAAAAAGACCTGGCAACGTTTAGAATTATTCACCATCTATCGTACCCGGCTGGTTCTTCTTTGAACGATGAAGTTTCAGCCTCTTTACCAACTGTTCATTATACCTCTTTTGATGTAGCCGTTTCCTGCTTACAAAAATATGGTCAGGGCACTTTGCTCGCCAAAGCGGATATTAAATCCGCTTTTGGACTTTTACCAGTTTCCCTTTTGGGTTTCAATTCCCTAGATTTTCATTTCAACGGTTCCTTTTACTTTGATAGATGTCTCCCTATGGGTTTTTCTTTGTTGTGCCATTACTTTGAAGCATTTTCTTGTTTTTTGGAATGGGCCACTTCAGTTACCATTTCCCAGGGTAGCGTGCTTCATTACCTGGACGATTTTTTATTTTTAGGTCCACCGGATTCTACCAATTGTGCTGTTATCTTGAATGGTTTTTGTAGTTTAGCTTCATCTTTTGGTATCCCGCTGGCAGCAGACAAAACGGTTTTTCCTTGCCATGAATTGGATTTCTTAGGTATCCATATTGATACTGCTTCAATGGAACTTCACCTTCCGTTAGAAAAACGTAATAGTATTTGTTTAAAAATTTCTGAAGCTTTAAAAATGGAGGAAATTACATTGAAGCAGCTTCAATCACTTTTAGGTAGTCTAAATTCCGCCCTTAGGATTATGCCAATGGGAAGAGCCTTTTGCAAGCGCCTTTACGAAGTCACTCATAGATTATCATCTCCAAACGCTCATATTAGGTTAACAAGGGAAATGAAGAAATATTTATCTGTCTGGCTACACATTCTCAATGACTTTAACTACGTTGCTGTATACAGGATGTTTTTGTTCTAGCTTCTGATATACAGTTCTGCATTGATATGTCGGATGAGCATAAGTTGTTTATTTCTTTTGGTAAGCACTGGTCGCTTACTCCTTGGCCAATGTGCTGGAATAAGCATTCATCTGGTTTCAGTTTATCTTCTTGTAAGGTTTTTGCTATTTTTTTCAGCCTTGTCTTTATGGGGTCCTGAGTTTAAGGACAAACAAATTTTGCTTCAATCTGACGATATCTGAATCTGATGTCCCTTAATACCCTCTCTTCCAAAAATAGGTTAATAAATTCCTTAATGCACCTAATAGTTTTTGAATGCTTATCATTGAATGTTTGGTTGAAAGGCCAACTTCATGATCCCATAATTTCTTCTTCTATTTTCCAGAATCCTCTGGAAAAAAATTGGTTATTCTTCAGGAATGGACGAGGATTTTACTGTATTTCCAAATCACCTTTGGACTTATTTACGAATGTAACCATTGAACATATTAGATCCTCTGTTTCTCCATCCACATGGTCTGCATATATATCAGCCTGGGAGTTATGGTGTGATTTTTGTAATAATTCCCAGGTTGAGTCTTTTTCCCCTGACGTTTGCCAAGTTTTGTGGTTTATCCACGTTTTAGTTTCACAAGGCAAGAGTTATTCCTATGTTCACAAGATCATCTCCGGCGTTTCTTTCTTTTTGAAATTGGGTGGGATGACATCACTTTTTTCTTTGTTTCCTGGACAGCAGTTTTTCAAAGGTTTTAAGAAATCTAGTTGTACATCGGATGGACTTAGAGCAATTTCAGTATCTTTATTGTTTAAATTATGGTCAATTTTACCATCGGTCTGTTTTGACAATTTTGAGGTTCGGCTTTTTAGGGCATGTTTTTGCCTTGCCTTTTTTGGCGCATTTCGCATCGGTGAGCTCTTGAGCAAAAATAAAAGGGAGCCGTCAGGTTTATTTTTCAGTGATATTCATCTACATCCTTCTTTTATGGTTGTATTTTTGCGTCGGTCCAAAACTGATCAGCATGGTGGAGGGATTTCCATCCGCGTGAACGCTATTTCGGAATCTGAAATCTGTCCTTTGTTTAATTTTGCAGTTATGGTTGGAGTTTAGGCCAATAGGTTCTTTGCCTCTTTTTATTCATGCGGATGATTCTCCACTAACTGTTTTTCACTTTAACCACATGTTAAAAAAATGCTTGCAAGTATTAGGATTGTCTGATTTATGCGTTTCTGACCATTCTTTTAGAATAGGTGCTGCTACCACCGCATCTTCTTTGAGTTTTTCTGACGGAAAAATACACCGAATAGGTACCGTATATACTCGAGTATAAGCCGACCCGAGTATAAGCCGAGGCCCCTAATTTTGCCCCCAAAAACTGGGAAAACTTGTTGACTCGAGTATAAGCCTAGGGTGGGAAATGCAGCAGCGGCGATACCTCCAGTGACGCACCGGCGATCTTACAGGTGCCATCGCCGCTGTAAAAAAAAAAAAACCCAGCGGCAATTGTTACATGGGAGCCTACGGCTCCCATTGCCTGTAAGACCGCTATCCCCAGTTACATGGGGCGATGTGTACACATCGCCCCATAGTGCTCGCCTGGTTTCAGAGCACTGTTGAGAAACCAGGCGACCACTGAAAGGCGTTGCCATCACCTATTTACATTAGTCGACGCACAGGCCATGCCGGCGGCGATAGGCTCCTGCATCGCCTATAAAATCGCCGCCGATATGGCCTCGTGTGACGGTACCCTTACTGTATTTTCCCTCAGAATCCATCTTTCCCCTGCTTTATTGATCTTTCCCTAAGCACCCAGCTAATTCTATACACTGCACTGCTTCTCCTTTCCCTCACTAGCCTTCTTTCCCCTGCTCTATTACTACTGTACTTTCCCTGAGAATTCATCTTTCCCTGCTCTACTCATCTTTCCCTCACTAGTCTTCTTTCCCCTGCTCTATTACTATTGTATTTTCCTTGAGAATCCATCTTTCCCCTGCTCTACTCATCTTTCCCTCACTATTCCTCCTTTCCCTACTCTATTATGCTAAATAAACTTACAGTACATAGTACAGTATAGTATAATGGTGCCTCACCTCCTTCCTCCTAGACACTTGTACCGTAATTAAAGTCCCTGTGGCCACACTGTGCATTAGGTCAATGTCTGGCCACAGGGGACTTTTTTTGTGTGTGTGTGCAGTGGGGAGCTGGCCGCAGGGTGTACTGAGCGATGCAGCGGAGGGATCCGGCCGCCACATCGCTACAGCAGGACGGAGCGATGCAGCGGAGGGATCCAGCCGCACATCGCCAGAGCAGGGCGGAGGGATCCAGGCCGCCGCACTCCTATAGCAGGGCGGAGGGATCCAGGCTGACGGAGGGAAGAAGCGGAGGGATCCGGGCTGCAGGAGCGAGGGAGACCTGAATCAGGAGGACGGTAACCGGCGGCCGGTGGCACCAAACACTGAGGGGTGGCAGGAGGAGGACAGAGGGAAGCAGCAGGAGGGGGCTTTGAGGGGGATGAGGAGCAATATGAAGGGCAGGTGAAGTGACTCAAGTTTAGTGACTCGAGTATAAGCCGAGGGGGACTTTTTCAGCCAAACAAAAGGGCTGAAAAAGTCGGCTTATACTCGAGTATATACGGTAGATGGAATTCCCACAGGGTTAAATTATATATCAGACCAAATGCTGTTGTGTAAAGGTTTTGTTGTTAATTCTCTTTTCTTTACAGGAAGTTTAACTATATGGATTGTGGGACATTCTTTTATTTTCTGGGCGAAGAGGAGGGCCCAGCAACGGACCTAAGGCCCTTTCACATCAGCGTTTTTTTTAAATTCGCGGCAGATGCGGTGAAAAAAACGCATCTGCCGTGATTACCGCATACCGGCTGCACTTGCGGCGCGGTTGCGGTAAACGCCATACTATGTATAGGCGGACTTGCGGCAGGTGCGGCAAGTGCGGTTTTGGCACTTGCGGCAGGTGCGGCCGCGAAAAAAAATACTGTCAGCCGCGGTTTTTTTCACGGCCGCACCTGCCGCAAGTGCGAAAACCGCACTTGCCGCACCTTCCGCAAGTCCGCCTATACATAGTATGGCGTTTACCGCAACCGCGCCACAACCGCGCCGCAAGTGCAGCCGGTGTGCGGTAATTGCGGCAGATGCGTTTTGAAAAAAACGCTGATGTGAAAGGGCCCTTATTCATTGAATTTATCTCTCAACAGGTCTCAAGTATCTCTGTTCTGGTTTGGTCGCAGAGGAATGCGATGGAATAATCTTTACGTGTTATTGCCAAAATTACTTTCTTTTGCTCCTAGTCCTGATTTGCTAATAGTTCATTTAGGTGGCAACGACGTCAGAGATATTGAAACATTGGGCTTAATCTGGCAGATGAAACAGGATTTTCTCGCTGTGAGAAATATGTTCCCTCAAACTGTGTTAATGTTTTCCGAGGTGGTTCCTCGCCTATGTTGGCCTGGACCTGAATTTCGGTTCTTAGACAATATTAGGAAAAGAATAAACAGGTCTATAGCAAAATTCTTGTTAAAAATTGGCGGGTTATCATGTTGCCATCTTGATTTAGAAGGGTTTATCCCGGGTATGTACCGTCATGATGGTATCCATCTTAGCGATATTGGCTTAGATGTATTTAATCTTGGACTTCAATGCATGGTCTTGGTTGTTGGGTTTGGGGGCAGGGGCTCTGGTAGTTACGGAGCCCGATTGGGGAAATTTACGCCCAGTTCAATAGGGAGGTTAACTATTTGGATGGTTGTTTGAATACACTTTTAATGGATGTTTTTCCCATTTGAACTTTGAGTTGTGAATATTTATGCTTTACTGGATCTTTGGATTTATAAACCCTAAGTAAAGCCTAACGGCCATTAACCACCATGCATTGTGTCCAGTGTTTTTTGTTATCATAGTAGTTAAGAAATTGAGGGGCTGTTTTCCCATGGCCAGCCCGCATCAATTAAGGATGCGGGCTTTCATGGGAAAATGCACATATATAGCCATATTATTTATTTGTTTATATATTGTTAAATATGTTGTCGTTTGTTAAATAATCCCCTGTGAGGTATCCTCACAGTTGAAGCCCCTACGTTGTACAGGGATCTTGTATTCAGAGTCCAGGCGTGCTGTGAGTGGCCGCCCAGACTGTTGTGATTTGCTTGGCAGCATTTTGATTAGCTGCCTTAGTTTTTAGTAAATAATCCCCTGTGAGGTATCCTCACAGTTGAAGCCCCTAGGTTGTACAGGGAGCTTGTATTCAGAGTCCAGGCGTGCTGTGAGTGGCCGCCCGGACTGCTGTGATTTGCATGGCAGCATTTTAATTGGCTGCCTTAGTTTTTCTACTTAAATAAACGGGAGTTTGGGATTCGGGCACTGTAGCCGAATCCCAAAATCATTTGCGGCACCGCAGCCGCACTAGCTCACACCGCCGCCACTCTCACTGCTGGGGCCTCAGTGTCGCCATGCTGGTGGAGTAGCGGTGTAGGGGCAGCGCCCATCTCCCCGAATTACACACTGGCCGCAGCGGCGGCTCTCCTCACAGCCCCCCGCTCCTCCTCCTGCCCGCCCGCGCTTTCGCCTACTCCTTCTGCCCCACTTGCGCTACCCCCTGCTCCTTCTGCCCTGCCCGCGCTCCTCCCCGTTTGCGCTCCCCGCGTTCCCCCGCTCCTGTGTCATCTGTTCTTATAGTTACCCTCCGCGAGCGCTTGGTGCTGGAAGTAGTAGCAGCCATTGTGCTGATAGGACCTTGCATGATGTCAGAATGACATCTGCGTTCTGCGCTGTGATTGGCCTGCTTGCGGTCATGTGATATGTGACGTACTTATCACATGACCGCGAGCGCCCCAATCACAGCGCCGAACGCAGATGTCATTCTGACATCATGCAAGGTCCTATCAGCACAATGGCTGCTACTACTCCCAGCACCAAGTGCTTGGCGGATTGTAAGTATAAGAATTTCACAGCCTCCTCCATCCTCACAGCCTCCTCATCCTCACAGCCTCCTCCATCCTCACAGCCTCCTCCATCCTCCAAGCCTCCCCATCCTCACAGCCTCCTCCATCTTCACAGCCTCCCTATCCTCACAGCCCCCCCATCCCCTCACCCTCCTCCATCCCCTCAGCCTCCTCCATCCTCACAGCCTCCTCCATCCCCTCACCCTCCTCCATCCTCACAGCCTCCTCAATCTTCACAGTATCCCTATCCTCACAGCCTCCTCCATCTTCACAGACTCCTCCATCTTCACAGCCTCCTCCATCTTCACAGCCTCCTCCGTCCTTACAGCCTCCCCGTCCTCACATCCTCCCCGTCCTCACATCCTCCCCGTCCTCACAGCCTCCCCATCCTCACAGCCACCTTCGTCCTCGCAGCCTCCTCCATCTTCACAGCCTCCCCATCCCCTCAGCCTCCTCCATCCCCTCAGCCTCCTCCATCCTCACAGCGTCCTCCATCCCTCAGCCTCCTCCATCCTCACAGCCTCCTCCATCTTCACAGCCTCCTCCCCATCCCCTCAGCCTCCTTCATCCTCACAGCCTCCTCCATCCCCTCAGCCTCCTTCATCCTCACAGCCTCCTCCATCCTCACTGTCTCCTCCATCCTCACTGCCTCCTCCATCCTCACAGCCTCCCCATCCTCACAGCCTCCTCCATCCTCACAGCCTCCTCCATCCTCACAGCCTCCTCCATCTTCACAGCTCCTCCTATCTCACAGCCTCTCTATCACTCAGCCTCCTCCATCCCTCAGCTCCTCCATCCTCACGCCTCCTCCATCCCCTCAGCCTCCTCCATCCTCACAGCCTCCTCAATCTTCACAGTATCCCTATCCTCACAGCCTCCTCCATCTCCTCAGCCTCCTCCATCTTCACAGCCTCCTCCGTCCTTACAGCCTCCTCTGTCCTCACAGCCTCCCTATCTTCACAGCCTCCTCCATCCTCACTGCCTCCTCCTTCCTCTCAGCCTCCTCCATCCTCAGCCGCACTACCTGACACTGCCGCCATCCTGCCAACCGTCGGCCCCGCGTCATTGCGACCGCCTCGCGCCCTCCACCAGGTCCACGCTGCCCGGATGCCGGCGGTGACTTCCGCCCTCGCCGCTCTCTCACCGCTGCGGCCTCAGTGTCACCATGCTGGTGGAGTAGCGGTGTAGGGGCTGTGGGCGGGTGCCAGGAGCCAGTGACGTCGTCCTGTGGGTGGCGGCGGCCAATGGGAGTGAGCGGACCCTTTCATGCTGCAAAGCCTGACACGCCCCGCTCACTCCCATTGGCCGCCGCCCCTGCAAGCGGATTGGGCGCTGTGTTGTACACACAGGACGCCCATCCCATTGCCCAGGACTCGGCATCCTGGACCAATCGGATGGCCGTCCTCTGTTTACTACACACCGCCCAATCCGCTCCTTCCCCTCAGGTCACATGTGTGACCTAAGGGGAGGGACTGATCCCTCTCTGCAGCACCTAACCCGCTGCAGAGGACAATGCCGTGTGACTGGGGCTGCGATCAGACCCAGCACGCAGCCACGTCCTGCCGCCGACTGGTGATGTCGCCGCTACAGCTGCATCTCTCCTCACCCCTCCAGCCAGACCTCTCCTCACCCCTCCATCTGGACCTCTCCTCACCCTTCCAGCCGGACCTCCCCTCACCCCTCCAGCCGGACCTCTCCTCACCCTCCATCTGCACCTCTCCTCACCCCTCCAGCCGCACCTCTCCTCACCCCTCTAGCCTCACCTCTCTTCATCCCTCCACCCCACCTCCCTTCACCCCTCCAGCCTCTGCTCTCCTCACCCCTCCAGCCGGACCTCTCTTCACCCTCCAGCCTCTGCTCTCCTCACCCCTCCAGCCGGACCTATCCTCACCCCTCCAACCGGACCTCTCCTCACCCCTCCAGCTGGACCTCTCCTCACCCCTCCGGCCGAACCTCTCCTCACCCCTCCAGCCGAACCTCTCCTCACCCCTCCAGCCGAACCTCTCCTCACCCCTCCACCCGAACCTCTCCTCACCCCTCCATCCGCACCTCTCCTCACCCCTCCATCCTCACCTCTCCTCACCCCTCCACCCTCACCTCTTTACCCTCACCTCTCCGCACCCCTCCATCCTCACCTCTCTTACCCCTCCAGCCTCACCTCTCCTCACCCCTCCAGCTTCACCTCTCCTCACCCCTCCATCCGCACCTCTCCTCACCCCTCCATCCGCACCTCTCCTCACCCCTCTAGCCTCACCTCTCTTCATCCCTCCACCCCACCTCCCTTCACCCCTCAGCCTCTGCTCTCCTCACCCCTCCAGCCGGACCTCTCTTCACCCCTCCAGCCTCTGCTCTCCTCACCCTCCAGCCGGACCTATCCTCACCCCTCCAACCGGACCTCTCCTCACCCCTCCAGCTGGACCTCTCCTCACCCCTCTGGCCGAACCTCTCCTCACCCCTCCAGCCGAACCTCTCCTCACCCCTCCAGCCGAACCTCTCCTCACCCTCCACCGAACCTCTCCTCACCCCTCCATCCGCACCTCTCCTCACCCCTCCATCCTCACCTCTCCTCACCCTCCACCCTCACCTCTTTACCCTCACCTCTCCGCACCCCTCCATCCTCACCTCTCTTCACCCCTCCAGCCTCACCTCTCCTCACCCCTCCAGCCTCACCTCTCCTCACCCCTTCAGCCGGACCTCTCCTCACCTCTCCAGCCCGACCTCTCCTCACCCTCCAGCCGGACCTCTCCTCACCCCTCCAGCCGGACCTATCCTTACCCTTCCAGCCGGACCTCCCCTCACCCATCCAGCTTCACCTCTCTTCACCCCTCCAGCCTCACCTCTCCTCACCCTCCAGCCTCACCTCTCCTCACCTCTCCAGCCAGACCTCTCCTCACCCCTCCAGCCGGACCTCTCCTCACCCCTCCAGCCGGACCTCTCCTCACCCCTCCACCTTCACCTCTCCTCACCCCTCCACCCTCACCTCTCCACCCTCACCTCTCCTCACCCCTCCAGCCTCACCTCTCTTCACCCCTCCAGTCACTCCCTCTCCTCACCCCCCTCCAGCCTCACCTCTCCTCACCCTTCCAGCCTCACCTCTCCTCACCCTTCCATCCTCACCTCTCTCTCACCCTTCCATCCTCCGTCACCTCTCCTCACCCCTCCAGCCTCACCTCTCCTCACCCCTCCAGCCTCACCTCTCCTCACCCTTCCAGCCTCACCTCTCCTCACCCTTCCATCCTCACCTCTCCTCACCCCTCCAGCCTCACCTCTCCTCACCCTCCAGCCGGACCTCTCCTCACCCCTCCAGCCCCACCTCTCCTGACCCCTCCAGCCTCACCTCTCCTCACCCTTCCAGCCTCTGCTCTCCTCACCCCTCCAGCCTCTGCTCTCCTCACCCCTCCAGCCTCTGCTCTCCTCACCCCTCCAGCCTCCCGCCACATCATACTCTGCTATCCACAGAGCCCCCTCTATACTCTGCTACCCACAAAGCCGCTTGTATACTCTGCTACCCACAGAGCTGCCTCTATACTCTGCTACCCACAGAGCCGCCTCTATACTCTGCTACCCACAGAGCCGCCTCTATACTCTGCTACCCACAGAACCGCCTGTATAATCTGCTACCCACAGAGCCGCCTGCATACTCTGCTACCCACACAGCCGCCTCTATAATCTGCTACCCACAAAGCCGCTTGTATACTCTGCTACCCACAGAGCTGCCTCTATACTCTGCTACCCACAGAGCCGCCTCTATACTCTGCTACCCACAGAGCCGCCTCTATACTCTGCTACCCACAGAACCGCCTGTATAATCTGCTACCCACAGAGCCGCCTGTATACTCTGCTACCCATAGAGCCGCCTGTATACTTTGCTACCCACAGAGCCGCCTGTACAATCTGCTACCCTCAGAGCCGTCTGTATTCTCTGCTACCCATAGACCCGCCTGTATACTCTGCTACCCACAGAGCCCCCTGTATACTCTGCTACCCACTCACCCGCCTGTATACACACAATTCATTTCACCGCGCTCCCGATGCAATTGCATCGGGCCTTTTTACTAGTTATTAAATAATCCCCTGTGAGGTGTCCTCATAGTTGAAGCCCCTGGGTTGTACAGGG
Organism: Allobates femoralis; assembly: GCA_033576535.1. Classification (NCBI taxonomy): domain Eukaryota; kingdom Metazoa; phylum Chordata; class Amphibia; order Anura; family Aromobatidae; genus Allobates; species Allobates femoralis. Next base: position 481,864,441 of record JARQOC010000004.1, on the reverse strand, counting down.
AGCTTGTATTCAGAGTCCAGGCGTGTTGTGAGTGGCCGCTCGGACTGCTGTGATTTGCATGGCAGCATTTGATTGGCTGCTTTAGTTTGGACGCAAATAGCCCCATTATTTAAGCTCCAGCTGACTGAGGGAGGGTCAGTCAGCTGTTCAAGATAAGAATTTCGTCACCCACCCTCTCTCCCCAATGTTGTTTACCTCTTTTCTTGTCTTTTCAGAATGGATCTGTCAGTTACCTTGTCGTTAGGCTTTTACTTGAAGGAAATTCATGCCCAGTTCAATAGGGCGGTTAACTATTTGGACGGTTGTTTGAATACACTCTTAATGGATGTTTTTCCCATTTGAGCTTTGAGTTGTGAATATTTATGCTTTATTGGATCTTTGGATTTATAAACCCTAAGTAAAGCCTGATGGCCATTAACCACCATGCATTGTGTCCAGTGTTTTTTGTTATCATAGTAGTTAAGAAATTGAGGGGCTGTTTTCCCATAGAGGAAATGCAGTCCCACTTGGAGGACCTTGATAATAGAGGACGCAGGTGCAATATACATGTATATACGTGCAGGGTGTATCTGAATCTGAGGACTCTGATTCCACTGGCTCGATCCTGCAGACTATCTTTAATGATATCCTCGGGGCTCCCTCATCTAACATCACTAAACTAGACAGGGCTCACAGGGCACTGCAGCCCAAGAACATGTCGGCACAACCCCAGGACATCATATGTTGCATACATGATTTTGCCACCAAAGAACTAATCATGTCAGGCCTGTATGCAAAATCATAACCTCACATATAATGGGATGTAGGTTTAGCTTTACCCAGACCTCTCCCATATAACTTTGAAGAAGCGGAGATACCTTAGACCTTTGCTTATGGTCCTCCAAGAACACCAGATACCATACAGGTGGGGGTTCCCATTCACCGTGACTGCCAGAAAGAAGGGGAGGTCGGCCTCCCTATGCACCCCAGCATGTGTGCCAGCCTTGTGTGAAGCCCTGTAGATTCCAGTCATACATATACCACAGTGGGTCCTGCATGTGCCTGGGGGTCCTCCGCCCCCAGTGTGGCCCAAGGTGGGGGGAATGAAATGATTGAGTTCAGACGAAGTGCCTTTTGTTCCACGCTGCTGTAAAGAAAGACAAGGAGTCGGGCTTTCCGGTCCAATGTGTTGTAATCCGACGCGTTTCAGAGCTATCTGCGCTCCTTCCTCAGGGATAATAAAACACATTGGACCGGAAAGCCCGACTCCTGGTCTTTCTTTACAGCAGTGCGGACCCAAAGGCACTTCGTCCAAACTCAATTATCTTCACCACGGTGCTTGTGGAGGTGTGGATCCTGCAGCAGCTGTTTTTGAGCTTTGATACTGGTTGTGGGTGTACACAACAGATCCAAGTGAGCAGATCTTATAACTTTCAGCTCCTCTCTTTTAAGGAGATAAGACCCTATTGCCAATTTTGTCTCACTCTCTAGATTTCCAAGGTGGGGGGAGGCAGACGTGGGCTGAGAGGAAAAGGATGGTGGAGAAGGTGGAAATGCATGTAATAATAATAATAATAATAATTTTTATTTACCGTATATAGCGCCAACATATTCCGCACGCTTCACATTCACAATACAAAGCTCACATTTAAACAATCATGAGAAACAATTAGAAAATACAATACAATGCCAAAAACAATACAATACAAAGCATAACATAATACAATAATTGGAGCAAAAAATGGCAACCCTGCTCATAAGAGCTTACAATCTAACAATGAGGTGGGGGGTGACAAGGTATAGGTGCTCATTTGCAATGAAAGTATTGTCTTTCCCCACCCTCGTTGAGGCTGCCAGAAGCTTGGGTCTATACCCTACATGACACATTTCTTTTTTCTTTCTCCTCTCTCACCTATTTTGGTGGCAGCGGGGCCCTCGTGCTCTGCTAAATGTCTGACTCTGTAACTTTTCAGGGCGCCCCCAGCTGCTATACACATGGGGAGACCCAAGGTGGGGCTTTCGGGGTGGTAGCTGGTTGGAGCTTCGATTCGGTCACCTTGTTTTTTTTTCCTTTATCTCCCAAAGTGATCGAGCTACTCGCTAGAGCGGACTCAGACTCCCCGGACACTACACCCTCAACTTCACAAGGGGTTCCCCTGGGGGCTATGTTGGGTTTTGCCCTTTTTCTTATCTCAGCCCTTAGGGGCCAGAGAATACCCTTTCAGGAAACCCCTACCCGGGTTAAATCCCAGGTAATGTTAATTAATGTTTTTACGAGTTTTCTGTTGTACAGTCATAGCCAAAAGTTTTGAGAATGACACCAAAATGATATTTTCACATGATCTGCTGCCCTCTGGTTTTTATTTGTGTTTGTCTGATGTTTATATCACATACAGAAATATAATTGCAATCATATTATGAGTACCAAAAGGTTATATTGACAGTTAGAATGAGTTAATGCAGCAAGTCAATATTTGCAGTGTTGACCCTTCTTCTTCAGGACCTCTGCAATTCTCCCTGGCTGCTCTCAATCAACTTCTGGACCAAATCCTAACTGATAGCAGTCCATTCTTGCATAATCAATGCTTGCAGTTTGGCAGAATTTGTTAATTTTTGTTTGTCCACCCATCTCTTGATGATTGATCACAAGTTCTCAATGGGATTAAGATCTGGGGAGTGTCCAGGCCATAGACTCACAATCTCTATGTTTTGTTCCCTGAGCCATTTATTTATCACCTTTGCTTTATGGCAAGGTGCTCCATCATGCTGCAAAAGGCATTGTTGGGCGCCAAACTGCTCTTGGACGGTTGGGAGAAGTTGCTCTTGGAGGACACTCTGGTACCATTCTTTATTCATGGCTGTGTTTTTAGGCAAGACTGTGCGTGAGCCGATTCCCTTGGCTGAGAAGCAACCCCACACATGATTGGTTTCAGGATGCTTTACAGTTGGCATGAGACAAGACTGGTGGTAGCGCTCACCTCTTCTTCTCCTAATAAGCTGTTTTCCAGATGTCTCAAACAATCGAAAAGGATATTCATCAGAGAAAATGACTTTACCCCAGTCCTCAGCAGTCCACTCCCTGTACCTTTTGCAGAATATCAGTCGGTCCCTGATGTTTTTTCTGGAGAGAAGTGGCTTCTTTGCTGCCCTCCTTGAAACCAGGCCTTGCTCAAAGAGTCTCCGCCTCACAGTGCGTGCAGAAGCACTCACACCAGACTGCTGCCATTCCTGAGCAAGCTCGGCACTGCTGGTAGTCCGATCCCGCTGCTGAAACCGTTTTAAGATACGGTCCTGGCGCTTGCTGGTCTTTCTTGGGCGCCCTGGAGCCTTTTTGACAACAATGGAAGCTCTCTCCTTGAAGTTCTTGATGATGCGATAGATTGTTGACTGAGGTGCAATCTTTCTAGCTGCGATACTCTTCCCTGTTAGGCCATTTCTGTGCAGTGCAATGATGGCTGCACGTGTTTCTTTAGAGATAACCATGGTTAACTGAAGAGAAACAATGATACCAAGCACCAGCCTCCTTTTAAAGTGTCCAGTGGTGTCATTCTTACTTAATCATGACTGATTGATCGCCAGCCCTGTCCTCATCAACACCCACACCTGTGTTAATGGAACAATCACTAAAACGATGTTAGCTGCTCCTTTTAAGGCAGGACTGCAATGATGTTGAAATGTGTTTTGGGGGTTAAAGTTCATGTTCTAGGCAAATATTGACTTAGCAAGTAATTGCTGTTAAGCTGATCACTCTTTATGACATTCTGGAGTATATGCAAATTGCCATTAGAAAAACTGAAGCAGTAGACTTTGTTAAAATTAATATTTGTATCATTCCCAAAACTTTTGGCCATGACTGTATAACTCTCTCAATGTTTGTCCATGTCTCCCCTTTCCTTAATGTCATTACCCCACATGTTCACCCAGACCACGTCCACCCTATTGGTACGAGCCAAACTAGACTACAGACGGCTGATCAACCCTGCTGAGAACTCCCACGGATAACTCCATTTTTAAAGGTAAAAACTCTGACATCAGCATTGTTGCCCTTGTAACTTCACCAGAATGACCCGCATTGTATCATTTAACGTGAGGGGTCTCAATTCCCCTTGTAAGAGGAAACTAGCACTTCAGGACCTTCGCTCCACTAGGGCCGAGGTGGCCTTCATCCAAGAAATGCATTTTGACTCCACGGGCTTGTTTAAATTCGCTACTCATAATTTTCCCCAACAATACTCAGCTTACTCAGCATCTAAGAAAGGGGGGGGGGTGGCAATTCTGATTGCTTCTAACTGCCCTATCCAAGTCACTGCCTCCCATACTGACACTAAGGGGAGATCTTCAAGGCTCTTGTAGGAGGTTCTCCCCTCATACTAGCCAACATTTATGCCCCGAATCAGGGACAGATCCGCTTCCTGAGGGAGGTCTTCTCTTTAATCGAAGGGCTCTCCCCTGCGGCAACAATAGTGGCCGGGGACTTTAACCTCCCATTCTCCGAAATATCTGACAGGATCTCTGTTGGGGGTCTTCCACCCTCTGAAGCCTTACGGGAGCTATCTTTAAGCTTCCGTAAGATTATTAGATCTTAGGCTCTTTTTGATGCTAGGAGGTTGGATCATCCAGGAGAGAGGACTTTTTCTTTTTTTCTCACCCTCACCAGAACCATACCAGGATCGACTATTTTTTGTGAACTCTCCCCTGCTGCGGTGCCTGAAGGGGGTGGAATTGGGTTTCATCACCTGGTCCGATCATGCCCCTTTGATCATGGATCTTAAGGGGGTCCCTCGCAGCCTGTGTCTGGTCACTGGCGCCTGAATGAATCCCTGCTCAAAGACCCCGTCATCAGGACCTATATGCATAACCAGCTGGAGGAATATTTCCAGCTCAATGCAGACTCAGTCTCCTCACTGGGAGTTCTATGGGAGACTCAAAAAAGCCGTGATGAAGGGCCTTTCTATTAGGGAGGGCGCTAGAGCCAAAAAATCCACAGAGGCTCAGAAGGTCTCCCTGACCACTCAACAGAAACTCCAAGTGAGGGAACTCTTGGTGTCTCTCTCTTTGGCCACTTTGAGAGAGGTTGTCAGACTTAGACTGCCTTCACATTTGCGTTTGTGTCTGCATGCGTATGGCATGCAGACGCAAACGCAGTCCATACTGATGTGAACGCAACAGAGAATCTCACATTAGTATGCAGCCCGGTCAGCCAATCAGCTGTCTCAGGGGCGGCCGGGAGGAGATCAGCGGTTTAGATCTCCTCCTCCCGGCCACAGCTGATCTTCCACCGGTGTCAGCGTGGGAGATTTGAAATAAGAGCTGATCTGACAGTTGTTTAAATCTCCCGCGCTGACACCGAATAGGGTGATATTGGTGCAGGAGATATGAAACAGCTAATCGCTGTTTCAGATCTCCCACGCCGACCTCACCTATTTGGTGTCGTCGCAGGAGATTTAAACAGCTGTCAGATCAGCTGTTACTTCAAATCTCCCACGCTGACACCGGCGGGAGAGCAGCGGCGGCTCTAGCTGATCTAGAGAGATTTCAATGAGATCCCAGCGTTCTCCTGCACTGTCATGCAGAGGACACTGCGGATCCATTGCCTTCAATGCATGGTTTGTGCGCTTGCGGGCGCTTGCAGATAAAATAAAAAATGCAACATGCTGCATTCGGAGGGCACACAAATTGTGCGCATCCGGATACAAACACAACCAACCGCAGCCAAACGCGTTCCCATGTTAAACATAGGAACGCAGTGCACACGCGTTTGGCTGCGTTCGGTACGCTGCGCTTGCAAACGCAAGTGTGAAGGCACCCTTAGGGAGAGCTTGAAGGACTTGGTAATTCGGGGTGTGGAGAAACTATTAATATTATTCAAGCAAAAATTTTATGAAAGAGGCACCAAGGTTGGTATGAACAATTGCTGTAGTAGAAACGTGATTCTAGCTCACCCAGTTCCTCAATGCTCATCCACCTGGAGCTCAGACACCGACCTTGTCCTGGCCTCAAATCAATGATAATAGAAAAATTGGAGCCCAGCTCAACATGACGGGATTTTTCTTTTCTTTTTCTTTTTCAAAAGAAAGTAAAGTGCATACAAAAGAAAAATATACATGGTCGACAAGACGCATTCAACGCATTTCGACTGCACTAAGCAGTCTTACTCATGAGTCATGTAAATTTCTCGTTGGTATGCACTCTACTTTCTTTTGAAAAAGAAAAGAAAAATCCAGTCCTGTTGAGCCGGACTCCAATTTTTCTATTGTTCTTGATGAACAATTGCTGATATATTTCTTTCGACAGCTTTCACTCAGTGGAATTTGTCAACACGTTTTCCTATTTAATCTAGGAATAAAATAATATATGTCACGAGGCCCTGATTCCAAGGATCTGTCACTCATTAGGCTATATGTTGTTGTGTCAATATAAACCGTATTTTATCAGCAGGAAATTATCACTAGAGGACTACGTCTCATGTGCAGCGCAGACAGCATATCTGTTTAACCCTACCCCCATCACTTATTAGCAGCTTGCTCACAATGCAGTGAACACAGGAAGCTGCCAGTCAGGGGTGTGGGTAGCTTTATACACAATTCAGAAGTAATAGCTTTACTACATCAGCATCATACAAAGCAGTGATTCAATGAAAACTACACCAAGTAGTCCAACCTGAAATCAGGTTTCCTTGTTCTATGCTATGCTGCTCTCAGGTTATCTACTTATATAATCGGGAGTTGGGAATTCGGGCGTTGTAGCCGAATCCCACGCTCCTTAGCGGCACTGCGAGCGATGACGCGCAGCGTCATCGCGAGCCGCAGCCGCACTACTGTAAAAAAAACAAAAAGCATTTCCTCACCTCTCCCGAGCCCCCGCCGTCTCCCGCCGTCTTTCTCCAGGCTCCCGGTGCCTGCAGAGCTCTTCTACAGCAGTACAGGACCTGCGGTGATGTCAGAGTCATGTGACACCAGCTTACTCTATGGTAACCGCGGGTCACGTGACTCTGACATCACCGCAGGTCCTGAACTGCTGTAGAAGAGCTCTGCAGGCACCGGGAGCCTGCAGAAGCCACCGGGAACCTGGAGGAAGACGGCGGGGGCTCGGGGTAAGGTGAGAATAATCTTTTTTTTATTTTTTTTTTAACCCCTGCCTTGCAGGAGCGCCGGTGCATGTATACTCTGCCACCACCACACACGCCTATATACTCTGCCACCACCACACACGCCTGTATACTCTGCCACCACCACCACACACGCCTGTATACTCTGCCACCACCACCACACACGCCTGTATACTCTGCCACCACCCCAGACACCTGTATAGTCTGCCACCACCACAGACACCTGTATACTCTGCCACCACCACACACACCTGTATACTGTGCCACCACCACCACACACGCCTATACACTCTTCCACCACCACACATGCCTGTATACTCTGCCACCACCACAGACACCTGTATACTCTGCCACCACCACACACGCCTGTATACTCTGCCACCACCACCACACAGCCTGTATACTCTGCCACCACCACAGACACCTGTATACTCTGCCACCACCACACACACCTGTATACTCTGCCACCACCACAGACGCCTGTATACTCTCCCACCACCACAGACACCTGTATACTCTGCCGCCACCACCACAGACACCTGTATACTCTGCCACCACCACCACAGATGCCTGTATACTCTCCCACACCACAGACACGCCTCTATACTCTGCCACCACCACCACCACACACCCTGTATACTCTGCCACCACCACCACACACGCCTGTATACTCTGCCGCCACCACACACGCCTGTATACTCTGCCACCACCACCACACACGTCTGTATACTCTGCCACCACCACCACACACGCCTGTATACTCTGCCGCCACCACAGACACCAGTATACTCTGCCGCCACCACACACGCCTGTATACTCTGCCACCACCACACACGCCTGTATACTCTGCCACCACCACACATGCCTGTATACTCTGCCACCACCACCACACACACCTGTATACTCTGCCACCACAACCACACACACCTGTATACTCTGCCACCACCACACACACACGCATGTATACTCTGCCACCACCATACACGCCTGTATACTCTGCCACCACCACCCACCACCTGTTACTCTGCCACCACACACGCCTGTATACTCTGCCACCACCACACATGCCTGTATACTCTGCCACCACCACACATGCCTGTATACTCTGCCACCACCACCACACACACCTGTATACTCTGCCACCACAACCACACACACCTGTATACTCTGCCACACCACCACACACGCATGTATACTCTGCCACACACCATACACGCCTGTATACTCTGCCACCACCACCACCACCACACACGCCTGTATACTCTGCCACTACCACAGACATCTGTATACTCTGCCACCACCACCACACACGCCTGTATACTCTGCCACCACCACAGACACCTGTATACTCTGCCACCTCCACCACACACGCCTGTATACTCTGCCACCACCACCACACACGCCTGTATACTCTGCCACCACCACACACACACGCCTGTATACTCTGCCGCCACCACCACACACGCCTGTATACTCTGCCCCCACCACACACACCCTGTATACTTCCCGCCACGACCACAGATGCCTGTATACTCTGCCACCACCACAGACGCCTGTATACTCTGCCACCACCACAGACGCCTGTATACTCTGCCACCACCACAGACGCCTGTATACTCTGCCACCACCACAGACGCCTGTATACTCTGCCACCACCACCACACACGCCTGTATACTCTGCCGCCTCCACTCAGATGCCTTTATACTCTGCCGCGACCACCACAGATGCCTGTATACTCTGCCGCCACCACCACAGGTGCCTGTGTACTCTGCCACCACTACAGACGCCTGTGTACTCTGCCACCACCACAGACGCCTGTGTACTCTGCCACCACACAGACGCCTGTATACTCTGCCAACACCACAGACGCCTGTATACTCTGCCAACACCACAGACACCTGTATACTCTGCCACAGACACCTGTATACTCTGCCACAGCCACAGACACCTGTATACTCTGCCACCACCACAGACGCCTGTATACTCTCCACCACCACACACACGCATGTATACTCTGCCACCACCATGCACGCCTGTATACTCTGCCACCACCACAGACACCTGTATACTCTGCCCCCACCACCACACACGCATGTATACTCTGCCACCACCACACACGCCTATATACTCTGCCGCCACACCACAGACACCTGTATACTCTGCCACCACCACAGACACCTGGATACTCTGCCGCCACCACCACAGACGCCTGTATACTCTGCCGCCTCCACCACAGACACCTGTATACTCTGCCACCACCACACACGCCTGTATACTCTGCCACCACAAACACACACCTGTATACTCTGCCACCACCACAGACCCCTGTATACTCTGCCACCACCCCAGATGCCTGTATACTCTGGAACCACCACAGACGCCTGTATACTCTGGAACCACCACAGACGCCTGTATATTCTGGAACCACCACAGACGCCTGTATACTCTGGCACCACCACAGACGCCTGTATACTCTGCCACCACCACACACACCTGTATACTCTGCCACCACCACAGACACCTGTATACTCTGCCGCCACCACCAAAGATGCCTCTATACTCTGCCGCCACCACCACAGACACCTCTATGCTCTGCCGCCACCACCACACACAACTGTATGCTCTGCCGCCACAACCACGGATGCCTGTATACTCTGCCGCCACCACCACAGATGCCTCTATACTCTGCCGCCACCACCACAGATGCCTGTATATTCTGCCACCACCACACACGCCTGTATACTCTGCCACCACCACAGATGCCTGTATACTCTGCCACCACCAAAGATACCTGTATAATCTGCCACCACCACAGACACCTGTATACTCTGCCACCACCTCAGACACCTGTATACTCTGCCACCACCACTGACACCTGTATACTCTGCCACCACCACACACGCCTGTATACTCTGCCACCACCACAGATGCCTGTTATACTCTGCCACCACCACAGACACCTGTATACTCTGCCACCACACACACACACCTGTATACTCTGCCACCACCACAGATGCCTGTATACTCTGCCGCCACCACCACAGATGCCTGTATACTCTGCCACCACCACAGACGCCTGTATACTCTGCAACCACCAAAGACGCCTGTATACTCTGCAACCACCAAAGACGCCTGTATACTCTGTATACCTCCTCACCCGCAGCCTACTATAGGGGTGGCCGTGCAGCATCCCCCCCCACCCTCCGGTCCTCAGCAGCGACTAAAGGGGCGGCGGTGCTGGCCTCTGACAGCACCTCCTCCGCCCCCACCACCACACCCGCCTGTATACACCCGTAAACTCTGCCACCACCACAGACACCTGTATACTCTGCCACCACCACATACACCTGTAAACTCTGCCACCACCACAGACACCTGTATACTCTGCCACCACCACAGACACCTGTATACTCTGCCACCACCACAGATACCTGTATACTCTGCCACCACCTCAGACACCTGTATACTCTGCCACCACCACACAGACACCTGTATACTCTGCCACCACCACACACGCCTGTATACTCTGCCACCACCACAGATGCCTGTATACTCTGCCGCCACCACCACAGATGCCGGTATACTCTGCCGCCACCACCACACACGCCTGTATACTCTGCCGCCACCACCACACACGCCTGTATACTCTGCCGCCACCACCACAGATGCCTGTATACTCTGCCGCCACCACCACAGATGCCTGTATACTCTGCCACCACCACCGACGCCTGTATACTCTGCCACCACCACCAACGCCTGTTATACTCTGCCACCACTACCGACGCCTGTATACTCTGCCACCACCACCGACGCCTGTATACTCTGCCAACCACCACACACACCTGTATACTCTGCCCACCACACACACGCCTGTACACTCTGCCACCACAGACGCCTGTATACTCTGCCACCACCACAGACGCCTGTATACTCTGCCACCACCACAGACGCCTGTATACTCTGCCACCACCACAGACACCTGTATACTCTGCCACCACCATACTCTGCCACCACCACAGATGCCTGTATACTCTGCCACCACCACAGACGCCTGTATACTATGTCACCACCACACAGCCTGTATACTCTGTCACCACCACACATGCCTGTATACTCTGCCACCACCACAGCCGCCTGTATACTCTGCTACCCACAGAGCCCTTTCTATACTCTGCTACCCACAGAGCCGCCTGTATACTCTGCTACCCACAGAGCCGCCTGTATACTCTGCTACCCACAGAGCCGCCTCTATACTCTGCTACCCACAGAGCCGCCTCTATACTCTGCTACCCACAGAGCCGCCTCTATACTCTGCTACCCACAGATCCGCCTCTATACTCTGCTACCCACAGAGCCGCCTCTGTACTCTGCTACCACACAGAGCCGCCTTATACTCCGCTACCCACAGAGCCGCCTGTATACTCTGCTACCCACAGACCCGCCTCTATACTCTGCTACTCACACAGCCGCCTGTATACTCTGCTACCCACAGAGCCGCCTCTATACTCTGCTACCCACACAGCCGCCTCTATACTCTGCTACCCATAGAGCCGCCTGTATACTCTGCTACCCACTGAGCCGCCTCGATACTCTGCTAACCACAGAGCCGCCTCGATACTCTGCTACCCACAGAGCCGCCTCTATACTCTGCTACCCACAGAGCCGCCTCTATACTCTGTTACCCACAGAGCCGCCTGTATACTCTGCTACCCACAGAGCCACCTGTACAATCTGCTACCCACAGAGCCTTCTCAATACTCTGCTACCCACACAGCGCCCTGTATAATCTGCTACCCACAAACCCGCCTGTATACTCTGCGACCCACAGACCCGCCTGTATACTCTGCTACCCACAGACCTGCCTGTATACTTTGCTACCCACAGAGCCCCCTGTATACTCTGCTACCCACTGACCCGCCTGTATACACACAATTCATTTCACCCAGCTCCCGATGCAATTGCATCGGGCCTTTTTACTAGTATCTCAATAACCTGGTGTTCTGAAGTAAACCTGCTGGGTTGTAATTTTACTCTCACTATTATATGATGTAAAATGAAGCAATTTGTAGACTGCAATAACATAGAGTAAAATGAATTATTTGCTACAAAATCATTATTTAGGGGACAGTTCAGTATCTCTGATTACTTACTAAAGCACAATTCATAACGAATGTATTAATTAGTACACGCGGGGAGATAATGGAGAACAATACTGCAGTTACCTGGGGCAGAGCCTCCAAGGAAATTGTCTTTCCTGGCTCCTCTTGTGCACAGGGAGGGGTTGGTGGAGACAGAAGACACTGGGATGTTTAAAAGGAAATTTACAATCATTTCCTCTCTGGCTTGGTTACAAATCAACAACATCCTGTTCTTTTGTTGAGGCTCAGGGGCGCCTGCCAGGCTGGGAATTGAATGCTCTTAAAGAGACAGTAGGCTAGGCAATTTCATTCAAAAAGGACTGGCAAAATAACCCATTTAAACCATGAGTATTTTTTGCAAAAGGTTAATTTGCTTTAATGCATCACAATCTGTCAAACTGTAGTAAATTTAGTAAGTAACCTTAACTAACAACACAAATCCATATGGGGTGAACGAATTACGGGGTTAATTATGACAAGATATCATAAAGCAGCATTATTAAAGATTGGAATATAGGATACACTAATCACATCTACCAGTACAAACATTTACAAATGGTTACAGAATTATTAGTATTATTATTATTTTTATTATGATAATTATTATTTTTGTTATTATTATTTATATAGCACCATTAATTGCATGGTGCTGTACATGAGAGGGGGTTACATACAAAATACAGATATGAGTTACAGTAAGCAAATCAACAATGAAAGATTGGTACAGAGGGAAGAGGACCCTGCCCTCGCGGGCTTACATTCTATAGGATGATGGGGAAGGAGTCACTAGGTTGGGTGGTAGCAGCAGCTCAGGTGGTATTAACGTGGCAGCGTCATAATTACAGGCTGTAAGCTTTCTTGACCAGATGGGTTTTAAAATTCTATCTGAAGAATTCAAACATAGTTGATCATCAGAGATGTTGGGGCGCAGAATTCCAGAGAATGGGGGATATTCGGGAGAAGTCTTGGACTTGATTGGGTGACGATCGAATATATGTGGAGAAGAGAAGGAGGTCTTGGGAGGAGGGAGAGTACATGAGGGAAGATATTGGGAGATTAGATTGGATTTATATGCAGGGGACAGGTTATGGATGGCTTTGTAGGTCAATGTTAGTAGTTTGAACTGGATTCATTGGGAAATTAAGAGCCAATGGAGGGATTTGCAGAGGGTAGAAGTGGAAGCAGAGAGAGGTGGATTAGTAAATCAGCAGAGTTAAGGATAGATTAGACAGTGTTAGCAAGTAGGCCATAGAGAAGGATATTGCAGTAGTCAAAGCGGGAGATGATGAGGGCATGTACAAGCATTTTTGTAGATTTAGAAAATATTTTTGAGCTGTAGGTGAGAAAAGTTTGGATATGAGGTTTGAAGGACAGTGTAGAGTCACACGTTACTCCAAGTCAGTGGATTTCCAGCACAGGCAAGACCGTGATACCATTTACTGTGATAGATACATCTGTTAGGGGAGACTGGCGGGATGGAGGAATGACAATAGCTCAGATTTATCCATGTTGAGTTTTAGGAAGCGATAATAGAAGAAGGAGGATATGGCTGATAACACTTTGGGATTCTGAACAGCATGGAGGTGATATCTGAGCCAGAGAAGTACAGTAGATCTGAATGTCATCAGCATATAGGTGGTTATGAAAGTCATGGGACAATATTATAGTTAGAGAAGAGTAGGGGTCCTAGGACAGAGCCCTGCAGGATTCCAACAGAAAGATGGCAGGATGAGGAGGTAGTGCGGAATTGAAGACACTAAAGGTGATGTATTGAGGTGATGTTACGGCGTCCCTGAAATGCACACTAAAGTTCTGCAGTCCCTCAAGTTAACGAGCGTGCACAATGACGTCATGTCGTTGTGTCACGTTGGGCCCTGCCTTCCAGGTACTTTCCCTTCCCCTGCAGAGGTAACCATGGATAAATTAATATAAGTAGCACTATTTAGTGACAAAATATGAAAAAGAAAATTGCAGCTAAGCTAAAAGGAGAAAAAGAAGACACGGGTATGTCACATGTGTCAATATCGCCTGCACGATCACGGCTGCACGTGACGTTGCAGCGATATTGATGCGTGTGAAATACTGATAAATCGCTGGTTGATGATCGCCAGGTTTTAGAATCTGTCCTAAAACCTGGCGATGGTCGCCCGGTGGACACGCAGCATCGCTGCGTGTGACACCGGGAGTAGCGATATTCCAGCTCCCAGCGCCTCTCACAAGCGCTGGGAGCTGGTATCCAAGGTAAACTGCGGGTATCTAGGCAGCGCGCGCTGCCTAGATACCCGATGTGTACCTTAGTTACCAGCCTCCTCCGCTCACCGGCTGGTATCTAAGGTACACAGCGGGTAACTAGGGTCCCTAGTTACCCGCTGTGTACCTTAGATACCAGCCGGTGAGCGGAGGAGGCTGGTAACTAAGGTACACATCGGGTATCTAGGCAGCGCGCGCTGCCTAGATACCCGCAGTTTACCTTGGAGACCAGCCTGCTCCCGCTTCCAGCAGGCTGGCAGCGGGAGCAAGACATCGTGGAAACGATATTTAAATCGTTTCCACGATGTCTCTGGTCCATTGATCGCTGGTAAGTCTGCCTGTGTGACAGCTCACCAGCGATCAGCCGTCAATGTCGTCAGCAATCATCTCACCGACGACATTGACGCGTGTGACACCCCTTTTAGCTTTATCAATGCGCATTCATAAACCACCCAGTTTCAGGACCACAGCTAGCTCCGGGAGGATCCAGGAACCAGACACCTGTGGCTGCACGCTGCTCTTATTTCAGGTCAGCGGCTAGCTCCGTGCGAGCCGCGGTCCTGATTCATCAGTGGTGGCAGCTGCGTGCGGCAGCACACTGGACCAGAGGGCATATTAGCCCTCCGGTTCTGTGTGCTGATCCAATCCGGGGCTTTCAGGTTTACCCTGACAGCCTCGGATCGGATATGACCCGCAATGTGAAGGCAGCCTTAGCTTTACCAATGCGCATTCATAAACCACCCAGTCACCACGTTGAGGTGTGTCTTGTCAACTGGGTCCCTAGATTCCTTCCTACCCATTTCCTTGCACAATTTCAATTCATTTTTTTAGCTTGTCTGATACCTGCGAGCAATGGAGAATGTAGGCCTATAGGGGCAAGGAAAAATGTAAGGCCCCCTTCACACCACGGTTTTTCCCTGATCAGGTTAGATCAGGTTTCTATATCAAAACCAGGAGTGTCTCCAGCACTCAGAACAAGTGTCAATATTTCAATTATAGTTTTCCTCTGCAAGTTCCTTTCCTGGTTCCTCTCCTGCTTTTAACACACAAACCTGATCAGGAAAAAAACGTGGCGTGAAGGGGGCCTTACTCATTAGCAATCTCTGCCTGGTTGGAAACAAAATTAACCTCTTCTAGAATAGACTGGAAGGTTGACATCAGAAAGCAATAGCATATATGGACACCGGATAACTAGGTGGGGAATGGTACATACATAGGGTATGAACCCATATTAATTCATTTATAGATGCAGTACTAATTCCTACCAGTGTTAGTGCACTTAAACACAATTTAGATACATTAATATAAGTAGCACTATTTAGTGACAAAATATGAAAAAAGAAAATTGCAGCTAAGCTAAAAGGAGAAAAAGAAGACACTTAGCACATGTATCTGACTCACCGTGGCCGGGAACTCCGGTTTAGACAGGCAGTAGCTCCTTCCTCCTTGTCACGGGTGGACCGTGCCTGCCTGTAGTGGGGCCCGGTTGAGTGCAGATCAAAAGTTGAAGACGTCTTGTGGGAACAGATTAAGGGGTTAATTTATTCGTGACGCCACCTATGAGTAGTTCGGTAAGTCTTACCGATGCTGCGAGGCCCCCGGGGGATGGATAGCAGCAAGATGGAACGCTCCCCACAGGCTGAGTGGTGATCCCCGGAGGCTGGAGCTGCTTAAGATGTTGTGCGGCAGCTGCGGTTACCTTGTGTGTGGACGGATGCAGTCATAAGGAAGCACGGACACTGTAAGTCTCTGTAACGGGTCTTTACTGTAACCAGCAAGCAGTACATGGCATACAGTTGACGGGTAGTGGACCGGGTGGACTCAGCAGTGATAGGTGTCCCTCAAAGATTCGCGGTGTTCCTCCATTCTAGCTAAGTGTTTGCCAATGTCGCCCAGGAATACCAGAACGGGTACGGGGAGGCTGCTTCAATGCCCTATCCAAAGTATACGTGATGGATGTTTTGGGGAGCCTTGGATCCCTCGGTGAGTACACCGCTGGTTAGACGACTGGAATTTGGCGGGTGGTGGGGTGCTCCTGTAAAGCTGCTCCTCCACTCTTCTGGTTCGCGTAGCAGAGGTGAACTTCTGCCAGCTTCGGTACCAGTGAACCGGCTGTGAGTTGGGCACGGGAGTCTTTTGGAACCCGTGTTTGGTGATGCCCGATCCCGGTTGTTGGGGCCTCAGGTGCTAACACCCGACCGGTGACGGCCCGGGGGCTGCACGGTGGTGCAGAGCCCCCGCGCCTACATTACTCCTTCTCCCAGTTCAAGTCTGTGTCTCTCTCTTGTCTAGACTAGACTTCGACTCCTCTTTAATTGTGTTAACTTCTCCTACACACTACCCTTGCACTCCGCCCACCAGGACCCTGCTTGGTCCCCTCTACTAGTGTTGCATGCAGGGTTTGGATCTCTAAGTTAACCAGATGACTGCTGGGTCAGAGTATATCGCTGCTGCATTTATGGCCGCAATACCCTCCTGTGACGCACTCGTTGCGGGGCGCCACACTCCCCCTTGGTTAAATTCGCTTGTCCCCAAGCGTCACACTACCCACATTGCAGAGTATTTTTATATTTTATGACAGACATGAAATTCACACTTTTATTAAAGAAACAGGTCAATATTCGCTTTGATGTTGCAAGCAAAAAGAACAGGTTAACACATTGCGCAGACCCGGCAGGCAGTCGGCTGTCCTTAATGAAAGTTCAGGTTGTAGCCGCCAAGTCGCGGTGTTATTTGCAAAACAGGAAGAAGTCTCTTGGCAAAAAGTTCAAACAACAAAGTCACTTATGGAGGGCAGGGTTCCGGACTCGTATAGCGAACCACCCATCACAGCATACATATCGCTCATAGGTTACAATGTCCCCTCTATATAAGTCTCGGTTAGGATGCCCTCGCGGTAGGTGCAATTCCACATCACGGCGCCCCACAAACACTTCTGTACACACACCCTCCTCCCTTATGAATCCCCACCCGGTGGATAAGTTAAAGGTGCTCACCCGTCCGGTTTTACGGAACTCATCAGGCAATGGAGGTTGGCGGCGGGCTTCAGCGCGGGCCTGCATGTTGGCGCGCAGCCGAGCGTGCCACTCCTCCCTTCGGATGCGACGTACCTCTTCGTCGGAGCGGTGCGGCGTGTGGATACAGTCACTACAGCGTGCTGGTTGTTGAACGGCTGGAGTCTGGTGGGCAGTCTGGAGTGGAACCAGTTGAACGGAACCAGAGAAGATGTTGCTGCGGCGGCACCCGACCAGCGTACCCGAGCAGATCGCCCGGCAGAAGGATCCTTGGTATCTCCCCAGGCGAACCCGGTGTAGAGGTCCTCAGCGGGGCTGTAGGTCTCGTCGTCATCATCCTCGATCTCTCCTCGATGACCACGTCGGGCTGCTCGGCAAACGGAGATGTTGGAATGGAATCCTCTGGGTCGATGGGTGGCTGTGCTGCAAAGTTCTCCTCGAGGTCGTCTTGCAGGGCTTCCAGGCTGCCTGCCTCTTCTTCTGTAGCAGCGGGAAGTGGTGTTTCAATCCCGGTCACCAGGTAGGCTTCGTTAATTGCAGAGGAGGCCTCCGGTTCAGGGGAGAAACAGGCGACAGTCTCGGTAATGATGAAACTAGTCGCGGGTTCCGCAAGTGGAACTAGGTAAGTATTCGGTACTTCCTTGGAGCAAGTAGCAAGCTCCGGCTCAAACACAGTCGCAGTTCCAGGCTTTGGAGCCTGAATAGCGATGGCCTCTACCGGAATGACACAGTCTATTGGTTCTGGTGACGAGGCGGGACAAGTGGTCGGCGTGGGCGAGGCGGTGCTGAAACTTGAGATGTCGTCCGGCCCTGGAGTGGTTGTACACGAGCGGCTCTGCTGCATCGCACGATGTAGTCTGCTGCCCAAGCTCGCGCTCCAACTGCGGATTGTCCATTCTACGGTTTCTAGGAGCCGTACCTGGAGGTCTTGCAGAGCTTCTTGCCAGAAGTCGGGGCTGCCATCGACATTAAGGACAGGACCCGGACCCGGATGGCCTATTGCTGCTCTGGCCTCGGCTTCCACTTCTTGCATCAGGTCTCTCAGTCTTAAGCTGGCCATGTTTCTTGGAGGAGCCACACCCGTCTCTACCCGGTAGCTGTACTGGTGAAGAGCTGGTGAAGAACGGTCTGTCTCTGACACTCCCATTTCCTTTGGGCTTTTGTAGTCCAATCGTGGGAAAAGTCTTTGGGGTCCGCCTTTGCCTTTAGCCCTCCCACGATGAGGGGCGGTGGCTCACCCCTGGGCTTACACGTGGCGGGTCCTCATGGCGGGAATGCCATCTTGGGCGCCATCTTGGCCCAACGGTGAAAAGGCGGGAAAGTTCTTTTAGGGACGAACAAAGTCCAAATTGTAGACGTTAAAGTAATTTTAAAGCACATGATACCGTTAGGGAACGGGCCTGCTCGTATCCTGTTCGTGACGCCATTTTCTGACTCATCGTGGCAGGGAACTCCGGTTTAGACAGGCAGTAGATCCTTCCTCCTTGTCACGGGTGGACCGCGCCTGCCGGTAGTGGGGCCCGGTTGAGTGCAGATCAAAAGTTGAAGATGTCTTGTGGGAACAGATTAAGGGGTTAATTTATTCGTGACGCCACCTATGAGTAGTTCGGTAAGACTTACCGACGCTGCGAGGCCCCCAGGGGATGGATAGCAGCAAGATGGAACGCTCCCCACAGGCTGAGCGGTGATCCCCGGAGGCTGGAGCTGCTTAAGATGTTGTGCGGCAGCTGCTGTTACCTTGTGTGCGGACGGATGCAGTCATAAGGAAGCACGGACACTGTAAGTCTCTGTAAAAGGGCCTTTACTGTAACCAGCAAGCAGTACATGGCATACAGTTGACGGGTCGTGGACCGGGTGGACTCAGCAGTGATAGGTGTCCCTCAGAGATCCGCGGTGTTCCTCCATTCTAGCAAGTGTTTGCCAGTTGTCGCCCAAGAATACCAGAACGGGTACAGGGAGGCTGCTTCAATGCCCTATCCAAAGTATACGTGATGGATGTTTTGGGGAGCCTTGGTTCCCTCGGTGAGTACACCGCTGGCAGCCTCGGACTGCACTGGCGGGTAACCGGGCAAAACTCATGGGAGGCCCTCAGGACTAGAGGCCCCGCCCACCTAGCCCCGCCTCTCACTACCCCCTACTGTGGCTCGCTTGTGCACTTACAGCCGCTGTGCCGGGCGGCCACCGCCGTAAAAGCAGTGCCAGCCAGAGAGAGAAGAACAGTAAGATTTCACAGGCTGGCTGCTGCTGCCTGCAGCACAGCCTATGTGAGCCAGCGCCGCCACCGAGCGCTCTCTCTGGCCCGAAGTACTGATAGGCGGGAGGGGCGGGACTTATCCAGAGGGGCCGCCCACTGGTGGGCTGCGTGGGTCACCCGCTCCTCCAGCCGCAGGTCTGCTACTGCCGCCGAGTGGCCGAGACATTAAAGGGGCGGAGCCACGGACGTGAAGGGGGCGGGGCCAATTTCCCAAAGCAGGGCCCCACTTTGACCAATCAGGATCCATAGGTCACTAACTTCATCACATTCCAGTTCCCTCCCTGAGCCGATCATGTGACCTCTGATGCCTCCCCTCTATGTGACATCATGACAGGACCTGCTATTTGTGAGTTACTCCATGTCTTTCTTTCTTTCTTTCTTTCTTTCTTTCTTTCTTTCTTTCTTTTCTTTCTTTCTTTCTTTCTTTCTTTCTCTGTGTGTCTGTCTCTAAAGAACACTAAACTTTATATACAGGTCCACACTACGTGCTGTATTAGTGTTCCTATATACTGTATGTAGTGTGGACCAGTATATACAGTATAGTGCTGTGTATACAGGATTTACACCAGCACTCTCTGATGTGCATAAAGTCCGCAGTCTGTACTGTCCGCACAGCGGCCAGTCTGCAGTGTGCACGCAGCGGCCAGTCTGCAGTGTGCACGCAGCGGTCAGTCTGCAGTGTGCACGCAGCGGCCAGTCTGCAGTGTGCACACAGCGGCCAGTCTTCAGATTGCACGCAGCGGCCAGTCTGCAGTGTGCATGCAGCGGCTATTCTGCATGGTGCACGCAGCGTGCACACAGCGGCCAGTCTGCACGGTGCACGCAGCAGCCAGTCTGCACGGTGCACGCAGCGGCCAGTCTGCACTGTGCACAGCGGCCAGTCTGCAGTGTGCACGCAGCGGTCAGTCTGCAGTGTGCACGCAGCGGCCAGTCTGCAGTGTGCACGCAGCGGCCAGTCTGCAGTGTGCACGCAGCGGCCAGTCTGCAGTGTGCACGCAGCGGCCAGTCTGCAGTGTGCACGCAGCGGCCAGTCTACAGTGTGCACGCAGCGGTCAGTCTGCAGTATGCACGCAGCGGTCAGTCTGCAGTGTGCACGCAGCGGCCAGTCTGCAGTGTGCTAACAGCGGCCAGTCTGCAGTGTGCACGCAGCGGCCAGTCTGCAGTGTGCACGCAGCGGTCAGTCTGCAGTTTGCACGCAGCGGTCAGTCTGCAGTGTGCACGCAGCGGTCAGAGTGCAGTGTGCACGCAGCGGGCAGTGTGCACGCAGCGACCAGTCTGCACTGCGCACACAGCGGCCAGTGTGCCGTGCGTACACAGCGGGCAGCCTGTAATGTGCACACAACGGGCAGTCTGCCTGCAGTCTGCAATGTGCATATAGCGGGCAGTTTGTAATGTCTACGGCCCTCAGTCTGTAATGTATATACTACCCAGGAGCTGCAGAGGAAGAAGCTGCCGGGTTCCAGGTGCCAGCGAGCGGGAGACTGGGAGCCGCAGAGGAAGAAGCTGCCTGGTGCCGGCGAATGGGAGACCGAGAGTCACAGAGGAAGAAGCTGCCTGGTGCCAGAGACCGGGAGCCGCAGAGGAAGAAGCTTCCTGGTGCCGAAGATCGGGAGCTGCAGAGGAAGAAGCTGCCTGGTGCCTGGTTCCTGGTGCCGATGACCGAGAGACCGAGCGCTGCAGAGCAAGAAGCTGCCGGGATCCGGGATCAGGAACGTGGAGTCAGGTACAGCGCTGTTACAGCCAAAGATAGTAGCCTGGGGGGACAGAGTGGGATAGATGGATGGTGTGGCCTGGAAGAGGGGGCAGAATAGGATGGATGTGTGGGGGGCACTATGGAGAAGGGGAGAGAAGGTAATGGATGGATAGGGGGCGGCATAGAAAAGGGGGAGAACGGGATGGATGAATGGATAGGGGCGGCATAGAAAGGGGGGAGTAGCTGGATTGATGGATGGGGGCAGGCATGGAAAAAGGGGGAGAAAATGGATGGATGGATGGGGGAGAAGCTACATGGAATGTGGGGGGGAGAAGCTACATGGAATGTGGGGGAGAAGCTAAATGGAACATGGGACTGGGGAGAAGCTACATGGATGACGGATGGGGGAGAGGCCGCGTGGAATAAGGGAGGGGAGAGGCTGCGTGGTGCATAGGAGGGAGAGGCTGCGTGGAACATGGGAGGTGAGAGGCTGCATATAACCTGGAAGGGGGATGGTGGTGAAGAATGCGCTGCATGAGACATATTGGGGGAGGATAAGCAACATGGGATTCAGGGGAATGGGGGTGAGGATGAGCTGTATGCAACATATGGATGTAAGATGAGCTGAATGGGACATATCGGGGGTGAACACTATGGGACATGTGGGAAAAGGATGAGCAGTATGGGACATGTGGAAGGAGTATGAACAGTATGGGACATTTAAACTGCATACACATTTATATAAGGAACGTACTGTTCTGGTGATGTAGTGACGGTGGTTCTGATTATGTATTATTGTATTGCTGATGGTTCTGGTTATGTACTGACAGGGGTTATAGTAATGTATTATTGTATTGATAGGTTTTCTGATGATGTATTGATTGTTTTTGGTGATGTATTACTGTATTGACAATGGTTCTGGTTATGTACTGACAGTGGTTCTGGTGAGGTATTATTGTATTGACAGTGGTTGTAGTGATATGTAATTGTATTGACGGTGGTTCTGATGATGTAGTCATGTGGATGCTGTAATCTTTACAGGGAACCTGACCCTAAAAATCACCCCCCATCCTGTTAATTAATTATAATTAATTATTAATACCTGTCCCTGCATCATCATTATGCTATTCTACCTATCCCTTTGTGTAAAAATTGTGTAGTTTGAAACTTTCAAAAAGTGATTTTAATGCCTCTACAACTACGGCTTCTTGTCTGCTGAGAAGTCGCACAGGGCGTTCCCTGTGACTTCTTTTCGCAGCCTTTAGTGCTTGTATTCACGCTCCGATGGGCGTGATAAACCATTTGAATCCTCCTCGCCCTGCTCCATGGGCGGATCAGCCGGTATGATGCTAATTGCGTCATTTCAGGAGCTGCTGACGTCGATACACCCTTTCGGTGTATCGACAGACCTCAAGCTGCGCATTGCGCATGCGTGAGGTATACTTTACGGCAGCTTATGTGAAGAGCTGCGGTAAAGTACACCTCACGCATGCGTAATGCTTACATCATTACCAGCCGCTGCATTTCAAAGGCCTTTCCCACGAACAAGGTTAATTTAAAGTTCATCTTAATAATAAGTAGACCCTGTAATGATAATAATTTCCACAATTGGATGTGTTTAAAAGAAAATGTTCCGGGGATGAGATAAACTTATATATGTGTCCCTGCTGTGTACTGTGTAATGGATGTGTCTGACCGTACAGTGATTCTCTCGACACAGGAACATTATTTTTAAACACCTCAAATTATGGAAATTATTATTCCAAAATCTATTGATTAAAATGAACTTTAAAATTAATTTTGTTTATGGGAAAACCCTTTAATAATTGGGATATAAGTCCCACATTCTTCTGATGATACGGTTTCTACAGGTCGGATTCCACCAATAAATAAGTGATCACCTATTGAACCTGTGGATCACTGATAACTTGTTTTCACCAAAGAATCTCTTTAATATAAAGTACAATAACTGTACATCTAAATTGTGTTTAAGTGCACTAACACTGGTAGGAATTAGTACTGCATCTATAAATGAGGTAGCCATGGAGTCAGGACAGAGAGCTGCAGCATGGGGCAAGCCAGAGCTGCTAATTCTCATAGACATCCTGGACAGCTGGGATTATTGGTGCCACCAGCTCCACCAGCACCCATGTTTCCGCAAGCAGGCCATCCTGCGTAAAGAAAAGAGGGCCCTGCTGAGTAGACTGGGTGTAGAGCGCACCACCCAGCAGATCCAGAAGAAGGTGACGCACCTCAAATACAAATGTCCAGGCCGCATTGACACCATCCAGGTACGGATAAGGAGGCTGCGTGGTATTTGTGATACCACATAGAAGTGTAGGCTATCAGATCGGTATCCTGATCACCTGATATTGTGCCTTCATCCCTCGCCATCTGCTGGTTAGTCAAAAAGCAACAGGAAAGTGCACACTACACTACTATATGTTGCCATTTCTGATGAGAACATACTAATCATACCACTATATCAACACACATAGCTGGATAGTAAGGCTGAAGCTAACATGTACGTCATGTCTTCAGCAACATGACACATACAGTCGATATTACCATGCTGTGTGACATATAGCCTGTCACACAATGTTGTTGGGAATGCCAATATATCCATTACCAAGTTTTTAGTATAATGATGTCACATGAGCAGTAAACCACCTTTGCCCTGTGTGGTCATGTACATTACTCTGCATGGATATGGATGTGTCACTATAGTTGTTAGCATTTGTCACAGTGATTTGTGCCGGCCAATATTCCATCATGTCGGCCCATCATTAACAGCATAGCTCTGCACACACAACATTAATGTCCCAATTGTGGGTGTCAAACTGTCTGTCATAGGCATCAGAAAATTTTTGATTATGCTGCATGTCCCCAAAAATGTGTTTAAGCCCATGGCCATGTAGAGATGGCCACAGTCAGATCACAGCACATCACTATGGGCAAAACAAAAAGCATGTACATGTGTCCTGCAGTCGTCACTGACACCAATACAAATATCATGATTTTTGTCCTAGGTGTTGTGGGTGGTGTACATGTGTACATAATTGCAATTTCTAATCTTACAGAGGATGCTGTGAGCTCTGAAGGCCACCCTTCACCAGCCACCAGCCCACCACCCGCAAGACCTCCTTCCCCGCCACAAGCACCATCTGGGACCCCACCACCACCTTACCCTGGAAGGGCAGGATCCTCACCTGCTGGGAGCTCAGACTCTGTAGCCCCTCCGAGGCCCCCCTCTGCATGTGGCAGCCCAAGCCCACGGCCACACAGCCCACTGGTGACAACACCAGGAAGCCAGTCAAGAGGGCCAACTCCTGACCCCGGCCCTACACAGCATTGGCTGCAGACAACATCCCCTGTAGCCACCCCTCCACCCGATGTAGCCAGCCCAGGTGGCAGCCCTGCTGGGGAATGGGCCACACAGGGTGAATGTGAGCCTGGTGGAGGTGGCCCTGATGGTACGTGTTCACCATATTTAAATTTATTGTGTTCCCACATGTACCCTGTGTGCGCTAGTGTTAATGGATTCCTGTTTTTGTTGTATACCTTTGCTTAATGCAGATGGCACACCAGCTGAGGACATGTTGGCAGGGATTTCATCACCCCCAGCACCAAGGGAAGTGGCTGATGAGGACCTTAATCGTTAGTTCATTAACACAGTCACATAACATTGGTCTGCACATAAATACATTGCAGAAATGTGTTAAATTTTCCAAACATGGCAACAAACCATCAAGGAGCTGCTTGCTGTCCACCGTGAGGCGCAGGGCAATTTGGACAGGATGTGGGCCCTCATCTAGCATCTCACTGGTGGCCAGGATGGGGACCATCCTGGGTTTGGGGCCCAGACCTAATGTTTCTTTTATTTGCCCCTTTGGCCATGGGCCTTGTATGTTAATTGTTTGGCATGTTGCTATTGTGTTGGGTGTTGAATTTGACCATGTTGGTGTTCATTTTGAAATACCGTATATACTCGTGTATAAGCCGACCCATGTATAAGCCGACCCCCCTATTTTTGCCCCCAAAACCTGGGAAAACCTATTGACTCGTGTATAAGCCGAGGGTGGACCCCAGCACAAGTATACAGCCCCCAGCAGTGTGGTATACAGCAGCCTCCCCAGTGGTAGTATACAGCAGCAGCCCCAGTGGTAGTATACAGCAGCCCCAGAGGTATATACAGCCCCAGAGGTATATACAGCAGCCCCAGTGGTAGTATACAGCAGCAGCCCCAGTGGTAGTATACAGCAGCAGCCCCAGTGGTATATACAGCAGCAGCCCCAGTAGTAGTATACAGCAGCCCCAGAGGTATATACAGCCCCAGAGGTATATACAGCAGCCCCAGTGGTAGTATACAGCAGCAGCCCCAGTGGTAGTATACAGCAGCAGCCCCAGTGGTAGTATACAGCAGCAGCCCCAGTGGTAGTATACAGCAGCAGCCCCAGTGGTATATACAGCAGCAGCCCCAGTAGTAGTATACAGCAGCCCCAGAGGTATATACAGCCCCAGAGGTATATACAGCCCCAGAGGTATATACAGCAGCCCCAGTGGTAGTATACAGCAGCAGCCCCAGTGGTAGTATACAGCAGCAGCCCCAGTGGTAGTATACAGCAGCAGCCCCAGTGGTAGTATACAGCAGCAGCCCCAGTGGTATATACAGCAGCAGCCCCAGTGGTATATACAGCAGCAGCCCCAGTGGTATATACAGCAGCAGCCCCAGTGGTAGTATACAGCAGCCCCAGAGGTATATACAGCCCCAGAGGTATATACAGCCCCAGAGATATATGCAGCCCCAGAGGTATATGCAGCCCCAGAGGTATATGCAGCCCCAGAGGTATATGCAGCCCCAGAGGTATATACAGCAGCCCCCCCATATCAGTATACAGGCCCCCCCTTGGGCAGTAATCCTGTAAAGGAAGAGATTAGTATACTTATCCCTCCGCTGTCCCGCTGCCGCTGTCCCGCCGCCGCCATCACGCTCCTCCATCTTCATCCAGCGTCTTCCGTCTTCTTCCGGCTTCCTCCTCTGTCGCGCAGGCAATGACGTCATTGCCTGCGCCCACCGGAGGAAGCCGGAAGAAGACGGAAGACGCTGGATGAAGACGGAAGAGCGCGATGGCGGTGGCGGGACTGCGGCAGCGGGACAGCGGAGGGATAAGTATACTAATCTCTTCCTTTACAGGATTACTACCCAAGGGGGGGCCTGTATACTGATATGGGGGGGGCACTGTATACTGTATACATTGTATACAGTATACAGTGACTCGCATATAAGCCGAGGGGGGGACTTTTCAGCCCAATTTTTGGGCTGAAAAACTCGGCTTATATGCGAGTATATACGGTATATAGTTTTTTTTAAAAACCATTAGGCCCAAAAAAAGGTTTTTTAAAACCAAAAACGAATTTGTGAAAAATATGGTTCCAAAAAGAAAAACAGAAAAGAGAACAAACAAAAAAAACAACTAAGACAGTAACAAAGAATCCAAAAAATGTTAAAAAAAAAATGGTTAACACTAAAAAAAAAACTAAATACCCGAACCTTGGCCAACCTAAGGGAAAAAAAAATTAAAAAGACGGGATTTTGGAAAATAAACCTATTAAGCAAATCTCACTACTGTTTTTTGCTTGCTTACTATGTACACAGAGGTCCAGGAGTATGTGCAGTAGGTGAAACATCTTGCACAACACAACATTGTAATGGCCGTTATAACTGTTTGAGGGGTCACATCTTTAGTTGAGGTGCCCAAATTAATGACAACATAGGTATTTGGTGCCTTAATGAACACCTTCAATGTTCGGACCATTACAAGACATTACTCACCCAATTTATACCAACGGCCTAACCAAAAAATGTGTGACACACTACTCATTAACATTATATGGCAAAGATCACAAACATTATGTGGGTGACGTCTACAGAATTGCACAGCCATGTTTTTTTTTTTTTGTTGCATCAAAAGCAACATTGTGACAACTAGGGGAGCAAGGGATGCCTTATATGTGCAAATATGTTCAATAGCATGTTTTCTTGGTTATGTGGCCTAAACAGGTGACACAGAGGCTTTCACTCTCAAACTACATCACAATACATATGTACACATACAAGACACATAAAACAGAAACATTCTATTGTGGGCCAAAAGAAATTTTATTAAACACCAACACAAAATAAAAACGCATAATGTGTGTTCAAATGTGACAGAAATAATATGAGCCAAAATCCAAACCTATATTCATTAGTAGCGTCTCTCCACATAAGTGTACTCATCTACTGGTTCAGACGTGGTTGGAGACCCCGAGTCCCCATATCCACTACCACTAGGCCAACTTTGGGGGTGGGGGTGTCTGGGGCCCCTGGACAAATCAGGATTTTGTCCGGCACCATGCAATCGTGGACGAGGACCCTGTGACCCTGACGCCTGGCCTCTGGGGATGGCAATATAAGCCAGTGGCATCAGGGCATCTTCCACTCCCGCCTCCAGGGCACGAATGATGATCCGCTCACCAATCTGATACTGCTGTGTTGACATCTGGACCACCCGCTCATTAACTAGGTGCCCAATCCCACTATTTGGCTGATTTTCCCCGCAGATGTGGTCGGAGGAGGATCCTGAGCGGGTGACCCCTCCAGCGTTGGCTCCTGCTCCAGCGGATCCTGTAACAAAGGGGAAAACAAAACAATAATCAATGGCCATGTTCCAACAAGATGCTATTAGCCATCACAGATGTACTGCAACAGCACCAGTCCCAATACATTGTATTCTATGCACACAAACATGTCACAGAGAGCAGCAAAGAAATTACACTGAGCAAAATGTCCACCCTACTTACCTGAGGGGAACACATGTAAAGTGCTGTGTGTTACAACCAATCAGTCTAACAACAGAGGAGGCCAGTGTGTGACCCATCACCAACACAACCAGAGTATAGTTTAAAGACCCACAGGATTGTCGCAGAATGAACTTGACAACACACCATGTGTGAATTACCACCAAGGGATGCAGATACACTAGAACATTGCAATAACCTACCTCCTGTGACAAATTGAAAATATCACAAGCAATAAAATCCACCTCATTCTGCCACCATATGTGGAGAGAAGAGCTGGAGAAATATAGTAGGATTATATATAAGACCCATCGCAATAATAACATTTAAGGAAAGGAGAAACAAGCGACCATAGGGTATGATGAAAAATGATATTTTATTAGAGACGTGCTAAAAACAGGTACAAAAGGAAGGGGTGGAAAGGGGAACACACAATATACAAAACCAACCACATATGTGGATTTATATACCAGGTATATCAATAGAAAAAGGACAAAAAAGTGCAAGTGCAAAGTTTCCCTATATAAAGTGTGTATAATTTTGCCACAATTTTGGGCATCGGAGCGCTCGGATTTTTCCAGGCCAAATAAGGTAATATATGGACATTGTGCCTTGCTTTTTATTCCCTCCTTGGGGTTCCCTGTGTGGATGCCCGCTAACTGTCTATTGGCCCTGTCATTGAGGGGTTGCGATTACTAGTGTTGGTCCCTTGCTTCTCCCTTGTTTATCTAATACTAGCTGTGAGCCCGATGCAAATGCATTGGGATTCTAGAACGTGGCAATATTATTTGCATTAATAGCATTATTATTACCATTAATAGCATAATTATTAGCATTAACAGCATTATTATTAGCATTAATAGCATTATTAATAGCAATAATAGTATTAATAATAGTATTGATATTAGTATTAATAGCATTATTACCATAAATAGCATTAATAATAGCGTTAATAGCATTATTATGAGGAATAATAGCATTATTAGCATTAATAAAATTATTAATAGCATTAATAGAATTAAAAATAGCATTAATAGCATTATTAATATGATTAATAGCATGATTATTAGCCTTAATAGCATTAATAGCATTAATATTAGCATGAATAGCATTAATAGCATTATTAATAACATTGATAGCATTATTAATAGCATTAATAGCCTAAATAATAGAATTAATAGCATAAATAATCGCATTAATAGCATGAGTATTAGCATAAAGAGCATTAATAGCAATATTATTAGCATTAATAGAATTTTGAATAGCATAAATAGCATGATTATTAGCCTTAATAGCATTATTAATAGCGTTAATATGATTATTATTAGCATTATTAGCATTAATATTAGCATTAATAGCATAATTATTAGCATTAATAGCATTATTATTAGCAGTAATAGCATTATTATTAGCATTAATAGCATTATTAATAGCATTAATAGCATTAATAATACAATTAATAGCATTAATATTAGCATTAATAGCATTAATAGTATTATTAATAGCATGAATAGCATTATTAATAGCATTAATAGCATTAATAGCATTATTATTAGCATTAATAGCATTATTAATAGCATTAATAGCATAAATCATAGAATTAATAGCATAAATAATCGCATTAATAGCATTACTTTGAGCATAAAGAGCATTAATAGCAATATTATTAGCATTAATAGCATTTTGAATATCATAAATAGCATGATTATTAGCCTTAATAGCATTATTAATAGCGTTAATATGATTATTATTAGCATTATTAGCATTAATATTAGCATTAATAGCATAATTATTAGCATTAATAGCATTATTATTAGCAGTAATAGCATTATTAGCATTAATAGCATTATTAATAGCATTAATAGCATTAATATTACAATTAATAGCATTAATATTAGCATTAATAGCATTAATAGTATTATTAATAGCATGAATAGCATTATTAATAGCATTAATAGCATTATTAATAGCATTAATAGCATAAATAATCGTATTAATAGCATTACTATTAGCATAAAGAGCATTAATAGCAATATTATTAGCATTAATAGCATTTTGAATAGCATAAATAGCATGATTATTAGCCTTAATAGCATTATTAATAGTAATCGTTATTATGATTATTATTATAGCATTAATTATTAGCATTAATAGCATAATTATTAGCATTAATAGCATTATTATTAGCAGTAATTGTTATTTTTAATTTTTTTTTTTTTTTATTTATTTATTTTTTTTCATTTGTTATTTTTAAATTTTTTTTAAGATTTTCGCATCCGCACTTGCCGCAAGTGCAAAACCGCACTTGCCGCACCTGCCGCAAGTCCCCCTATACTTTCTATGGAGGTTACCGCAACCGCGCCGCAAGTGTAACCGCATCTGCCGCGTATGCGGCAAACGCGGCAGATGCGGTTACACTTGCGTCGCGGTTGCGTTAATCCCCATAGAAAGTATAGGGGGACTTGCGGCAGGTGCGGCAAATGCGGTTTTGCACTTGCGGCAGGTGCGGCCGCGAAAAAAACCGCGGCTGACTGCGTTTTTTTTTCGCGGCCGCACTTGCCGCAAGTGCAAAACCGCACTTGCCGCACCTGCCGCAAGTCCCCCTATACTTTCTATGGGGATTACGGCAACCGCGCCGCAAGTGTAACCGCATCTGCCACGTTTGCCGCATAACCGTTACACTTGCGGCGCGGTTGCGGTAATCCCCATAGAAAGTATAGGGGGACTTGCGGCAGGTGCGGCGGCTCAGGCAGCGACTCGCAATGGCCTCGCGGCCATTGCTCGCGCTACATGAGCGACTCGCATAGAAAGTATAGGGGGACTTGCGGCAGGTGCGGCGGCTCAGGCATTGACTCGCAATGGCCTCGCGGCCATTGCTCGCGCTACATGAGCGACTCGCATAGAAAGTATAGGGGGACTTGCGGCAGGTGCGGCGGCTGAGGTAGCGACTCGCAATGGCCTCGCGGCCATTGCTCGCGCTACCTGAGCGGTAAATCGCTAACTTTGTGGCCGAGCCTCTGGTTCGATTTTCGGCCAGCGACTCGCAATGGCCGCTTCGCGCCGCAAGTGTAACCGCATCTGCCGCGTTTGCCGCATAACCGTTACACTTGCGGCGCGGTTGCGGTAATCCCCATAGAAAGTATAGGGGGACTTGCGGCAGGTGCGGCGGCTCAGGCAGCGACTCGCAATGGCCTCGCGGCCATTGCTCGCGCTACATGAGCGACTCGCATAGAAAGTATAGGGGGACTTGCGGCAGGTGTGGCGGCTCAGGCAGTGACTCGCAATGGCCTCGCGGCCATTGCTCGCGCTACATGAGCGACTTGCATAGAAAGTATAGGGGGACTTGCGGCAGGTGCGGCGGCTGAGGTAGCGACTCGCAATGGCCTCGCGGCCATTGCTCGCGCTACCTGAGCGGTAAATCGCTAACTTTGTGGCTGAGCCTCTGGTTCGATTTTCGGCCAGCGACTCGCAATGGCCGCTTCGCGACGCAAGTGTAACCGCATCTGCCGCGTTTGCCGCATAACCGTTACACTTGCGGCGCGGTTGCGGTAATCCCCATAGAAAGTATAGGGGGACTTGCGGCAGGTGCGGCGGCTCAGGCAGCGACTCGCAATGGCCTCGCGGCCATTGCTCGCGCTACATGAGCGACTCGCATAGAAAGTATAGGGGGACTTGCGGCAGGTGTGGCGGCTCAGGCAGTGACTCGCAATGGCCTCGCGGCCATTGCTCGCGCTACATGAGCGACTCGCATAGAAAGTATAGGGGGACTTGCGGCAGGTGCGGCGGCTGAGGTAGCGACTCGCAATGGCCTCGCGGCCATTGCTCGCGCTACCTGAGCGGTAAATCGCTAACTTTGTGGCCGAGCCTCTGGTTCGATTTTCGGCCAGCGACTCGCAATGGCCGCTTCGCGGCCATTGCTCGCTCGTGGTGACGTCACAGAGTGACAAAGCCACGGTCATTTCGGGGTCCGACACGGAAGTGCCTACGGCAATTATATAGTAGACTAGCTGTGAGCCCGATGCAAATTCATCGGGTGTCTAGAATATGTTTATTGTTTTTTTAAAGGTTTTTAAATAATAATCGCATCATCAATAGCAATAATATTAGCAATAGCATTATTATTAGCAGTAATAGCAGTATTAATAGCATTATTAGCAGTATTATGAGCATTAATAACAGTATTAATAGCAGTATTAATAGCATTAAGAGCAGTATTAATAGGAGTAATAGCATTACGAATAGCATTAATAGCATTAGTATGTGCATTAACAGCATTAATAATAGCATTAATAGCATAAATGATAGCATTAATAGCATAAATAATAGCATTAATAGCATTAGTATTAGCATTAATAGCATTAATAATAGCATTAATAGCAATATTATTTGCATTAATAGCATTATTATTACCATTAATAGCATAATTATTAGCATTAACAGCATTATTATTAGCATTAATAGCATTATTAATAGCAATAATAGTACTAATAATAGTATTATTATTAGTATTAATAGCATTATTACCATAAATAGCATTAATAATAGCGTTAATAACATTATTATGAGGAGTAATAGCATTATTAGCATTATTAACATTATTAATAGCATTAATAGAATTAAAAATAGCATTAATAGCATTATTAATAGCATTAATAGCATGATTATTAGCCTTAATAGCATTAATAGCATTAATATTAGCATTATTAGCATTAATAACATTATTAATAACATTAATAGCATTATTAATAGAATTAATAGCATAAATAATAGAATTAATAGCATAAATAATCGAATTATTAGCATTAGTATTAGCATAAAGAGCATTAATAGCAATATTATTAGCATTAATAGCATTTTGAATAGCATAAATAGCATGATTATTAGCCTTAATAGCATTATTAATAGCATTAATAGGATTATTATTAGCATTATTAGCAATAATATTAGCATTAATAGCATAATTATTAGCATTAATAGCATTATTATTAGCAGTAATAGCATTATTATTAGCATTAATAGCATTATTAATAGCATTAATAGCATTAATAATAGAATTAATAGCTCTAATATTAGCATTAATAACATTAATAGCATTATTAATAGCATAAATAGCATGATTATTAGCCTTAATAGCATTAATAATAGCATTATTAGCATTATTATTAGCATTATTAGCATTAATATTACCATTAATAGCATTATTATTAACACTAATAGCATTATTAATAGCAGTATTAGCACTAAAAATAGCATTAATAGCATTATAAATAGCATTAATAGCATGATTATTACCCTTAATAGTAGTAATAATATCATTAATAGCATTATTATTAGCATTATTAGCATTAATATTAGCATTATAATAGCATAATTAGTAGCATTTATAGAATTATTATTAGCAGTAATA
Source organism: Allobates femoralis (assembly GCA_033576535.1). Classification (NCBI taxonomy): domain Eukaryota; kingdom Metazoa; phylum Chordata; class Amphibia; order Anura; family Aromobatidae; genus Allobates; species Allobates femoralis. The sequence goes on along the minus strand of JARQOC010000004.1, from coordinate 481,830,757 downwards.
GCATTAATAGCATTAATATTACATTAATAGCATTAAATATTAGCATTAATAGCATTAATAGCTAATTATAGCATTAATAGCATTAATATGCATTATTAATTGCAAGAATCGCATTATTAATAGCATTATGAATAGCATTAATACCATAAATAATAGCATTAATAGCATAAATAATAGCATTAATAAAATTAATAGCAATATTATTAGCATTAATAGCATTAAGAATAGCATGAATAGCATGATTATTAGCCTTAATAGCATTAATATTAGCATTAATAGCATTATTAATAGCATTAATAGCATAAATAATAGAATTAATAGCATAAATAATTGCATTAATAGCATTATATACTAGCATAAAGAGCATGATTATTAGCCTTAATAGCATTAATAATACCACAAATAGCATTATTATTAGCATTATTAGCATTAATAGCATAATTATTAGCATTAATAGCATTATTAGCATTAATAGCATTAATAATAGCATTAATAACATGATTAATAGCATTAGTAGTAGCATTAATAGCAATATTAATAGCATTATTAGCATTATTATTAGCATTAACAGCATTATTATTAGCATTAATAGCATTAATAATAGCATTAATAACATTATTAATAGCATTAATAGCATTATTGGTAGCATTAATAGCAGTATTAATAGCATTATTAGCAGTATTATTAGCATTAATAGCATTATTAATAGCATTAATAGCATTAATAACATTATTAATATCATGAATAGCATTATTAGTAGCATTAATAGCAGTATTAATAGCATTAATATCATTATTATTAGCATTTTTATTTTATAGCTGTGAGCTTTAGAATATTTTTAAATTTAAAAAGATTTTCGCGGCCGCACTTGCCGCAAGTGCAAAACCGCACTTGCCGCACCTGCAAAACCGCACCTGCCGCAAGTCCACCTATACTTTCTATGGAGATTACCGCAACCGCGCCGCAAGTGTAACCGCATCTGCCGCGTTTGCCGCATAAGCGTTACACATGCGGCGCGGTTGCGGTAATCCCCATAGAAAGTATAGGGGGACTTGCGGCAGGTGCAGAAATGCGGTTTTGCACTTGCGGCAGGTGCGGCCGCGAACAAAACCGCGGCTGACTGCGGTTTTTTTTCGCGACCGCACTTGCCGCAAGTGCAAAACCGCACTTGCCGCACCTGCCGCAAGTCCCCCTATACTTTCTATGGGGATCACCGCAACCGCGCCGCAAGTGTAACCGCATCTGCCACGTTCGCCGCATAACCGTTACACTTGCGGCGCGGTTGCGGTAATCCCACAGAAAGTATAGGGGGACTTGCGGCAGGTGCGGCGGCTGAGGTAGCGACTCGCAATGGCCTCGCGGCCATTGCTCGCGCTACACAGCGACTCGCAATGGATCCCCATAGAAAGTATAGGGGGACTTGCGGCAGGTGCGGCGGCTGAGGTAGCGACTCGCAATGGCCTCGCGGCCATTGCTCGCGCTACCTCAGCGGTAAATCGCTAACTTTGTGGCTGAGCCTCTGGTTCTATTCTCGGACAGCGACTCGCAATGGCCGCTTCGCGGCCATTGCTCGCGCGTGGTGACGTCACATTAGTGACAGAAAGCCAATTATAGAGTAGACTAGCTATGAGCCCGATGCAAATGCATCGGGATTCTAGAACGTGCGTTAATTAGCTTATAGTAGCTATATTATTTTTTTTGTTTGTTTTTTTTTATTTACATTTTTTTTGAATAACTTAATGTTATGAATATTTTATTTATTAGTTTTATTTTATTAGAATTAGTTAATGTTATGAATTTTTATATGGAATATTTTTTTTTATTATTTTATTATTGTAATTATTTATTATTTAATATTTTGAGAATATTATTTTTTTTTTATTTTAATTGATTTTTTTTTTATTTGAGTAATTTGATTTTCTTAGAATTAATGTTATTAATATTTTAATTATATATATTTTAATTTTAATTTTTTTTTTTATTTTGATTTATTTTAATATTTATTATTTTTATTATTTGTATATTAATTTTTTATTTTAATGACATTTATTTGTATTAGATTATTTTTTTTTATTTTAATTAGTTAATTTAATTAATATAGCAACATTATTTGCATTAATAGCATTATTATTAGCATTAATAGCATAATTATTAGCATTAATAGCATAAATATTAGCATTAATAGCATAATTATTAGCATTAATAGCGTTATTATTTGCATTAATAGCATAATAATTAGCATTACTAGCATAATTATTAGCATTAATAGCATTAATAATAGCATTAATAGCAATATTATTTGCATTAATAGCATTATTATTACCATTAATAGCATAATTATTAGCATTAATAGCATTAATAATTAGCATTAATAGCATTAATAATTTGCATTAATAGCATTATTATTTGCATTATATAGCATATATTTCATTATTAGCATAATTAATTAATAGCAATATTATTTGCATTAATAGCATTATTATTAGCATAAGCATAATAATAGCATTAATAGCATAATTATAGCATTAATAGCAACAATAGCATTAATAGCAACATTATTTGCATTAATAGCATTATTATTACCATTAATAGCATAATTATTAGCATTAATAGCATAAATATTAGCATTAATAGCATAATTATTAGCATTAATAGCAATATTATTAGCATTAATAGAATAATTATTAGCATTAATAGCATTAATAATATGCATTAATAGCAATATTATTTGCATTAATAGCATTATTATTACCATTAATAGCATAATTATTAGCATTAATAGCATTAATAATAGCATTAATAGCAATATTATTTGCATTAATAGCATTATTATTACATTAATAGCATAATTATTAGCATTAATAGCAATATTATTTGCATTAATAGCATTATTTTTACCATCAATAGCATAATTATTAGCATTAATAGCATAATTATTAAGCATTAATAGCATTAATAATAGCATTAATAGCAATATTATTTGCTATTAAAGCATTATTATTACCATTAATAACATAATTATTAGCATTAATAGCATTTATAATAGCATTAATAGCAACATTATTTGCATTAATAGCATTATTATCCATTAATAGCATAATTATTAGCATTAATAGCATAAATATTAGCATAAATAGCATAATTATTAGCATTAATACCATTAATAATAGCATATATAGCAAATTATTTGCATTAATAGAATTATTATTACCATTAATAGCATAATTATTAGCATTAATAGCATAATTATTAGCATTAATAGCAATAATAGCATTAATAGCAACATTATTTGCATTAACAGCATTATTATTACCATTAATAGCATAATTATTAGCATTATTAGCATAAATATTAGCATTAATAGCATAATTATTAGCATTATTAGCAATATTATTTGCATTAATAGTATAATTATTAGCATTAATAGCATTAATAATAGCATTAATAGCAATATTATTTGCATTAATAGCATTATTATTACCATTAATAGCATAATTATTAGCATTAATAGCATTAATAATAGCATTAATAGCAATATTATTTGCATTAATAGCATTATTATTAGCATTATTAGCACAATTATTAGCATTAATAGCAATATTATTTGCATTAATAGCATTATTATTACCATTAATAGCATAATTATTAGCATTAATAGCATAATTATTAGCATTAATAGCAACAATAGCATTAATAGCAACATTATTTGCATTAATAGCATTATTATTACCATTAATAGCATAATTATTAGCATTAATAGCATAAATATTAGCATTAATAGCATAATTATTAGCATTAATAGCAATATTATTTGCATTAATAGCATAATTATTAGCATTAATAGCATAATTATTAGCATTAATAATAGCAATAATAGCAATATTATTTGCATTAATAGCATTATTATTACCATTAATAGCATAATTATTAGCATTAATAGCATAATTATTAGCATTAATAATACCATTAATAGCAATATTATTACCATTAATAGCATAATTATTACCATTAATAGCATTAATAATAGCATTGATAGCAATATTATTTGCATTAATATCATTATTATTACCATTAATAGCATAATTATTAGCATTAATAGCATAAATATTAGCATTAATAGCAATATTATTTGCATTAATAGCATAATTATTAGCATTAATAATACCATTAATAGCAATATTATTACCATTAATAGCATAATTATTACCATTAATAGCATTAATAATAGCATTAATAGCAATATTATTTGCATTAATAGCATTATTATTACCATTAATAGCATAATTATTAGCATTAATAGCATAAATATTAGCATTAATAGCAATATTATTTGCATTAATAGCATAATTATTAGCATTAATAATACCATTAATAGCAATATTATTAGCATTAATAGCATAATTATTACCATTAATAGCATAAATATTAGCATTAATAGCAATATTATTTGCATTAATAGCATTATTATTGCCATTAATAGCATAATTATTAGCATTAATAGCATAAATATTAGAATTAATAGCAATATTATTTGCATTAATAGCATAATTCATTAGCATTAATAGCATTAATAATAGCATTAATAGGAATATTATTTGCATTAATAGCATTATTATTACCATTAATAGCATTATTATTACCATTAATAGCATAAATATTAGCATTAATAGCATAATTATTACCATTAATAGCAATAATAGCATTAATAGCAACATTATTTGCATTAATAGCATTATTATTAGAATTTTTTTTTTATTATTATTATTTTTTATTGTATTTTTATTGTATTATTTATTATTTATAATATTTTTTTTTATTATTTTTATTTTATTATTATTAAATTTATGTATTATTTGTTATTTTAAGTGAGCTGAGTCGTCCTTCAGGTCCGCTCAAAGGCCTCATTGAGTAACATAGCGGATAATGCAGGATGGTGATTGGTCGTTTTTTTCCCATAGAGAAACATGGCCATGTTTCTCTATGGGAAGAGGCGACCAATCAGCGTGAAGCATTATCCGCCATGTATCTCTATGAGGGGTTGGAGCGGACCTGAATGGAAACTGTGTTTACAAAGAGTCTCCATTCAGGTCCGCTCAAAGGGCTCATTGAGTAACATAGCGGATAATGCTGGACGCTGATTGGTCGCTTCTTCCCATAGAGAAACATGGCCATGTTTCTCTATGGGAAGAAGCGACCAATCAGCGTGCAGCATTATCCGCCATGTAACTCTGAGCCCTTTGAGCGGACCTGAATGAGAACTGTGTTTTTAGAAAAGACTCAGTTCTCCTTCAGGTCCGCTCGAAGGGCTGATAGTTACATAGCGGATAATGCTGGAGGCTGATTGGTCGCGGACCTGAAGGACGACCCGGAGCTCGGTGGAGGAAGAGAGAAGAGCTCCGGATGGAAGAGTCGTTAGCCGGGCTGAAGGAAGAGGATGCCTGGGCCGAAGGAAGGACTGGACCTGGACCTGAGGAAGCAGATGTCATGAAGACAGGTAAGTGATCTACGGCGTCGGGGAGGGGTGTGTGTGCGGAGATATGGAGGGGGGGGTGTGTGCGGACATATGGAGGGGGGTGTGTGCGGACATATGGAGGGGGAGGTGTGCGGACATATGGAGAGGGGGGGTGTGCGGACATATGGAGGGGGAGGGGTGTGCGGATATATGGAGGAGGGGGTGTGCGGACATATGGAGGAGGGGGTGTGCGGACATATGGAGGAGGGGGTGTGCGGACATATGGAGGGGGAGATATGGAGGAGGGGGTGTGCGGACATATGGAGGAGGGGGTGTGCGGATATATGGAGGGGGGGTGTGCGGACATATGGAGGGGGGGGGTGTGCGGACATATGGAGGAGGGGGTGTGCGGGCATATGGAGGAGGGGGTGTGCGGACATATGGAGGAGGGGGTGTGCGGGCATATGGAGGAGGGGGTGTGCGGGCATATGGAGGAGGGGGTGTGCGGACATATGGAGGGGGGGGTGTGCGGACATATGGAGGGGGGGTGTGCGGGCATGTGGAGGAGGGGGTGTGCGGACATATGGAGGAGGGGGTGTGCGGACATATGGCGGCGGGGGTGTGCGGGCATATGGCGGCGGGGGTGTGCGGGCATATGATGGCGGTGTACGGGCAGTGAGAGGGGTCTTGGTGCGGCGTTGTGGGTGTGCGGGGCTGGAGGGGTTGTGCGGGCATATAGAGGAGGGGGTGTGCGGGCATATGGAGGAGGGGGTGTGCGGGCATATGGAGGAGGGGGTGTGCGGACATATGGAGGAGGGGGTGTGCGGACATATGGCGGCGGGGGTGTGCGGGCATATGGCAGCGGGGGTGTGCGGGCATATGGCGGTGGTGTACAGGCAGTGAGAGGGGTCTTGGTGCGGGGGTGTGCGGACATATGGAGGAGGGGGTGTGCGGGCATATGGAGGAGGGGGTGTGCGGGCATATGGAGGAGGGGGTGTGCGGACATATGGAGGAGGGGGTGTGCGGACATATGGAGGAGGGGGTGTGCGGACATATGGAGGAGGGGGTGTGCGGACATATGGAGGAGGGGGTGTGCGGACATATGGCGGCGGGGGTGTGCGGGCATATGGCGGCGGGGGGTGTGCGGGCATATGGCGGCGGGTGTACGGGCAGTGAGAGGGGTCTTGGTGCGGCGTTGTGGGTGTGCGGGGCTGGAGGGGGTGTGCGGGCATATGGAGGAGGGGGTGTGCGGGCATATGGAGGAGGGGGTGTGCGGGCATATGGAGGAGGGGGTGTGCGGACATATGGAGGAGGAGGTGTGCGGACATATGGCGGCGGGGGTGTGCGGACATATGGCGGCGGAGGTGTGCGGGCATATGGCGGCGGGGGTGTGCGGGCATATGGCGGCGGTGTACGGGCAGTGAGAGGGGTCTTGGTGCGGCGTTGTGGGTGTGCGGGGCTGGAGGGGGTGTGCGGGCATATGGAGGAGGGGGTGTGCGGGCATATGGAGGAGGGGGTGTGCGGGCATATGGAGGAGGGGGTGTGCGGACATATGGAGGAGGGGGTGTGCGGACATATGGAGGAGGGGGTGTGCGGACATATGGAGGAGGGGTGTGCGGACATATGGCGGCGGGGGTGTGCGGGCATATGGAGGAGGGGTTGTGCGGGCGTTGTGGGTGTGCGGGGCTGGAGGGGGTGTGCGGGCATATGGAGGAGGGGGTGTGCGGGCATATGGAGGAGGGGATGTGCGGGCATATGGAGGAGGGGGTGTGCGGGCATATGGAGGACGGGGTGTGCGGACATATGGAGGAGGGGGTGTGCGGACATATGGAGGAGGGGGTGTGCGGACATATAGCGGCGGGGGTGTGCGGGCATATGGCGGCGGGGGTGTGCGGGCGTTGTGGGTGTGCGGGGCTGGAGGGGGTGTGCGGGCATATGGAGGAGGGGGTGTGCGGGCATATGGAGGAGGGGGTGTGTGCGGGCATATGGAGGAGGGGGTGTGCGGGCATATGGAGGAGGGGGTGTGCGGACATATGGAGGAGGGGGTGTGCGGACATATGGCATTGCGAGTCGACTTCTAACGGCTCGCAATGGCCGCTTCGCGGCCAATGCTTTGCGCGTATCCACATGACCACGCCGGAAGTTGCGCCGAGAGGGGCGGATTTTCGATTCGCGATTATATAATAGATAGTGCCGGTGTCTCTGATATGTGCCTTTGTGCACTTTGTGCTCTATATGTGGAGGCACATTCATGATGGACATATACTCATTATATTGCACAGGATTTTGCCCTTATGATTAGGTCTGCTTCTATATGTGTATTTGCATACATGACTAAATATATTCTATATGGTTAAATATAAAATTTATTAGCACTTGTATTATGTGCCATGTGTGCCATGTATCGAGGTAGTCACTTTCTATAGGGCGATTTATGTATTTTTGTATTTCTCTATATGACTGTGCAATAGAGGGAGAAACGGAGAGGACTATATACTGGAACCGTTGCCCTTTATATGACTTTTTTGTGGCAAAATTATTCACACTTTATATAGGGAAACTTTGCACTTGCACTTTTTTGTCCTTTTTCTATTGATATACCTGGTATATAAATCCACATATGTGGTTGGTTTTGTATATTGTATGTTCCCCTTTCCACCCCTTCCTTTTGTACCTGCTTTTAGCACGTCTCTAATAAAATATCATTTTTCATCATACCCTATGGTCGCTTGTTTCTCCTTTCCTTCTGTGACAAAGCGGTGTCTTCGGATGTGGCCCTGGTGTCAGCAAACTCCCTGGTGCACTGTAAACCTCGAGGAACATCCTGGTCCAGAGTGAAAGTGAGGAGGTCATAGTACCACAATTGTGGCACATGTACCTCCTCACATCCCATCCCAGAATGCTGGAAGCTCTGGACCGCTTGTGTTCCTTTCGGAATATGATGTGCACGTGCTTGATTTTATTCTTGACCATCGCCTTGTCCCACCTCGCACCAGGGTTGTGCTCCTGGGTGAGGGCAACAAGGTGGCCATAGGCCACATCTTTCACCTCATTATTCTTATAATCAGGTGCTCACAGCCGCCACAGGCATTCGTGCTCCTGGTACATGGCCAATAATGCTCGGATAAAATCCTGATTGTCCATGTCCACTATCTGCAACATAAGCACAAAACACATCACAAACCACACATAGATGTATCTATATTCACATAATGCCCCCCGATTAATGGGCACATAATCATGACCGGTCATTAATATGACATTATGACATAATTTGGCCCTAAAGCGTGACTTAATGAAATGTTCAAACCTAGCCTAACCCTGGCAAAAACTAATAACACCTGCTATCTCATCAATGGCTACAAAAACAAATATTCTACATACGTTAGGGTACGTATAAGTGTATTAGCAAAGGCACTGTGTCTCAACAGCACAACAGTTGTATGGCACTCTTGTTTGTTGTATGGCAACAGTACAGGTTTAACCGTTCTTTGCAGCATAATGTAGACACAGCCCAACACAGTAGATGAGGGCGCAGAAATGTGGAGAGCCACATGATTTGGCCCACATGACTGACGCCAAGACCATGCCTCCATAAACCAGAAAATCCACATCCATGTACGTCTACATACCCAACATTATTGTATAAAACATTTGATATGGGCCACTAGGTGGTGGTAGGAGCCAAATACACAGACCAGTGGACTTGATGAAGGCATGGACAGCGCTATACCTACCGTCTGACCAGCAACGTGTGCTTGAAGAGACGCTACCAAGATGTGGCATATGACTTTGCAACACAGAAGTGCGTTCAACACTGCCCTTTTTAAATGGAGCAAAAACCAATGAAAACTCACCTGAGTGAGCAAATCATATGGCTCGGGCGTGGCTACGCCGAAGCACGTGCGTGTATTGGAGGACACCACTGTGCTGTGATTGGCTGCGTTGCATATAAAGAAAAAACACGCCAGTGCGTGCTCCAGCTAGCTCGCCAGAATCATTGGGTAAGTTGTACTGTTCAGACGTCCCATCTACGATGCTTGAGTGTGTTTTGTAGTGAGCCTTCAAATTTAACATACATGTATACTGTCTGAACAAGCACAAAAACACCTCCAGGTGTGTGCAGGCCAGACTCAAAACCTTGTCTTAATAGTTCAAAACAAGTATATGCATGGTTACACAATGCTGCATGTCCCCTACTCATTGTGCTTAGATGTTGGGATTTATATTGTGTAATGTGTACAGTAGTAGTGGCAATGATGTTGTCTGGCCGACATTTACAGTCATGCTGAATGTATCCGGACTTGTCCACACAAAATGGATGTGTAGTGTTGATGCGCCACCTTGACGGTGTTTGCACTATTGTGAATGAGTGATGGCTGTTAACCATTGTGTTAAAATGGAACAGGGATGTAGTTTGGTTATGGTGACTCTTGCATTGTGTAATGTTGCATTGACATGATCTGTTTATACACCATGCATGTTGAAGGTGGTGGCATTATGTGTTTGGTTGTGGTGTCCTACAAATGTGCATGTAAGGGCCATAATTGGCATTATGATCAATGTAGTAATGTAATTTCCACACATGATGAATTGTATGTTTTCTGACCATATTGTTTGTGTGTGGTTTTGTTGGCCTAACTATGTTATTGTATGTTGTGTGACAGTTGGGTATTTCTGAGGGGTCTGGCCACTACTTTGTAACCTTGTATTTGATCCTTGTATGTGTAGCATGTATGTAGGCAAGTCAATATTGATTGGTTTAGATGAGTTGTGACATGTAAGTTACGACTTACCTTTATGTTTTATCATTTCCCCAGGGGTTGGTTCATCTGCTCATCATGGATACTGAACGGAGGCTTCTCTTGGCTCTTGCCTTGGTGGATGAGGACTTGTGGCTGTAGGAGAGAAGCTGAGAGATTGCAGGCTCGTAGACCATGCCCTGTGTGGTCTCGGGAGTGGCTTTTGCAAAGAGACAACCTGAGTCACATGCGGCTGCTCCGTCAGCTGGAGGACAAAAAATCTGCATGACTTCAGGAACTATCTCCGTATGTCCGAGGACTCATTCAAGTTCCTATTAGATGGCATTCGGCCATGGATAGCCCGGGAGAATACTGTGATGCGTAGAGCTGTGCCATCTGAGGAGCGGTTGGCTGTAACTTTGCGGTTTCTGGCAACAGGTCAATCGATGACGGACCTGCAATACTCTGCAGCTGTGTAGCGAACACTGCTGAGCCGCCTCTTACCCGAGATGTGTGAGGCATCCTTAGGTGCCTGGTGCCAGCCTTTTTGCATTTACCAACCACCCCCGCAGAATAGATGCTGGTTGCCAGTGGTTTTGCTGATCGCTGGCAATTTCCAAACTGCAGTGGGGCATTGGATGGTAAGCACGTGAGGATCACTCAACCCCCCCAACAGCGGGTCCTTTTTTATAACTATAAAGGCTATTTTAGTGTGATCCTCATGGCCATTGTGAATGCTATGAGTTCCTCTATGTGGATGTTGGCATGAACAGGCGTGTCTCAGATGGGGGTGTGTTTGGGCACAGCTCCTTTGGCCAAGAGCTGAGGAGAGGTGCTGTCAACTTGCCCTCAAATGATGAGACAGCTGGTCATCTCAACTTTGCTTTTGTGGGAGATGAAGCCTTTCCACTTCATGCTCACCTACTTCGGCCATATCAACAGAGGACTGTTATTTTTGAGCATGGCATTTTCAATTACCGGCTATCCGGGGCTCGCCGTGCAGTTGAAAATGCGTTCGGGATCATGGCCAATAGATTCAGCAGCTTTCATATGCCTTTGAATATGAAACTGGAATCTATGGATATAGTAGTGCTGGCATGCTGTGTGCTTCATAACTTCCTGCATCGTAGGGATACTGCATCATACATGCTGGCAAGTTATGTGGATTCAGTGGACTCCACAACATGGGAAGTCCATCCCGGGACGTGGCATGCAACTGACCCTGGTCTGGCGCCACTCCAGCCGCTGAGCTAGGGTCGAAGTCTGCAGAATGCCAGGAGCAGCAGGGACAGCTACTGATCCTACTTCAATGGCCCTGGGGCAGTGGCTTGGCAGCAAGAACAGGTGTAGTGTGGCTGGGTTTGTCACACAGCACCAGCAGGATGAGGGTGTAGTCAGCAGTGTGTCTGCAGCCTTAATTGTTTTATTTTTGGAATGTCTTCACCGTTTTTTTTTTATGTTAAATTTTCAAAATTTCATAACATTTGAAAAAAAATTGAATGTTACAAGTACAGACATTGTTTACGGTGACCTTTCAGTTATGTTTGTGATGTTAAACACTTATGTTTTTTTTTTCAGTATGTTGTAGTATTTTATGTTAATGTGCACAAAAGTGAAACAAAAAAAAATCTGATCAGAGCTACCTGGGTCTGTCTTTACTTTTAAATACAGGGCAGTTGCACATAGCATTAAAGCGAACCTGTCGCCCCCCCCAGACATCATAAGCTAAGCTCACCACCTTCTGCAGCACTAAGGCTGCATTCAGAGAAGGTGTATATTGCTTTTTGTATAACTATATTCACTGAAATATGCACTTATATAACATGAGGCAGTTACCAGGACCGAAGACTGGGAGGCGGGGTTTCCAGCGTCTGTGTGCCGCCCCCGTGTTGTCCATCATCCCTCTGTGTTGCGGATGGTGCGATTCCTCCACCCCCTCCTTGCTCTATCCGGCGCGTTCATTTAAGTTGCCGGGCATGCGCAGTGCGCGCTGCCCGACAACATCCTGGTCCCTTAGCACCTGCGCAGTCCGCCGGCCCCGCAGTGGATTATTCATTATCCTCACTGCGGGGCGGCCAATACGGCGCCTGCGCATTTGCTGTGCTGCGGGGGGCCACCTCTGACTGCCTCTCTCCTCCATATCGCCAAAATAGACAACGATACTGACGACCGGCACCGAGGAGAGAGAAAGAGACAGGAAACACAGGAGCCTCATACTATGTGCCTGCTGTAAATGGGGAGAATGAAACAAACGTAACTATGAGAAAAAATTAAAAAACTTACGTTTTTTTCAAAAACTCAAAATTCTTATTATTTTTTTAAAATCTGAAGTTCTTAGTACACACATTGGCCAATGTCTGCTTGCTCATCGACTGCGACAAAGTAGTGGGGTAGGGTGGACAAGGAGGACTTGGGTGTCAGCGTTAGGACTCATCGGACCTGAAGTCACTTTGTCGCAGTCGATGAGCAAGCAGACATTGGCCAAGTTTTTAAATTTTTCTAATATATATATGACTCACCGTGGCCGGGGACTCCGGTTTAGACAGGCTGTAGCTCCTTCCTCCTTGTCACGGGTGGGCCGCGCCTGCCGGTAGTGAGGCCCGGTTGAGTGCAGATCAATAGTTGAAGACGTCTTGTAGGAACAGATTAAAGGGGTTAATTTATTCGTGACGCCACCTATGAGTAGTTCGGTAATCGTTACCGACGCTGCGGAACCTCCGGGGGATGGACAGCAGCAGGATGGAACGCTCCCCACAGGCTGAGCGGTGATCCCCGGAGGCTGGAGCTGCTTAAGATGTTGTGCGGCAGCTGCGGTTACCTTGTGCGCTGACGGATTCAATCATAAGGAAGCACGGACACTGAAAGTCTCTGTAACGGTTCTTTACTGTAACCAGCAGGCAGTACATGGTATACAGTTTACGGGTAGTGGACCGGGCGGAGTCAGCAGTTATAGGTGTCCCTCAGAGATCCGTAGTGTTCCTCCATTCTAGCTAAGTATTTGCCATTGTCGCCCAGGAATTCCAGGTGGGGTACGGGGAGGCTGCTTCAATGCCCTATCCAAGATGTACGTTATGGATGTTTTGGGGAGCCTTGGGTCCCTTGGTGGGTACACCGCTGGTTAGACGACTGGAAGTTGGCTGGTGGTGGGGTGCTCCTGCAAAGCTGCTCCTCCACGCTTCTGGTTCGCGTAGCAGAGGTGAACTGCTGCCAGCTTCGGTACCAGTGAACCAGCTGTGAGTTGGGCACGGGGGTATTTTGGAACCCGTGGTTGGTGATGCCCGATCCCGGTTGTTGAGGCCTCAGGTGCTAACACCCGACCGGTGACGGCCCGGGGGCTGCACGAGGTGCAGAGCCCCCGTTCCTACTCCAAGTTCAAGTCTGTGTGTCTTCTGTCTCGACTCTCCCAGACTATTGACTGACTAAGTGTCTGTACTTCTCCTACACTACCCTTGCACTCCGCCCACCAGGACCTTGGATTGGCCCTCTATGTTAAGTGATGCATGCAGGGTTTTGGATCTCTACGTTAACCGGATAACTGCTGTGTCAGAGAATATTGCGGCTGCATTTATGGCTGCAATACCCTCCTGTGACGCACTCGTTGCGGGGCGCCACATATATATAGCTTGTCAGCATATGTACATCATTGGTAGTAGCTGAGTGCTGCAAGGTTTTTTTCTAGTATATTGACCCAGCATCCCTGCTGGCACCAATTCACATTGTCTGTGAGTGCTGTGCAGTTTTTTTTCTCTTTTGTATCGTGTGGAGTGGCTGGCTCCATTACTGCAATTTGCACCCTCATTGCCTACTGGTGATCTAGGGTCTAGATGGTGTCCGCCCACTTAGTAGTGGGGTAAGGTGGACAAGGAGGACTTGGGTGTCAGCGTTAGGACTCATCGGACCTGAAGTCACTTTGTTGCAGTCGATGAGCAAGCAGACATTGGCCGATGTGTGTACGAAGAACTTCAGATTTAAAAAAAATAATAAGAATTTTGAGTTGTTTGAAAAAAACGTAAGTTTTAAAATTTTTTCTCATATATATATATAGCTTGTTAGCGTATGTACATCACTGGTAGTAGCTGAGTGCTGCAAGGTTTTTTTCTAGTAGTTTAACCCAGCATCCCTGCTGGCAGCAGTTCACATTGTCTGTGAATGCTGTGCAGTTTTTTTTCTCTTTTTTTCTTTTTTTTCTTTTTTTTCTCTTTTAGATAGATAGATAGATGGACAGATAGAGGGATAGATAGATAGATAGATAGATAGAATAGAAGATAGAATGAAAGATAGAAAAAAAATGATTGATAGATAGATAGATATAGATAGAGGGATTGTGTGTGGAGGGGTAAAATTAAGTTTATTTCATTCTCCCCATTTACAGCAGGCACATAGTATGAGGCTCTGGTGTTTCCTGCCTCTCTCTCTCTCCTCGGTGCCGGTCCTCAGTATCGTTGTCTATTTTGGACCCGGCGATATGGAGGAGAGAGGCAGTGAGAGGTGGCCCCCCGCAGCACAGCAAATGCGCAGGCGCCGTATTGGCCACCCCGCAGTGAGGATAATGAACAATCCACTGCGGGGCCGGCAGACTGCGCAGGTGCTAAGGGACCAGGATGTTGTCGGGCAGCGCGCACTGCGCATGCCCGGCAACTTAAATGAACGCGCAGGCGCCGGATAGAGCGAGGAGGGGGTGGAGGAATCGCACCATCCCCAACACAGAGGGATGATGGACAGCACGGGGGCGGCACACAGACACTGGAAACCCCGCCTCCCGGTCTTCGGTCCTGGTAACTGCCTCATGTTATATAAGTGCATATTTCAGTGAATATAGTTATACAAAAAGCAATATACACCTTCTCTGAATGCAGCCTTAGTGCTGCAGAAGGTGGGGAGCTTAGCTTATGATGTCTGGGGGGGTGACAGGTTCGCTTTAAGCTGTGCAGAGAGGTATGTGAGACCACAATAGTGGTTATGGGTCCCAGCAGCATTGTCTGCTAATGTCCAGTACACAGGTCCAGTCCATTGGCCAACACTGTATGCTCAGACTGTGTCTCATTCACCATATTATATGGATTTACACTGGGTATGTGTAAACACACATGCACATTTGTATTGTGTTTGTTGAGGATGGAGGTCCACATCAGTAAGCACACACACACGTCTGCACACACATAGTTCAGCCAGGACCACACACAATCCATGCAGATATGTCCAGAGTGCTGTTTTGAGCTTACCTAAGTAAACAACAGACGCACACATAGCCATTCATGGTGTACTACACAGTGCTACAGACGAGCCGTCCTGTGTGGCATTTTGTCAAAGGCAAAGTGTCTTTTTGAACCCGCAACACATGACAGGAGCGTGCAGTAGCAAGATAGGCTGGGGTCACATTTGCCAAAGCACTTGCGGTTGCCACCTCCACATCCGGAGGCGGTAACCGCAATTGCCTTCACACACATTTTTTTTTTAAAATGTGTGCAGAAAACCGCAATCCGGTAACCGGATTGCTCCGGATGTGTAATCCGGAGCAATGCGGTTACCGTATACTTTGTTCATCCCTGATGCCGCAGGGATGAACAAAGTCTTAAATATGTGTTAAAACATTAATTATTAATATTAGCTGGGGGCAACATGTCTCTAGGGGGTGCCAACCCCCCCTAGAGAAATGCTGTCCACTCCACTCAGCATGTTAGGGGTTAATAAAGCATTTACAGTAAGCAGGCTATTGTCGGCTTTGTAGAAATGTATGAATGAAGCCGCGGCTCCCCTGACACTAAGGCAAATACTGTACGTAATGGACGTATAGTATATGACGCTGTCCAAGGTCCTGTAACCATTAATATTAGATCTATGGGGGTGCGCTGCCCATAGACCTAATGTTAATGGTTGCAGGACCTTGGACAACGGCAGATACTATACATACATTACGTACAGTATCTGCTCTAGTGTCAGGGGAGCCGCGGCTTCATTCATACATTTCTACAAAGCCGACAATAGCTTATTAACCCCTAACATGCTGAGTGGAGTGGACAGCATGTCTCTAGGGGGGGTGGGCACCCCCTAGAGACATGTTGCCCACAGCTAATATTAATAATTAATGTTTTAATACACATTTAACACTTTGGGATGAGCAAAGTATACAGTAACAGTATTGGTCAGGATTACACATTCTGAGCACAGAACCGCTCCGAATAGCAGCTTGCAGATCCGGAGCCAGTAACCGGATTGCATGTAGTGCAATCCGGTTACCATAATGCGCCCCTATGGGGAATGTTTCCTGCTCCGGTTGTGAGCTTTTTGAAAGTTCTAAACTGGATCAGGTTTCCAAAATAGAACCGCATGTGTGACCCTAGCAATAATATAAAGGGCAAATGCAGTTGTGTTGGCCAATCGGAGTGGTAGGAGCGCAGTGTACAACACCCTGGCATGCCTGTCTCCTCGCCGCGCTCACACTCTACGCCCACATCGCTGATGAGGTGGTGGTGTGTGACTTGGCGAATTGGCGAGGTAGGAATGTGAATTTGCTTCTGGTGTGCGCCAGGCGATTTCCGGAACGCAGGAACGCAGGATCGCCAAACATCGCACGCGAGATGTCTAGGTGTGACAGGGTGAAGGCGATGTGCAAAAAAGTGCCCGGAACGTGTGCACTCATGTCAAATTGCCAGCCATATGGCGGCGATATTGCTACGTATGACGGTACCTTTAGTGTGCACTTACCATCAATGCCAAAAACAAAAACCAATATGGCACTTGCAGGATGCAGTCAGACCCCACTATGTGTAGCAAGCCCAGGTTCAGGCTAATAAATCACCTCAACCTACAACAAGGTGTGGGAGGCGACTTGCCATGCACACATGGCTCATTGTACCTACACCTTGTTGTAGGTTGAGATGATTTATTAGCCTGCACCTGGGCTTGTTACACATAGAGGGATCTGACTGCATCCTGGAAGTGCAGTATTGGTTTTGGTTTTTGGCATTGATGGTAAGTGCACACTAAAGGTACCATCATATGTAGCAATATCGCCGCCATATGGCTGGCAATTTGACATGAGTGCGCACGTTCCAGGCACTTTTTTGCACATTGCCTTCACCCTGTCACACCTAGACATCTCATGGCTCATTGTGTGCATGGCAAGTCGCCTCCCACACCTTGTTGTAGGTTGAGATGATTTATTAGCCTGCACCTGGGCTTGTTACACATAGTGGGATCTGACTGCATCCTGGAAGTGCAGTATTGGTTTTGGTTTTTGGCATTGATGGTAAGTCTTTTTTGATGCTGCTTTTTCTAGTAGTTTTTGTACCTTTAGTGTGCAGTCAGAAAGGCATGAGGAGATCCAGGATAATGAAAGGTCTTTAATGCCAAAGGAAGAGAGGAGCTGTAGTAGGAGGGAGTGATCAACTGTGTTGAAAGTGAAGGACAGGTCTAGAAGGAGGAGTATAGAGAATTGTTTGTTAGGGCCACGTCACACACACAGATAATTGTGCAGATATTGTTCGCAGATCTCTGGTTGCAGTGAAATCATGGATACATTGTTCATTTTGTATATGGCCACAAAATGGAGCAATGTATCCATGATTTCACTGCAACCAGAGATCTGTGAACAATATCTGCACAATTATCTGTGTGTGTGACGTGGCCCTTAAATTTCGCTATAAGTCATTAGTGATTATGGTTAGGCTGGTTTCACATCACATATTTTTTCCTGTCTGTGGGATGCTACTTTTTGTTGGACCCCACGGACAGGAACGGACACCACAGGAGGAGACCTTTTCTGTGTCCGGGTCCATGATTATCACGGGTCCGGACACAGAAAAAACAGCTAAGGAGGCAGCGGGGCACTTTCAATGTATATTATACATTGCGGTAGTGAAATTTAGTAAAAGAAAGGGTTAAAAAAAATATATATATATGCTCACCTTCCAGCGAGTCCTCTGGCGCCTTCAGCAAGGTCTGGATGCTTATAGGACCTGCGGTTACATCACAACCCGATCAGCTGATCGGGTCACATGACCGTAGTTACCGCGGTAACTGTGACCCGATGACGCTGCCAGGTTGTGACGTAACCGCAGGTCCTGTCCGAGACTTGCTGGAGGTGCCAGGGGACTCGCTGGACAGGTGAGCATACATATTTTTTATTTTTAACCCTTTCTTTTACTAAATTTCACTTTCACAATGTATGTATATACAATGCGGAAGTGAAATTAGATGGTTAAGAGCAGTTTTAGTGTACTGAGCATACTCGGTACACTAAAATCGGGTCCGCGAAACGATCCTGTGTTTTCTCAGACCCGTGCTCCATTGGCCCCCAGGTTAAAGGCCGCGGATCGGGTCGTATTTGGCCTAATTGCCACCCGATTTTGTGGGATCCGATTTGTGTCTGATTTTTTGTTGTGCAAAAAATCGGACACAGATCAGATCCAACAAAATCAGATGGCAATTAGGCCAAATCCGCTCCGATCCCCATAGGATAACATTAGGGCCAAATTGGATCCGTGGCTGTTTTACAACAGACAGCCACGGATTCTCAAAAATCATGATGTGAAAGCACCCTTACAGTAACATAGTAACATAGTATTTAAGGTTGAAGGAAGACCTTAAGTCCATCTAGTTCAACCCATAGCCTAACATGTTGATCCAGAGGAACGCAAAAAAAACCCACTAAGCAACACTAAGCTCCACTTTGGGGAAAAATATTCCTTCCTGACTCCACATACAGCAATCAGACTAGTTCCCTGGATCAACGCCCTATCAAAGAATCTAGTATATATAACCGGTAAAATTCTATTTTTCAAGAAAGGCATCCCAGTCCTTCTTAAATGTTAGTAGTGACTCACTCATTGCAACATCATGTGGCAGAGAGTTCTATAGTCTCACTGCTCTTACAGTAAAGAATCCACATCTGTAATTATGATTAAACCAGGGCTGTGGAGTCGGAGTCGTGGAGTCAGAGTTACTTTTGGTTGGAGTCGGAGTCAGAGTCGGTAGAAATGTACCGACTCCGACTCCAGCTTTAAAAAAAATGTATTAATATTTCATAATTGAACTTTCATATGAATTTTATAAATAATTGCTGGCAAAGTAGGTAAAGTCAACAGTCCAAAAAGAGGCCCATAACCGTATGGTGCACATAACTGTACACATCACAGAACCGCCTACAGGATTAACTTAAAAATCTGTCTACCTCGACAGCTAACGGAATCCTCAACACGCTTCAGTGGTCAACTCAGTGCACAACTCTAACCTGCAAGATCAGCCTAACTGCCCACAGCATTAGCCCACCACTGCCACGCGTTACATAGCCCTCCACTCCAGCGGCTTAGGACATCTGGCCCGACTGCCAGTGAGACAGTATTTACATACCACCACCGGGATGCAGCCCGACACAGGCTGACCTCAGTAGAACTCATCTAACCGTCGGTAGCCAGGTCAGATCGCCTCTTACCACTGAGCAACTGTCAAAAGCAGTGATCAAGACGCTCTGACGGTTACCCCGCCGGTATGTAACATCTGCTAAACTGCCTACCAGTTCAGGATCCAAACCTCTATTACATATATAATAAATGCGAAACCTTGAATTCCGTGCTTGTTCTCGGACATAGCGTATATCCATAGCGTATATCCCTAACACACCAGGTTTTAGTCACGCAACCACACATGACTCACAGCCCATTCAGTACACCTAAGTTTACTCCTACCATACTGGGACCGTATTAGATCCACAGCTACGCCACTATCACAAGATAGTCTACAAGATCTCTGGTTCAGTGTCCAGGTCTGTCTGTCGTCTCTTAATTCTCTTTCGCAGAGCAGTAACAAGTAACCCGGCCTCATCCAGAAGTCAGAACTCCAACAACAAATGTTGAGTTCCCTCAAGCAATCAAGCAAGATCTCTAGATGACCACAACAGAGGTACAACTTCAGATCCATCGATGTCTCTAATGTGTGCACATAAGATAATCGACATTCATCAGGTTCCCGTCAGACAAGCTAGTCTAGCCTACCACTCTAGGTATGGCTACCCCCTTCCGCCTCTAACTCGCTTCAAAACGGAGCAAAGGCCCTGTCCAGCATCTATCAGTACAGCGCCATACGTTTTGACCGCTCAGCCCAAAAAAAACAAAAAAAACAAACAAACAGATGCCTTACCCATATAATCTATGGATTGTTTAGAATACGACCCAAGTAAATGTAAATTTTTAACGGCACCCTCTAGTTGTTGTTCCACTCTCAGATACTCTCCGGCAGGACCAACTTCTCAGACAATAGACTTCAGTCAGCTGATCCGACAGATGTCTATTCATCAAAACTACCAGTCCCTACGCCGTTTACCAGTGTGACTTCTCTCTCAAAGTCCCGACTACAAGTGCCGCCTATCCACAAAGTCAAGAAAGCACTCAGATGGTGGACACAGTCATCAGCACTCACGCAAGGAAAATTCTTCCTCCCATCTCAGTGGCTGGTGGTATCCACTGATACCAGCCTACTCGGCTGGGGGGGAGGCTGTCTATCGTCAGCACACGGCCCATGGCTGCTGGACGCCCCAGGAGTCACGCCTCCCAATCAACATTCTAGAGCTGCGAGCGATTTGCTTTGCACTCCAACATTTTCACCACCTTCTGGCTGTTCGCCCCATCGGCATTCAATCAGACAACGCTATGGCGGTGGTGTGCATCAATCATCAAAGCGGCACACGCAGCAAATCGCCAATGGAACATATACTACACTAAACCGAAAAGACCCACTCAATCATATCAACTAGAAAAAAAGGGAGATACAAGAGGCGCAGATTGTGCCCTATCAAACAGACACTATAGTTATTATGTGGATTATAAGTGTATCCACTCACCTTTTATGGTTGTGAGACCCACAACCAGTTTAAAAGCATAAAGCAGCTGCTGCAGAACCTCCACCAACGCCACAAAACCGCGGGAAATCAGGAGATAAAACTGGAATGGTATCCACGGTCCGCGCTGCTGCTCTTTATCCAAGGAATCCACAAGAGGTTATTACCATCAAAAGTTCTTTATTTCACCACACCAACGCGTTTCGGTGCTGTCCCAGCACCTTCCTGGTCCCGCCTGTCCTACGAGTGGACTCACTAGTCCTCCCCTAGCATCGGTTCCAACTCCCATACATCTCTCCCCCACTCCCTCTAATCCCTCGAGTGATCACAAAGATCAAAGCAGAAAGGGCTCAAGTAATACCCCCAGACTGGGCAACAACGGGCAAGGTACGCTCGTACAGCTCCTCGCCGACGCACCCAGCCACTCCCAAACCGGCTGAACCTCCTATCCCAGGGCTCCCTGTACCACCAGAACTCCGGAGCCCCGTCTTTAACGGCATGGTGATTGGATCCTGACCCAAGAAGGGTTGACACCGGATGTCATAACCACCGTGGTTAATGTCCTCACGCATCTACCACAACACCTGAAAAAACATTTTCCGGTGGCGCGAGGACCGCAACCGCAACCCACTCCTTTTTTTTTTTTTTTCCATCCCCACAATTCTAGAATTACTTTAAAATGGCCTTGACTCTGGCATAGCACCGAACTCCATCAAAGGCCAAATCTCAGCCTTAAGTGTCCTTCTCCAAAGGAGGATTGCTCCTAAACTGCAGGTCATGACTTTCATCCAAGGAGCTTCTCACACACGGCCTCCCTACAGGATACCCGTGGCTGTCTGGGACCTAAACCTAGCTCTAGGCGCTCTTCTGGAGCCCCATTTGAACCTCTGAAAGAGGTACCATTATCCCATCTCTCGTCTAAAGTCGCCCTCTTAGTCACAATCACGTCAATTAGGCGCGTGTCCAAGCTTGCCGATCTATCCTGCTGGCCCCCTTACCTATCCTTCCACAAGGATAAGTAGTCCTCCGGCCACCTCCGTCCTTCTTGTCCAAGGTAGGATCCCACTTCCACC
Organism: Allobates femoralis; assembly: GCA_033576535.1. Lineage (NCBI taxonomy): Eukaryota > Metazoa > Chordata > Amphibia > Anura > Aromobatidae > Allobates > Allobates femoralis. Next base: position 481,808,656 of record JARQOC010000004.1, on the reverse strand, counting down.
TTAACAAAGTTATCATCCTTCTGCCCAACCCCAGTACAATGCTTCGAAAAGCAGCTCCGTACCCTGGACCTAGTAAGGGCCCTCAGACACTACATCTCCCGAACAGCTCCATTCTGCAATACAGAAACGCTGTTCGTCATCTCCAAGGGACCTAGAAAAGGAATGGCTGCGTCTAAGTCCACATTGGCAAGATGGATACGCTCCGCAATCCAAGATTCCTGCCGCATCAAAGGCATGCTAACTCAAGAAGGAGTCAAAACGCAGTCAACTTGATCAGTGAGCGCCTCATGGGCCATTCATCACCAAGCCTCGGCAACTCAGATTTACAAGGCCGCAACCTGGTCCAGCCTGCATACCTTCACCAAATACTACAACGTTCACATCCAGGCCTCCGCAGACGGAAGACTAGGTAGAAAAATGTTGCAGGCAGCAGTCGCGCATCTGTAAGCAGGCGGCACATGATGCTTGACTGCTACTCAACTGATTCCCACCCAGGGACTGCTTTGGCAAGTCCCATAGTCCTGTGTCCCCCAATGATGCGAAGGAGAAACAGGGATTTTTGTGTACTCACCGTAAAATCCTTTTCCCCTAGCTCATCATTGGGGGACACAGCACCCACCCTATAATTCTTCAAAAGTCTGTACAGTACATTGCCCTACACTATTTGTAATTAGTCTGTACAGTACCTTACCTTACGCTATTTGTACCTTATTACTCCTACTGCTCTAGTACTAAACTGAATAGCTACGCCCACGTACGGGTGTATATTGCAGGACGGAGGGCTTAACTTTTAGCTCTACTTAGTGTCGCCTCCTAGTGGCAGAAAAGCATACACCCATGGTCTTGTGTCCCGCAATGATGAGCTAGGAGAAAAGGATTTTACAGTGAGTACTTAAAAATACCTGTTTTCTCAAAGGATAAGCATCAAGTAAAATCAATATAGCTGCCTTTGCAACATGCTTTGGGTTCTCCAACCATCGGGAGAGCAGAAGGTTACCCAAAACTGGCCACAATTTCCACAAACTGGTCAGTTAATTTGGATGCATATGCTTGTAGGATGTAGAAATAGTCAGTTGTTCCCAATCAAATTCTAATTAGACTTAATTGTGCATATCACAATATCTGGTCAACAGATGTCACCAGCATCTCAGCAGTACTGGTTGTAGTGCCAAATTGAATCTTTCTTCAGAATACTTTGAAAAGTTTCAGGTTTGGTAATAAATGGTCATGCAAAAAAAAAATATTCATATCTGATAAGTACGTGACTGTTAAAAATGAAACCATACAAAGCACAGGTTTACAAGCTGCTCGATCACATTATACCACTGTGGACCATTTTGCAGCAAGGGATATGCCACTATGGATACAGTGCTTGCACATGTGTCACTTTCAGAATGATGATAGTAAAGGCCGCTTTACATGCAAGGATATCCTGAACGATATCCTTCAAACGTCACAGATATGTGATCATTCCAAAGATCTCGTTTGTGCATCCTTACGTATAAATGAATGATATAGGATGAAAAGATCGTTGGATCGTTCATCCAAGATTTGAGATCCTGACCTCAAATCTATCATTCGTCGTCCAATTAACGTTTGTTCAAGAAGCAACATCGTTCAGTGTGACAGCTTTATGAACGATGTTGTTCAAAAATCTCTTATTCCTGCCGCTGTCATTTAAGAAAGTTTATTAACAACATTTACCGTGTGTGAGATTACATGTAAACCGCTCTGCAGCTCTGTGCTACATGTCGGCACAGAGCTGCAGGAGCGGCTATGAACCCGGTCTTTAAGTGGTTAATGATATAGTGTGCCACATAGCCCCAGAGAGTCCCCACAATCACTTGAGCCATGTAGCCTAAAACCTTGTCAGGGCAGTGGTTAAATCATTTACTTTTTAGAAGCTGCACACACTTGGCTCTGCTATATGCATTCATAAAAAGCCACGGACTCCTGTCATTTTACAGTCCGCAGTGAACAATTGCTAAACAGCTTCCTGAATAACAAGAATATGTCCTGAATAGGGAGCTGTACTAGGTACTATTGCGAAATGCGTACTGTACCCATCTCTGTCCCTGGTGCTGATCGCTTCAGCATTAATAAGTATAGCCAGCGCACTGGAGTTTCAATGTGCGCTGACCATAGTTATTAATGCTCAAGCGATCAGCACTATGGACAGAGATGGGTACAGTACGCATTTTGCGTTAGTACCTGGTACAGCTCCCTATTCAGGAAGCTGTTTAGCAACTGTTCATGGCGGACTGTAAAATGACAGGAGCCGGTGGCTTTTTATGAATGCATATAGCAGAGCCAAGTGTGTGTGGCTTCTAAAAGGTAAATGATTTAACCACTGCCCTGACAAGGTTTTAGGCTACATGGCTCAAGTGATTGTGGGGACTCTCTGGGGCGATGTGGCACACTATATCATTAACCACTTAAAGACCGGGTTCATAGCCGCTCCTGCAGCTCTGTGCCGACATGTAGCACAGAGCTGCAGAGCGGCTTTACATGTAAAATCACAGACGGATTTTACAATTTAAAGTTTTTTTAATCACCTTTAGATACAATAATGTGCCAGTGCTGCTGTCACAGCGCTGGCACAGTATTGTAACGGCATTGTTCAGCATCGGATGGAAAAATCTCCCTCCGATACTGGTGCGCTGCCAAAATGGATATCGCTACCGATATCCTTGTGTGTGACGACGCACGAATGATACATACATATCGTTCGTACGATTTCAGTCAAGTGACTTTTGTAAGGATATCGTTAACAATATCCTTGTGTGTAACCCTACCATTAGTGGTATTTGGAGTTGACATCATATTCAGGTTAATTAAACACCAACAAATTAAATTTCCTGCTCTATTCAACTGGAATCTGTTTATTTGGCATTTGGTTCACCTAAGTAATTATTTAGAGGGCTGCATGCACAACACTTATGAAATTTAGTGAGAATGTTTCCAAAGGTTGTAAGAATGTATCATTATTAAGCCTGAATAAGAGACCTAAGCTGTCTCAAAAGCTTGCTATTATTTACTAACTTTTCAGTTAGCCATTAAAACAGAGGTCCCTAACTCCAGGCCTCGAGGGCCACCAACAGTGCAGGATTTCAGGATTTCTTTAGTATTGCACAGGTGTTAATGTGATCAAATACACAGGTAATAATTCTAACCCCTGTGCAATACTAAGGAGATCCTGAAAACATGCACTGTTGGCGGCCCTCGACGCCTGGAGTTGGAAACCCCTGCATTAAAAGGTATCACTGAGGACTATTCAAAATATGTTTAGGCTACTTTCACATTGCAATTTTTTCCTGTCCATGCAGGACCCCACGGACATAAACGGACAGGATCAGATGTGTGCCTCCGGATGCCACTTCGTGTGTCCGGGTCTGTAATTTTCACGGATACGGACACAGAAAGAGTTGGGAGGAGCCCGAGCCTGCAAAGCGCATGCAAGTGGGGCACTTTCACTTTTGCAATGTATATACATACATATCGCGTATAAGCCGAGTTTTTCAGCCCAAAAATTGGGCTGAAAAGTACCCCCCTCGGCTTATAAGCGAGTCAATACGGCAGCCCCAGCAGCCCCAGCAGCCTCAGTAATCCAGGCCCCCCCCAGCCTTGCTCCGGTAACCTGTAAAGTAAAATATACTTATCACTGTCCCGCTGCCGTCCGCGCCCGCCGCTGCCGACATCCCGATCCTCCATCTTCATGTGTCTTCTTCCGGTTTCCTCTGTTCGTCGCCGGCAATGACGTCATTGCCGGCGCCGAACACAGGAAGCTGTGATAAGTATATTTTAATTTACAGGTTACCGGAGCATGGCTGGGGGGCCCTGGATTACTGGGGCTGCTGTATACTACCGCTGGAGCTGCTGGGGCTGCTATATACTACCACTGGGCTGCTATATATTACCACTGGGGCTGCTGGGGATGCTATATACTACCACTGGGGCTGCCGGGGCTGCTGTATACTACCACTGGGACTGCTGCGGCTGCTATATACTACCACTGGGGCTGCTGGGGATGCTATATACTACCACTGGGGCTGCTGGGGCTGCTGTATACTACCACTGGGGCTGCTATATACTACCACTGGAGCTGCTGGTGATGCTATATACTACCACTGGGGCTGCTGGGGCTGCTGTATACTACCACTGGGGCTGCTGTGCTGCTATATACTACCACTGGGGCTACTGCGGATGCTATATACTACCACTGGGGCTGCTGTATACTACCACTGGGGCTGCTGGGGCTGCTATATACTACCACTGGGGCTGCTGGGGATGCTATATACTACCACTGGGGCTGCTGTATACTACCACTGGGGAAGCCTGTATACCACTGGGCGGGGCCTGTATACCACACTGCTGGGGGCTGTATACCTGTGCTGGCATCCACCCTCGGCTTATACACGAGTCAATAGGTTTTTCCAGATTTTTGGGGCAAAAGTAGGGGGTTGGCTTATACACGGGTCGGCTTATACACGAGTATATACGGTATATTGCAGAAGTGAAATAAAACAAAGCAAGTGTTCAAAAAAAAAAAAAAAATCCCCACCTCTCCGGCGAGTGTCCTGCGATGTGTACTATCCAGCTCTGAGTGCTTAAGAACCTAGATCAGCTGACCAGGCAGGGCAACCTGATCAACTGATTGGTAACATGACCTCATCAGCTGAGCGGTTTAAATTGTGTGCCTGCCAAAACCGATCAGCGGGCATGCAATTTTAAACCGGTCTGATGGGGTCATGTGATCAATCAGCTGATTGGGTTGCCCCGCCTGGTCAGCTGATCTAGGTCCTTAAGCTCTCGGAGCGCGGGACACTTGCTGGAGAGGTGAGGATTTTTATTTTTAACACTTGCTTTGTTTTATTTCACTTCTGCAATGTATTAACATACATTGCAGAAGTAAAATTACATGGGAACAGAGCAGTTTTTAGTGTACTGAGCATGCTTACTACACTGATATTGGGTCCAGGATACAATCCGATTTTTTCTCAGACACGCACTCCGTAGGCCCCCATGTTATTTGCCGCAAACAGCACAGGATCCAATTCTGTCCGATTTGGGCCGGTGTGCCCAAAATCGGAGCAGTCTCCGATTCTGGGTACAGCAAAAAATCGGACACAATCGGATCCGTGACAGTTTGGACAGAATCAGATGGCCATACAGGACCAATCCATGCCCATAGGGCTATATGGAGGTCAAATCGGATCCATGGCTATCCGTTTTTACAATGGATAGGCACGGATGCACAAAAATCTTTATGTGAAAGCAGCCTTAGAATGTAATGAAGTCATTTAAGGATGTTTTAGGCTCTGTTCACATGTCCAATTGTCAGTCCACGATGTTCAGTTTTGATCAGTACTTAAAATAAACTTGATCTGCTACAAATAGAGCAAAAATGAATGCAAAGTGGAAGCTATACTTGATCATTTGTTTTCCATAGACTTCATGAATTCTGTTGCTGTTATATAGTTGGTATTTTTAAGAAACAAAAATGTTGTGCAGACTACATTTTTGAAAAGGAGATAATCAAAAGACATTTTCTGACACTTCTGATGCAGTCAGGAAAAGTTAATGCTGTGCACGCTGCTTTGTTTGTCGGTGCTAGTGAAGGAATCCAATGGATCCTAAATTCATGAGTACTATGTATGCAAATTGTCACTTCAGTGAGGAAGTTAAAAACTCTAATGCCACCTAATAAAGGTAACAATCTTAAAAGTATTAATTGACTGTTTAACAAGCCTTTTAATATGACTCAGGATTTGTGCCACATCAGAACCCAAAACTACAGACGCTGTGTTTTGGGCTGACTGCCCCTCATCAGTGCAGTGTGTGGGAATTCTGATCTGGCTGTATTAAAGGCTAAGATGAGGTCTGGGGGAGTATCTACTCTCCTTGCGGAGAGTATTCTGCCGCCGGCAGTGAGGAGACTTCCAGCCGTAATGCTCCTCTGGGAAATTGCATATACAAATTGTCACTTCAATGAGGAAGTGAAAAACTCTAATAAAGGTAGCAATCCTAAAAGTCATAATTGACTCTTTAACAAGCCTTTTAATATGACTCAGGATTTCAGAGTACTATAATCACTGCACACTAGACTTTGTTGATTGCAAAGTGAAAAGGTACCATTACACGATAAGATATCGTGAACGATATCCTTTAAACATCACGCGCTTGGAGTCGTTGAAATTACATAGTTAGGACGTCGTTGCGTGTAACATCGAGATTTGAGTACGATAAATCGTTGGATCGTTGATCGCAGATTTGAGAGCATGTTCTCAAATCATACGATCCACAATCAACCAACCTGCTGCATCGTTCTGTGTGACACCGCGATAACGATGTCATTCAAGACTTCGCCCATTCACATGAGTGAACAAGTATCGTTCACTGGGTTGTGTAAACAATACCTGTTCGCTGGATGGTTGGTGCGTCGTGCACGATATCTAGGCATGTGACATTTCACCAACAATGTCAAAATTATGTCCTAATGACCGTGCGCCCCCAAGATCGTTAGTGATATCGTTTCTACATTGAAGCATGTAATAGTACCTTAAGACTCTTTATTGGAATCACACATAAACAGTAGTGACTGAGGAAGATGTCGTTTCGGCCACAGAGCCGTGACCTTTGTCACAGAGTTGCTTTCAAGCTATGAAGCCCAGAAAACTAAATTGTTGATTATGGGGATTTCTCAACAATGTGGGATGTGTTATAAATGATGCAGAAATATAGTCTTGTGGTATATATAGTCCCCCACAGTTATAGGTCAGAAAAGTATCCTGTATATTAATGTAGTGAAGTTCATTAAAAGAAATCAGCTATATGGAAAGTGATGTATTGAGCTTCAGTTTACTAAGGTGAATAACATATCCAATATGTAAACGATAAGGCAATAGAAACTGTGTTGCTATTCCCGAGTGCCTGTACTCCTGTGGTGTGACAAAATGGCCAACATAAGCAACATAGGTCTCTCTACCCATAGCTTGAAAGCAATTCTGTGATAAAGGCCACGGCTCTATGGCCGAAATGTCAGCTTCCTCTGTCACCACTATTCAAGTGTGATTCCAATAAAGAGTCTTACACTTAGCAATCAACAAAGTCTAGTATGCAGTGATTATAGTACTCTCACTTCTGATCCAGTGGCGTACCTCCAATGGAAGCAGGCCACACATCCAATAGGGTTCCCGTGAGTCAGAGACTCCCCATCCATCATCGCAGATGCTGATACAATTGAAAGCAATGATGAAAGAGAGAATGGAGCGCTCCCTCTCTCATCATTCTTCCACTGTGCCTGCACTATGATATCTAAGCACAGCGTATCGCGATTACATAACTGAGAAGTACAGAACACAGGATGGCTGCTTGCACAGAGATTGGAGCTGCCGGGGAACCAAGGAGAGGTATTTATTTATTTACTAAATCAGTGAGTACATGGTGGCTAGAGGACTCTAAGGGTGCCTTAAATGATGTGGGGGTTGCATTATACAATATTGAGGACTATGGAGGCTGCATTAGATTACATGGAGCCTGCATCATATTATATGGAGTTGCATTATATTATATGGAGGCTGCATTATATCACATGGAGGACTATGGAGGCTGCGTTATATTATATGGAGGCTGCATTATATGATATGGAAAGCTATGGAGACTGCATTATATTATAAGAAGAAATATGGGGGTTGCCTTATAATGCATCAAAGATTATGAGGGTACATTATAATATACAAAAGAACATCAGGGAGCATTATACTACATGGAAGGCAATGTGAGGCCCATTGGACTATGGGGGCCCATTACCATATGGAGGACTATGGGGGTGCAAAACATTATATGGAGGACTAAGGGGTGCATTATACTAATATGAAGGACTACGAGGGGTCTTTTACTATGTAGAGGAGTATGGGGGTGCCATTATACTATATGGAGGACTATGTGGGGTCCATTACTTTTTGGATGACTATGGGGGTGTATTGTACTACTTGGAGGACTAAGAAGTGCACTATACAATATGGATTCCAATGTGGTGTCCATTACTTTATCGAGAACTAAGGTGGTGCATTATACTATATGGAGGACTAAGGGGTGCATTATACTAATAGGGAGGACTATGAGGACTAAGGAGTGCATTATACTCTATGAAAGGATATGTGGGGCCATTGGTAATTATAATATTTGAAGGGCTTTGTGGGGCCATTATAATCTTTGGAGGGGTGTGAGGGAGCCTTTATACTTTACGGAGGGTTATTTGAGGACCATTATACTGCCATCAAGCAATTAAACTGTGTGAAGGTTTGTGTGGGGTCCATCATATTGTGCAGAGTGCTGTGTGGGGATAATTCTACTATTTGGTGGGATAGTACAGGCCATTATAATGTATGTATGCCCATTATAAAGTATGAAGGCGATTATACTGAATGTAAGTCCATACTGTACAGAGGGCTGTGTGGGAGTCACAGTTGGGGATCACACCGTGTTGAGGTTACCATTCATTTCTGAGTAGTTCAAGAAGGGGTACAGTAGGGTCATCATAGTTTGCCAGTGGAGGGTAATGTAAAGTTATTCACTGTGGGGGGATCATACATTGTAGGGCACTTTTGTTGGCATCGTATGTTATGGCTGCAATGAAAGGGGAATCAAGGGGCATTAATAGGAGGAAATTTTCTTTTAAGGGCTGCAAAGTTGTGAGATATGCTATTATGTGACCCAAAGGAATATTATGTTGTTATTATTATTAATAATAATATTTTTAGGGAGCGGTTTATTGACAAGAACATAGGTAATGCTTAGAAAACACCTTCAAAGGGCGTGGCCTGCGGCTCTATGTGAAGTCACACTCACAGGAGCTCCTGGTGCTTTATCCAAAGCGACGGACTTAATGACATTTTAATGCCATTCTGATTCCACAACTAGCTACCAGCCTAACCAGCTACCCGCAGTGACCGAACGAGGCGAGTTCTGCTGAGATCTGATGAGGAGAAAGCCACACAAGGAGAACCCCATCTTCTTCAGTCTGAGGTAACGGCGCTATATTGGGCTCCTGCTGGCAGAGAAGATCATTCACGATTGTATTCTCCTTCATTGTTGACTGTTTCAGCTCTGAGGTACTGAGGAGACACAGATTCTACTTCATTATTAACTGTTTCAGCGCTGAGGTACTGAGGAGACACAGATTCTACTTCATTATTAACTGTTTCAACGCTGAGCCCTGAGGTACTGAGGAGCCATAGATTCTACTTCACTATTAACTGTTTCAGCGCTGAGGTACTGAGGAGAAATAGATTCTACTTCACTATTAACTGTTCCAGCGTTGAGGTACTGAGGAGCTAAAGATTTTCCCTCACTGTTAACTGTTTCAGCCCTGAGGTACTGAGGAGCTATAGATTCTACTTCACTATTAACTGTTTCAGCGCTGAGATACTGAGGAGAAATAGATTCTACTTCACTATTAACTGTTTTAGCGCTGAGGTACTGAGGAGCCATATATTCTCCTTCACTATTAACTGTTTCAGTGCTGAGGTACTGAGGAGCTAAAGATTCTCCCTCACTATTAACTGTTTTAGCCCTGAGGTACTGAGGAGCTAAAGATTCTCCCTCACTGTTAACTGTTTCAGCGCTGAGGTACTGAGGACCAAAAGATTCTCCCTCACTATTAACTGTTTCAGCGCTGAGGTATTGAGGAGCCATATATCTTCCTTCACTATTAACTGTTTCAGCGCTGAGGTACTGAGGAGCTAAAGATTCTCTCTCACTATTAACTGTTTCAACCCTGAGGTACTGAGGACCTAAAGATTCTCCCTCACTATTAACTATTTCAGCGCTGAGGTACTGAGGAGCCAGAGATTCTCCTTCACTATTAACTGTTTCAGCCCTGAGGTACTGAGGAGCTAAAGATCCTTCACTGTTAACTGTTTCAGCGCTGAGAGACTGAGGAGCTAAAGATTCTCCTTCACTATTAACTGTTTCAGCACTGAGGTGCCAAAGATTCTCCTTCACTGTTAACTGTTTCAGCCCTGAGCGCTGAGGTACTAAAGGAGCTACAGATTGCATTCTTCTTCACTGTTAACTGTTTCAACGCTGAGCGACCTGCAAGAAAAGGTTCGGACGGGAAGATCGCTTCTAGCAAGTGGGGTTATCGGACCCCCCACGCAAGCCAGCTTCGTAGACCAGGATTCCAAGATCCACGGCGCGATTCCCCTCACCCTTGGTCATCCAGGTTTCAGATAAGTACTGTATTATTCTAAATATCTCTCTCTGCAAAACACTGCCTGAGTCCACGAACCTCCCGATTGTTCCTGATACTGGGGGACTAATGCCCTCCAAATCCAGATCTACTTCCCACACAGACCATTTTGATAAGAACATGGAAGCGCAACAAAGCAGATCCAAGAGCAAAATACCTACCATGGCACATAGCCCTGGTAAAACCTTTAAGGGAAGAGATCATCCCACCAAAACCCTACCACTAACTGAAGAATCAGACCCTCATGAGGACTCGATGCTATATGAGAATTCCCAACATAGTTCAAAGAGGAAGGAGATAGACTCTCCCCCCCGCCAACACATTGAATCGCCTCCACAGGATGAGGCACAATCACAATGCAGAAGCCCAGCGAAGCAAAAAATCAAAGTCACTCAAGCTGAGAGCGAAGTCAATCGCATCTTGGATCCAAACCAAATTCCTGACAAGAAATTTCTCCTTCAGCTGTTCTCTTCATTAAGGGAGGAGATGAGAGAGCAATTTACAGATGTGAAAGCATCAATTAACACCATAAACTCAAGATTAGATAAAACTGAAACTGATGTAGACAATTTAAAGAAAGAGATTAAAGCATGCCGTACTGAGTTGTCTAAAGCCAAAGGTGACATCAAATACCTCTCTGACAAACTTATTGACAGAGAAGATCGTGACCGTAGATCTAACTTAAAAATTAGGGGTGTACCAGAACAGGTTAAGTCACACGAATTGATTCCTTTCATTAAAAATCTGACAAAAAAATTGATCCCTTCTCTGCCAGACATAGAGCTTTCAATAGAAAGGGCGCATAGAATCCCTAAACCTCCGCGCTTCCCTGAAGACGTCCCTCGGGATGTTATTGTAAAATTCACCTTTTTTCAGACAAAAGATAAAATAAATAATTATACAAGACAAAATGGCCTCCTGCCTGCCCCTTACGACTCCCTAAAAATATACTCTGACATCTCCAGAGAAACTGCTATGAAGAGACGATCCTTGAGACCAATCACTGAAGTTTTAAGGAAACAACAGATAGCCTACAGATGGGGTCGCCCTACTACCTCTGTCATATTCTACCACAAACAAAAGCAGATCACAATAGAGGACTCCACGGAAGGTTTAAAACTCCTCAAACACCTTCACATACATGAGTAACTCTGCCGACTTCCCTATTGTTGGCCTTAAAACTAGCACCAAAGGCCCCACCGTTAGCCCAAGAGGAAGACTCACATCAGTTCTCTGGAACTCTTCCTTCCCATTACGATCTAATTCGTATGGTTTACATTCTTTTTTGTATTCTTGTTGTATTTTACCCAAGTACCTCTTTACCTCCGTTTCTTCACCCAAACCCCCCTTACCCTCCCCTTATCATAAAGCTTTAGTATAATTGCTTGACTAGCACAATGGCACTAAGATTTATGTCACTCAATACAAACGGACTTAATTCGCCACAAAAACGATTCAGCTTATGGAAGGAGATTAAATCAAATCGTGTTGATATAGCGGGTATCCAAGAGACTAGATTCCCCTTACAGAACCCTCCCAAATTCACCAATAAAAATTTTCCTCACATATACCTATCGTCCAACCCCAAAAAAAAAGCGGGAGTAGCATTAATTATCAAGGACTCACTGAAATTTGAAGAGCTCGAGCTTATTAAAGACAACGAGGGAAGGTACATAATCTTGATTTGCAAGATCAATGACACCACCTATACACTCGCGAACGTTTACACGCCTAATAATGGCCAAATCACTTTCCTCAGACGTCTTTTTGCCCTAATCCATGAAAAACAAAAGGGGACACTCTTAATTTTTGGGGATTTTAATGCAGTCCCGAATCCCCTATTAGATTCTTCTAATAAATCGAGGAATCTTAATACTAAACTTGACCCTCTCTTACAAAAGGAAGAACTCTTCGACGTATTCCGATGCTTACACACATCATCTGTGGAGTTCACCCATTATTCCAACTTGCATAAATCCTTCTCTAGAATTGACTTAGTTATAACTGACATTCATTCCCTATCTAGAGTTAAAACCATATCCATTCTCCCAAGAACGTGGTCGGATCACTCCACCATTATTTTCGAATGTTCCAACTGCCCCCCCTTTAATGCACATTCCCCATGGAGGGCCAATTCTTACCTATTCACTCACCCTCAATATAAAACAGAGATTCAAGAATCACTCAAATTATATTTTAAAGAAAATGAAACTCCTGAGGTATCCTTATTCACACTATGGAACGCCCACAAAGCGACTATAAGAGGGTCACTAATTTATTTAAATGTGAAACACAAAAAAGCTCAACAAGAGGACACGAAAAAGCTGATCCACCAAATCTCCAACTTAGAAAGAGATATCTTGGCAGATCCATCCGAGAGGAAACACAAAGATCTTCTTGAACTCCGGATCCGACTGAAATCTCTTCTTTTATCAGATTATGATAAAATGGCCCGTATCTCCAGATCAAATTTCTACTCTAATATGAACAAGCCCTCCAAAACCTTCGCAAATTTGATTAAAATCCATAGATCTAAAACTTGTATCCACCAAATCAGGAACAAACAAAACCCCGTGGTTAAAACCCCGTGGAAATCTCTAGAGCCTTTGTAGAATTTTATAAAAGCCTCTATAATCTCAAAAATGATCCATTGGAGCATCAACCCACAAAGCAGAATATTAAGTCCTTTCTGGATTCCATTACACTCCCGACCCTTACAGAGGACACCCTAAATAGACTCAATCAACCTTACACCGAACAGGAAATAAAAGATATTATCATTAAACTTAAAAAGAATAAATCCCCAGGCCCTGATGGTCTCCAAAATGAATACTTCATAGCTTATGAAAGTTTACTTACCCCCTACATCACTAAATTAATTAATTCTTTATCCAATAACAATCAATCGGTTCCGCACAAGATGCTTCAAGCATTAATTTCAGTGATTCCGAAAAATAAAGGAGATAGAGAATTGGTATCTAATTACAGACCCATTTCTCTGCTCAATACTGACATTAAAATTATCTCTAAAGCAATTAATGTCAGACTGCAAAAAATTGTCCCGCTTTTGATCCACCAGGACCAGGTGGGTTTTACCCCAAAAAGAAGCTCCACTGACGCGACGAGAAGAATTTTAAACCTGTCAGCTCACGCTGAATCCTCTGGAACCCCTATGATAGTGGTCTCTGTCGACGCAGAAAAAGCGTTCGACAGAGTCCACTGGGATACCTATTTGAGGTCCTGCACAAATTTGGAATAAATGGCCCCATATTTAACTCCATCCAAGCCTTGTACACTGCCCCCTCAGCAAGGTTACTCACTAACAATCACTTATCTGCCCCATTTATGTTGACTAACGGCACAAGGCAAGGCTGTCCCCTCTCGCCCTCTCTTTTTAATTTATTCATTGAACCGTTGGCCGAAAAAATCCGATCTCATCCGCAAATCACTGGTATTACTCTGAACCGCGAATCCTATAAAATTAGTCTATTTGCGAATGACATAATTTTAACTCTCACAGATCCAATATCCTCAATGTGTAATCTCCTTTACCTCATGGAAGACTTCGCTAAGGTCTCCCACTATAAAATAAACATTGCTAAAACGCAAGTACTTAGTTATAACCTCCCAGACCAGATTATTTCCTCCTTACAACAAAATAATGGTTTGGATTGGGAGAAGAATGTGTTGGATTATTTGGGAATTATAATTACTAAACCCATATCTCATACTTATGAATCCAATTTAGGAAAGATATACAAAACTGTACAAATAGACCTAACTAATATTTCCAAAACTGAGTTGACATGGTTGGGCAGGATAGAAGCGTATAAACTATTCATTTTACCTAAACTACTTTATATTTTTCGCTCGATCCCCCTCCAGGTCAATTCTAATTGGTGCAAAAAACTTCAAACCCAATTATCCAACTTCATCTGGGGAGGGAAAAAAACCAAAACTGCTCTCTCTACTTTAGAAAAAAGCAAACCACATGGTGGTTTAGCTGTGCCCAACATATCGGCCTATTACCATTCGGCGTTGATCAAACTGAGTCAAAATTGGTGGGGTTCGGAGGAGACTCCAAGATGGATAAACATAGAGAAAGCATTTCACCAGACGGCAGATCTCCACTGGACATTACTCTCCTATCTGTGTGACAAAAACAAGAAGTTACCCTCTATGCCCATATTAAAAGCAACCATACGCGCATGGAGATGCCTGACCATGAAATCACAAGCATCAAATCGATTGTCTTCTCCTTATTGGATTCCTTTGTCTCTCCTACCAGCACTCTCGTCAGCTGTAGATATCAATACATGGACTATTAGCGGTATTCACACCTTGTCTGACATACTCGATGAGGATACACAACTTAAATCCTTTACAATCCTGCAGACCAAATTTGGCTTACCGGAGGAAGAATTCGGAACTTGGACCAAAATCAAACGTATACTCAACAAAAACAGTCTCAATCTTAACCTCCCGCAAAACATTACCCAGCTCTTCCGTTTCAACCAGTCGAAGGTTTTCTGGTCTTTCAAATCCATTTACAGAGAATGGATTCTTGACTCTGCATACTCGATCACTCCCAACATTGAAGCCTGGAGTAGAGAACTTCAAGTCCCCTCCCTATCAACTTAATTGAAGAAACATTACAAACTGTGCTCAAAAGTCTCTCATGTGCAACTTTACTTGAGTCCTATTACAAAACCTTGACCAGGTGGTATTTCACTCCCACGAGACTTCAAAACTTTTCTAACACCTTGTCTCCTTTGTGTTGGAGGAACTGCGGTCACCCTGGCTCAATGTCACATATATTTTGGGACTGTCCTTCCCTTCGTCACTTCTGGGGAAAAATTCATCTACTTCTTTGTGATATAACTGGACTTAATTTAGATCTTACTCCAGAACTTGCATTGCTATCAATAGGAATCAACGACATACCTTCAGACCTCAGAGCCCTTATAGTGCACATTCTCATTGCGTGTAAAAATGGTATTGCAACGCGTTGGAAGGACCCGGATCCACCCACGCTTGATGCAGTTTTGGGGACCATCGCATCACATAACTCTTACGAATATATGCACTCTCTGAGAAATAATCTCCAAGCAAAATACAAAAAGAAATGGACGCCATGGAACCAATTTTTCTATCAACAAGATGTCCCTTTTACTCGGACCTGAATTGACTCCTTTCCAATTTGCTTCAGAATAGTCTAGTCAAGCATAACTGTGAATAATTTCTCTCCCTTCCTTCTCCCCACTGCCCTCCTTCCCAGTTCACTCCCCCCCTCCCTGTTTGGAATTATCGAGAATACCGAACTTTCTTATTGTTTATTGTTTGATATTTTCCGTTATCATCATACTATTGTAACATGTATTTTTTTTTTTTGATCATCCTATTGTACCGTCATTGTTAAGGCGACCTTTGTAAAATTGTGTATAACCCAATAAAAATGTTGAACAAGAACATAGGTAATGTGATCATAAATGTTTTATTTCGGTTTGACTGTTTTTGCTTATGTGATCATAATGTCTATTCGCCAGGAAGCTAATCACAAAACACTTTAACCCATTTCTGTCAAAACATTGTAATTATCACATTATATAATGGGTCTGCCTATTCTACTGAAGCAGTGTCAAGTACCCCTAGGGGTTATAGTTATATATTACTCCTCGTCCCCAATGAAGTGACTGAGGCTGCATTACTGTATCAGATACATTCTCATCCTGTTGAAATTTTTTTTATTTTTATGACTTGCAGTTTAAAAGTATTGATGATGGTTCAATTACTAAGGCCTCATTCACACATCCTCGTTTAAAGATGTGAAAAAGTGGTACTGGTGTCAGTCAGTGTTTGATTCACTGGTGTGTTCTGCCCATTTATGTGCAGCAAAGAAAATGTTCATACTTTATAATAGTTATGATCCATAGAGGTCACTAGATACCCATTAATCCTGTTTCGCCATACATAAGAGAATGTCTTCTTTAAGAATGAGTCATTATTTGTGGGCTATCTTGCTGAACTTCTGAGGGATCAGACATATCGTCCCTGGCTCCTGTCCCCTCTTCCTACAAATTTCCTTTTGTCAGATGATTCCAGTAAGGCTGGGGTCACACACACAGATATCTGTGCAGATATTGTTCACAGATCTCTGGTTGAAGTGAAATCATGGACAAATTGGTCTATTTGTATATGGCCACAAAATGGATCAATTTGTCCATGATTTCACTTTAACCAGAGATCTGTGAACAATATCTGCCCAGATATCTGTGTGTGTGACCCCAGCCTAAGAGTAAAATGCAGTTACATGTTTATGCTGGGATCTGTGTAAAGCAGGTGTAGGCTGCAGCCGTTGTACAGAGTGTAATAGAAGTAAGGAATATCATGATCTGTAATCCTGCATCCTTGCATGTTCATGTACTATATGTAGTTAGATGTATTTTTGTGTAGAATCTGTGTATGTAGGTTTTTATACAGCCACTGTGTAGAATCTATCTTATCCACAATGTTCCTTGCAGTGTATGCAGATAGAGGTATTTCTGTATAGAGTAGAACCTGCTGTAGTAACCTTTACCCCAGTTACTGATGTTCATTTTACTCTGTGTTATTGCTAGTTTCTTTAATGTACTCAGTACTGACTGTGATTATTCTATACATTGTATTATAGTTTTTACCAATCAAGTTCACATCATCACCTCAATAAATATAGACTTCAGAACTCGTACAGTCTGTTTACTGGGGAAGTGGACGAGGGTTAGCTGTAAGCTGGAATCCACACAGCATCACACCTGGAGAAATGCAGCCCCAGTATAAATGGAGTCTGGCCACAGGCGGTGGATGCACAGACTGTACGTAACCACTAACGCCCACGCTGCTCTGCACACAGGTATCGCATCAGCCGCCATACAGTCGCAAGCAGCAGGAACGCAGCCCCAGTAAAAATGGATTGCTGAGCTAGGAGGAACCGACTAGCTGGTCCAGTAAAATGAACGCTGGCCGCAGGCGGTAGTTAAACAGACTCTACGGGACCGCTACCACCCACACTGTGCCGCTTATGGGTATTACAGCAGCCGCATACAGCCTCAGGGAACAAGAGCCCAGCCCTCCAGCAAGCAGGGCACAATTCCCGCCATGCCGAAGCCGTTTGTATATATTCTCGGGTCCGCACTGAAGCACCCAGCCATATGCAGATCACCCCCAGTAGTTAATCAGACTGTACAGGACTGCCAACACCCATGCTGCATGCATACGGGAATCACAGTAGCCACCATGCTGCCGCAGTAACGAGAGCACAGCCCGCCAGAAAGTGCAACACCATTCCCACTACATGGACGCCCATCTATACATAGACTCAGTTTCCCGCCAAGTACTCAGCAGTTCAGCTAAGCATAATGTCTCAAAACAACACATCCTCACTCAAAATGAGGTCACGAGCAGGCTCTAGCAAGTCGTCAATAGCAGAGCTTGCTGCTGTCGCTCGCGCCAAAGCTGAGGCAGCCAAAGCAAGGTCATCCTTAATCGCCCAAGAGATGCAACTAAAACTAAGTCAAGCAGAGCAAGAAGCAGAAAAAACTTGCCTGCAGGCAGAAACCGTGTGTCTCCAGGCAAAGCAAGAAGTAGAGAGCGCCCACTTGCGAGCGTCCCTAGAAAGACTTGTCACAGACAGAGAGACAGGAGCTGCGATAGCTAAAGCAGAGTACTTGGAAGCTATGCAGAATTCCAATTATGAGAGACATATCAATGTTCTTGCACCAGACCTAGACCAGCAGGATCCAACACAGCGCGTTGTGGAGTACATCCAACAACATTCCAGATTCGATGACAGCCCTGACGCACTACATCGACTAGCCTCCGTTGACCACTATCAATTGAACAGTGAACTTTTCTACTACAAACGAGAAGGCGTCCAGCACAGAGATGTCGACTACAGCTACAGTCCCACTGAGCAGCAGGCACAGCTCCCGTCCTGCCTTAAAGAGACACCTTCTTTTCCAGAGAGGTACTACACAGACTATCTGGTTACAAAAGGACTTGTAAAATTCACTGATAAAGCCGAGAACTATAGGTCATGGCGAGCCTCGTTCCAGAACACCATTTAGGGTTTGTATCTATCCTGAAGCGAGGAGATAGATCTCCTAGTAAAGTGGCTTGGAAGCGAGTTGGTTAAGCATGCAAAAAGACTAAAAAAAAAAAAAAGCTTAGAGAGTTGAGAGACTTATTGATAGAGTTAAAGGTTGCCCAGGAGGAAGGAGATTTGCCTGAATTGGCATTTTAAGACACTAATCTTGTTGAGGAAGGGGAAACAGGGAAAATTGCTTCATTTAAATAGCCACAGCCGCTGGTGCATGGATGGACCTCCAATTCAATCCTCGATGATAAAGTGAAATTGCCCAGCACCTGAATACGTCTCCAATATCTTGAAATTGCTTTATTTGTGCATGAGGATATAAAACAAATTACATGGGACAGCAGTCCCACTGAACCGCCGGACGCGTTTTGGACAAAAGTCCTTTATCAACAGCGTAAGAGTTTCGACAAAAATCACACTTTTAAATACTTAGAAGACATACAAACAAATGCACACAAGTGAAAATCATTATCATGGTATGGCCTGAAGACACACCCATTAAGGTTAACATTTTAAATACCAGAAGCCAGCTTTCAATTGCATGGAGATCTGCAATACATTATTCAGGATGTCCACTGTTGCAAAATTATAAACATTACATACAACAAACAGTTAAGGCCCTGTCTCACATAACGACCGCTTCAGCTATCCCGACAGCGATCATGACCTTCCAGGATCGCTGAAGCGTCGTTACCTGATCGCTGGGGAGCTGTCAAACAGGCAGATCTCCCCAGCGATCAGGGCCATGTTAGCCATCTCCCACATCGTTGAAGGCGATGTCAGCGTCCTCCCTGCTTAGCGCTACCTTACAGGAACGCTGGTAACTATGATAAACAGCGGGTATCCAGGCAGTGCGCGCTGCCTGGATATCCGCTGTTTATCATAGTTACCAGCGTCCTCCCTGCTTACAGGCAGTGCTAAGCAGGAGAATGCTGGTAACCATGGTAAACAACAGGTATCTAGGCAGCGCACGCGGAGGATAGGGATATCAGAGTAGGACTCATCAGACCTGAAGTCACTTTGTCGCAGTTGATGAGCAAGCAGACATTGGCCAATGTTTGTACTAAGAACTTCAGAAATAAAAAATTAGAATTTGAGTTTTTTGAAAAAACTTAAGTTTTTAAACGTTTTCCTCATATACATATAGCTTATAGCATTTGTACATCATTGGTAGTAGCTGTGTGCTGCAAGAATTTTTTTCAAATTATTTGACCCTGCGTCTTTGCTTGCACCAGTTCACACTAGTCTGTGAGTGCTGTGCAGTTTTTTTCTTGTTATTTATCATATGGAGTTGCAGGCTCCTTGCTGCAATGTGCACCCTCATTAACCTACAGGTGATCGAGGGTCTAGATGGAGTCTGCCCACTGAGAAGTGGGGCGTGGACAAGGAGGATAGGGATATCAGAGTAGGACTCATCAGACCTGAAGTCACTTTGTCGCAGTTGATGAGCAAGCAGACATTGGCCAATGTTTGTACTAAGAACTTCAGAAATAAAAAATTTGAATTTTTGAGTTTTTTGAAAAAAAGTAAGTTTTTAAACTTTTTCCTCATATACATATAGCTTATAGCATTTGTACATCATTGGTAGTAGCTGTGTGCTGCAAGAATTTTTTTCAAATTACAAAGTTAGATAGATAGGTTTAGGGAGTAGGGACTAGTAATATCAGCCCTTTTTAGGGCTTCTCCATAGGAGTAGCGATTAGGAATAGGGACCAGGGACTAGTAGTCTATCAGCCCTTTTCAGGGCTACTTCATAGAAGCAGGGACTAGTTTTAATTGCAGCCCTTATCAGGGCTAGGTTAGAGCAGTCTCTATTAGTTTTTGCCAGGCAGGTGTGTGTCAGGTGTGTGCCAGTGCTGTGCAAGTCTTTCTCACAGCATCTGACCACAGTAATATAGCTCTTTCAATCCATTAGGTCAGGTAGTGTAGCACTGCTGTGAAGAATGCTACACCACCTGTCTTAATTAGGCATTTTTTTTGCTGCAGCTAGTCCAGGCACCTTGTTCGGGCTAGTAGCAGACTAGCAGTGTCCCACAGTGGTGTTGCCCACTTGTGAGAGAAGCTACACCTTCAGTGTAGTTGATTCTACTAATTTTTTACTGCAACTAGTAAACCTGTCATTTTTTGCTTAAAAGCAGTGTTCACTAAACATTCACTGTAGGTCACGTTTAATACAATCAAGTACACCTTCAGTGTAGCACATGCTTATTGTGAGAGAGAAAAAAAGGCACTCACCCGACTGTCTTTTATCACCAAAGGATGGCTTTATTCCACATCAATCACACTCTCATGATAAGCATGTTCTAAGCTGTTACAAATCAAAGTACACCCTCCCCCCCCCCCCCCGATCTGACAGCAGCTGAGGCTGGGGTTCCACATGAGCCCTCAGTCCGTTTTTGGCTTCAGTTTTCTCATTTTTTTTTTTCTAAGTCCAAAAACTGACAGAAAACGGATTGGATGTAATAAACACCCTGTCCGTTTTTCTCTGGAGCTCCAAACATTGCCCTGTCCGTTTTTGAGTCAAAAACGTTGCTAGCAACGTTTTTGGCATCAGTTAAAAAACGCATGCGTTTTCATGCGTTTTTTTTAACATGGGGCCCTATGGGAAACGCATGCGCGAACGCATGCAAATGCGCACTTGCGTTTGCGCATGCGTTCGCGCATGCGTTTTTTTAATGAAAAGTCCAAAAACGTTCAGGAGTGCAGGAGGCTCAAAAAGCACCCAGAAAAAAACGGATTGGTGATGAAAATCACTTCCAAAAACGGATTTCTATGTGTGACCACAGCCTGAGGCTGCTTCACCGCTCATCCAGGAAAAATAGTCTTTGGTGCCCCATCCCTTTTTTCTTACAACACCTTCACTGTAGCTCATTCTACTACTTTTTTACTGCAACAAGCTAATCTGTCAGTTTTTGCTTAAAAGCAGTGATAAGTAAACCTTCACTGTAGGCCACGCTTAATACAACCAAATACACCTTGAGTGTAGTTCATTCTACTACTTTTTTACTGCAACAAGCTAATCTGTCAGTTTTTGCTTAAAAGCAGTGTTCACTAAACCTTCACTGTAGGCCACGTTTAAAGAGGACATGTCACCAAACCAGACATGGTGATCTAATTACAGCACTGGATTCAGCATGTCTGCAGCATGCAGGCAAGGGGTCCCCCACCACTTGAGCAGCCCTGTACCCCGAGATAATACACTTAGAAAGCTTACATGCTACAGCCACTAAGGAGGTGGCTAGGGGCTGCAGCCAAGGGCAGATTCACACCCCCTGCCTGTGTAATCTGCCCACCGCTGCCAATCATTCTCTCCCTGTCTGCAACATTTAAACAGTTTTTTTTCTCTCTCCCAGAAAGTCCGTTAGCCCCGCCCTTAACGGGAGAGAAAAAAAAACTCTGTTTCAAATGCTGCAGACAGGGAGAGAATGATTGGCAATGGTGGGCAGATTACACATGCAGGGGTGTGAATCTGCACTTCGGCTCCAGCCTCTAGCCACCTCCTTAGTGGCTTTAGCATGTAAGTTTTCTAAGTGTATTATCTCGGGGTACAGGGGGGCTCAAGTGCTGGGGGACCCCTTGCCTGCATGCTGCAGACATGCTGCATCCAGTGCTGTAATTAGATCACCATGCCTGTTTTGGTGACAGGTCCTCTTTAATACAACCAAATACACCTTGAGTAGTTCATTCTAATAATTTTTTACTGGAACAAGCAAATGTAATTTTTTGTGCCTAGTACCACTGTCTGGCCAATCAGCTGTGCTCGATTTCCATCAGAATATTTTTTGCCAACAACTGCAGAGTTGCCAATTTGTTCACATACAAAATGAGTGGCGAAAGGCCTGCTGCTGGTGGAAGGGGGAATAGGTGTGGTGGAAAGGGAAAAACAGTTTGTGTCTGTGGGGTACGTGGGAAAGCAAGAGTAACATCTGCTAGAGAAAGACCACCTTCCAGCCAAAGTAAGAAGTCTACTTCTTTGGAGATTCTGAAATGATCCCTTTCGTACGGACACGACTCAGACGACGAACAATACCAATTCTAGATGAGGTACTAAAAGAGCAGGCGCTTGAATGGATATCAAGCGCTTCAGCAAGTGGGCTCTCCTCCACCTCAACTTCTACTTCACAAATACACCAGTCCTCAGAGGTGTCACCACAATCCCACTTGCTTCCGCACAGCTCCCAAGTCTCCAGCCACCCATCTGAGTATGGGGTAAGACAGATGGTTGACTATGCATCTCTCTTCACTCATACTATAGCTTGGGAATCAGAGATCTGCTCAAAAGCTTTTGCAAGTCAAGACGAGGTAATGATCTGCACTGATGCCCAGAAGCTTTTGGAGTCGGATCCAGGCCCAGATAAAGAAGGTTCTGAGCAAGCATAATGTAGATCCTTTGTAAGGTTTTCAGTCTTTTTTGCTATATCTGTTGTTATGTTTGCATTTAGTGTATTTTGTCGGCCATCTTGTTTCCTGTCATGTGCATTGACTTTTGCCCTCAAACAAGATGGAGTCCTCAGCTTTGATGTCCCTGCCCTGTTCCTTGCTAATTGCCCTTTTAATCAGTTTCAGATGATTTACCTGTGCTCCTGAATCAGGTCTGAAACCAGTTTGTGTCTTGCTCTCTGAAGCCTGGATTCACTCTGCCTGGAATTATTTGTGGACACAGAATCTTCCTGTTTGAAAGCAACATCTGACAGGAAAGTAATAGACTGAATGACTTGTGCTATGCTTTAATGCTCTGATGTCCTTGGTTGTTTGCCTTGCACTCTGCAACTACATTTATGTTATCCTGTTGATGCACTAACTTGTATGAAGCAATACAAGAGCTGCTTAAGAAGCGTATGTCTCATGTGTCTCATTATACCCATGCATTAGACTCTATATAGACTATATCATATATGACACCCTCATTCATAAACTGTGAACTGCACCTTGGAGATCTTGTGAGCCCTTCCGCATACGACTCCTCCTGTACTTCCTCCCCCTCCTCTAGTGCCACGACCAGACTCCGAATACTGTTTAAAGTGTGCTCCAGCATGTAAATGACGAGAATAGTCATGCTGATAATGGCATAATTATCACTAAACATCTTCGTCGACATTTCAATACTGTACAGAATGGTGCATAGGTCATTCATTTCAGACCACTCCAGCAGTGTGATTTGCCCCACCTCTGAATCTCGCAGGCCGAGGTTATACATCATGACGTATTGCACCAGGGCTCGCCGATGCTGCCACAGTTGCTGCAACATGTGCAGAGTTGAATTCCATCGTGTCGGCACATCACATTCCAGCCGGTGAACTGGCAGGCCGAACGACTTCTGTAGAGATGCAAGGCATTGAGCTACGGGATGCGAATGGCGGAAGTGAGCACACA
The DNA here is from genome assembly GCA_033576535.1 of Allobates femoralis. Classification (NCBI taxonomy): domain Eukaryota; kingdom Metazoa; phylum Chordata; class Amphibia; order Anura; family Aromobatidae; genus Allobates; species Allobates femoralis. The sequence continues at coordinate 481,784,900 of JARQOC010000004.1, read as the reverse complement.
GCGACTGTGCCCTCTGCTGAAGACCATTAGGGATGGATAGTGTGCAAAAATTTGCTGGACAACCAGGTTTAAGACGTGAGCCATGCAAGGCACGTGTGTCACATTGTACCGGCGGAGGGCTGCACCCAGTATTGTCGCACGAGGCCTTCCCTGGCTGCAGGTTCAGTGGACACAAGCATTGATGAAACTCGGTTTCCACAGCTGACCACAACTACTCAGCTGTGTGACTCACATTTCCCATACATTTCAAGGTAAAGACCGCCTGATGCCGTTGAGCTCTGCTGCCATCATAGTAAGGAGGTGTGTAGGATTCCTTGTGCACAGTTAGAACGCGGGTGGCATTACCAGACAGGCTTTAGGTGCAGGTCGAGGACCGAGACGAGGTAGAGGAGGCAGGAGCAGTGAAGGAACTTCTACATACAGAGGACTGATGCACAACTCATGGGGATGGCAAGACTTGGACAGCAGCCCCTTCTCCTGCTGTCTTCATAGTTACCCAGATTTTTTGGCCGCTACTTACATTATGGTAATAAATCTTACAGATAACATGGGGAGACTAAAGGCTTGTGGATTTTGAAATGTGCTGCATGAAAGTCACCTCACCAACCATTTTCAGCTTGCAACTGTGGTGCAATTGATGCCACTGAAGAGGTGTCTGGGCCCAAATTTTTGGGGAAAATGGAGACTCTTGTTGTAGTCCCCTAAATGTGACACAATGCTCAGCGTGTGCATGAGGCCTTCCAGATGCTGCGTTAAAAACCGCACCAAATACTCATCACCTGCACAAGGCTTTCCAGATACTGAAGTGAAATGCACCAAATAATCATCATCTACACTTGGCCTTACAGATATTGAAGTTATTTCTATAAATACAAAAAGGGGGGAGACAAGAGGAGCAATAGTGCCCTATCACTAGTGACACACTGAGTATATCAATAGGTGTACACTCACCTGGTCCAGTTGTGTGACCCACAACTGGTTTATTAGCATTCGGTTTAAAGCTGCTGAAGGACCTCCACCAACCACTTGTACGTGGATAAATGCTCATATATAGGGAAGATGGTGTGTCACAGTCCGCGCTGCTGTCTCAATGGAATCACAAGGGATGGATGTCTCCAAGAAGTCACAAGGAAGGCAAGGTTCCAAAGCAAAGATCTCCTTTATTCACCAACGCGTTTCGACACCTATGCTGGTACCTTCATCAGGGTATACCATCTTCCCTATATATGAGATATTGAAGTTAAACGCACCAAATAATCATCATCTGCAAATGGCCTTACAGATACTGAAGTGAAACGCACCAAATAATCATCATCTGCACATGGCCTTACAGATACTGAAATGAAACGCACCAAATAGTCATCATCTGCAAATGGCCTTACAGATATTGAAGTGAAACGCACCAAATAATCATCATCTGCACATGGCCTTACAGATACTGAAGTAAAACACACCAAATAATAATCATCTGCACAAGGCCTTACAGATACTGAAGTGAAACGCACCATCCATCCTCTCAGCCTCCTCCATCCTCACAGCCTGCCCATCCTCACAGCCTCCTCCATCCCCTCAGCCTCCTCCATCCTCACAGCTTCCTCCATCAACTCAGCCACCTCCATCCTCACAGCCTCCTCCATCCTCACAGCCTCCCCATCCTCACAGCCTACTCCTTCCTCACAGCCTCCTCCATCCTCACAACCTCCATATCCTCACAGCCGACCCAACCTCATAGCCTCTTCCATCCTCACAGCCCCTCCTTCCTCACAGCCTCCTCCATCCTCACAGCCTCCCCATACTCACAGCCTCCGTATACTCACAGCTTCCCCTTCTTCACAGCCTCCTCCATCCCCTCAGCCTTCCCATCCTCACAGCCTCCTCCTCCATCCCCTCAGCCACCCCATACTCACATCCTCCTCCATCCTCACAGCCTCCCCATCCTCTCAGCCTCCTCCATCCTCTCAGCCTCCTCCATCCCCTCAGCCTCCTCCATCCTCACAGCCTCCTCCATCCTCACAGGCTCCTCTCAGCCTCACAGCCTCCTCTCAGCCTCCTCCATCCTCACAACCTTCTCCATCCCCTCAGCCTCCTCCATCCCCTCAGCCTCCTCCATCCCCTCAGCCTCCTCAATCCTCACAGTCTCCTTCATCCTCACCGTCTCCTCCATCCTCACCGTCTCCTCCATCCTCACAGCCTCCTCCATCCTCACAGCCTCCCCATCCTCACAGCCTCCTCCATCCTCACAGCCTCCTCCATCCTCTCAGCCTCCTCCATCCCCTCAGCCTCCTCCATCCCCACAGCCTCCTCAATCCCCTCAGCCTCCTCCATCCTCACAGCCTCCTCCATCCCCTCAGCCTCCTCCATCCTCACAGACTCCCCATACTCACAGTCTCCTACAGCCTCCTCCATCCTCACAGCCTCCCCATCCTCACAGCCTCCTCCATCTTGACAGCCTCCTCCATCTCCTCAGCCTCCTCCACCTTCACAGCCTTCTCCATCCTCACAGTCTCCTCCATCCTCACAGTCTCCTCCATCTTCACAGCCTCCTCCATCTTCACAGCCTCCTCCATCCTCACAGCCTCCCCATCCTCACAGCCTCCTCCATCCTCACCAGCTTATCCATCCTCACAGCCTCCTCCATCCTCACAGCCTCCTCCATACTCACAGCCTCTTCCATCCCCTCAGCCTCCTCCATCCTCACAGCCTCCCCATCCTCACAGCCTCCCCATTCTCACAGGCTCCTCCATCCTCACAGCCTCCCCATCCTCACAGCCTCCTCCATCCCCTCAGCCTCCTCCATCCTCACAGCTTCCTCCATCAACTCATCCTCCTCCATCCTCACAGCCTCCTCATCCTCACAGCCTCCCCATCCTCACAGCCTCCTCCTTCCTCATAGACTCCTCCATCCCCTCAGCCTCCTCCATCCTCACAGCCTCCTCCATCCTCACAGCCTCCTCCATCCTCACAGCCTCATCCATCCTCACATCCTCCCCATCCTCACAGCCTCCTCCATCCTCACAGCCTCATCCATCCTCACAGCCTCCCCATCCTCACAGCCACCTCATCCTCACTCCTTTCTCCTGTCTTCAAGGTCTGTCAGTTAGTGTGACGAACTTCACTCCTGTCTACAAGGATGTCAGTCAGTGTCACAAACTGTACTCCTGTCTACAAGGCTGTCAGTCAGTGTGACGCAGTTCACTCCTGTTTACAAGGTATTCTAGAATACCTGATGTTTTAGAATCGGGCCACCATCTAGTTGTAAATAATAGTCATTGTCAAACCTGAAAAAAATTGGTGGTTAATAAATGTTTGACAGACATAAGAATAAACTGGTTAAAATCCAATGCGGTATACATGAATACAATAAGCCGACATCTAATGTCACCCAATTGTATCCATTTTTCCAGTGCATATTTGAAACTGTACTGAGAAGTTGTTTAGTATCTCGTATTGATCCAATGGAAATTGACAAAACCTTTTGTAACCTAGTATCATTCCATTTTGAAAGCATTTCATTAATGCTACCTATGCCTGCAACTATAGGACAAAATGGGGGCGGAAATGTGCCCTTATGAATTTTAGGCAATGCATGAAATAAAGCACACATCGGTTTGGCCACATACAAATAATCTGCCAAATCTAAATTGATGACACCTATAGCCTTTCCTTCATTTAGCAAAACCTCCAGCTCTTTCTATACTTTCTGAGTGGGATTACTTAGTAATGGCCGGTATGTGATTGGGTCAGAGAGTAAACTGGAAACCTCCCTACGATCCTTTGCTCTGCAAGATCAATGTGCAATTGGATGTTATGAACCATGTGTGGCATAGATGATGGCAAAGGGTCAACAGCATGTGTTTGATTGAGCTCATTATCAGTATAAAAATGTTTCTTAACAGTTCTTGCTCGATCGAATTTATTAACATCCTTAAAGGTACCTTTACACACCACCACTGTGCCTAGCAACAGGTATCCACCGCACGTGCACGCGCACGTTTTTATCGGTGGATACCGATCGCCGATGCCACATATACACGCCGCCATTGCATTGTCAACTGAAGATATCTTTGTTCCCCAGAAGTTCCGACAGATCCTGCGGCTTACTTCCTGTGGAATACCTTCGCTTCATCACACGCCGCTACCACAAAGGAATATGGGCGTACATCTTTCGCGACGCAAGTACATAGGCGTGACAGAGTTGTGTGTTCCGTGACGCTAATACGCTGATTGGACAACGCAATAGCGTCATGATGGGCCAGCCTGCGCAGGAAGGCTGGCTGATACATGATGCCATTCCAATTGTGGAGTGTGAATGGATAGCTCTTTAAATATGGCGCCCTGAGAAGGGACAGCCAATCGTAACACAGTAGCCCCACCAATCATCGCTGAGGGGGCGTGGTATCCATGACGCTGTGGCACACCCCTGTGAAATCACTAGGCGACGCAACATCCTTGCCTGTGCCCTGTTTAGACGCCACTACCATGGCAATTGTGCCTTTGTGTTGCCTTGGGTTTTTGAGCACTGCTTAGCAACAGATATCTGAGTCAACTGCAAGACTCCGGGAGGAACTGCTCTATTTACACGCCGCCATTTCGTAGCTATTTTATTGCAAAAGGCACAATTATCCCCAGTGCCAAGCAGTTGCTACCTTGCAGTGGTGGCGTTTAAAGGGACCCTTAGTGCATGCTGTAGCAAAATTGCTGGTCACGGCATCCATTATGATTTATTCTCAAATATATGGCTCCGGATTTCTAGGATTGCTAGGGAGAATTGCTTCACCGGCATTTGGCGCTTAAGTCTTATCTGACCTGGCTTCTTAGGATGGTACCGTAATACTTAAACTGTCCATATCACCCCTGTGTATTTCTAAAAAATGACGAGAAAGGCTGGACATACCCCTCATGCTAGCCCTTGACTCTGGATTAGCAGAATTAATATGTTCTGCAATAAGTTTCTTAAGGCTTCTGATAGTACAACCTATATCGTCTATATTACATAGCTCGCATGATGCCAAATATATCACGTGGGATGTGTTGCAGTTAATATAAGTACGGATATCAAAATTACGTCCCGAAGATCTATTCTTAAAGGTTTTAGATATATTCATATATTGACATAGATTACACCTGGAACCTCCGCATCTATAATTACCTTCATCTACGATGGTGAATGGATACTACTTTTGAATAATGTATTGCAGATCTCCATGCAATTGAAAGCTGGCTTCTAGTATTTAAAATGTTATCCTTAATGGGTGTGTCTTCAGCCCATACCATGATAATGATAATGATATTCACTTGTGTGCATTTGTTTGTATGTTTTCTCACTATTTAAAAGTGTGATTTTTGTCAAAACGTTTATGCTGTTGATAAAGGACTCTTGTCCAAAACATGTCCGGTGGTTCGGTGGGACTGCTGTCCCATGTAATTTGTTTTATATATCCTGATGCAGATTCACTGAAAAAGGACATTAAAATCAACACTGAAATACTCACCAAAAAATCTGACAAATGTGTCTGAATGCCACCGGTCGCTTCCTTGACAGTATGGCTGGTCGCTGGTGCCACAATCACCCCCAACTGTGGGTTGCAAGTGATCGTGCAACGGTATAATGACACCTGGTTTGCCTCCGAGGGGAGCTGGCAATCTACTGCTGAATGAAATGGATATTTACCTGGCAGATGTTTTGGTGAATATATCCTGATGCACAAATAAAGCAATTTCAAGATATTGGAGACGCGGTCAAGTGCTGGATTATTTCACTTTATCATTGTGGATTTAATTGGAGATCCATCCGTGCATCAGCGGCTGTGGCTATTCCGGTGAAGCAATTTTCCCTGTTTCCCTTCCTCAACAACATTACTGCTACCAATCCTATGCTCCTGGATCTGTATAATTTAGAATTAATCATAATGGATGCCGTGACCAGCAATTTTGCTACAGCATGCGCTAACAGACACATGAAGGCTGCCAGTCTTTTCTCCAAGGACGGCGAGTCCGTTTCCATGGTGGATGTAAATGATATGTGCGCTGTATTTTGCAGTTTAGAAAAATTGACACAACACATAAAAATGTGGTGGGACTTTGTCACCTTGGAGAAATACGTGGGACACGAAATGATCCCCAGGGGGTTATGTCTGAGAAAGTCAGCTACAACTAAGTATGATGCATTTAAGGAAAAATGGCAAAACATTTTGTAAGATGCCTCATTAAAATTAATGCAGCTTCTCATGGGCGCAGAGTTTGAAAAATTAAAGTCTCTGGAGAGTTCAATTAGTGATCTTGAAACATCGTTATTGAAGTTTAACAAACATCCTGAATATGATACTTTGAATGCCCAGTTACAGCAAAAAATCATGGATGTGGAAGCTGCTATAACAGACATTAAGAGGAAGAAATTCCTCAGAGACTGTAAAGACTATGAGGATAAATCAATATATACCTGGAAAAGCCATGCCCCTAAAAAAACATGTTCAATATTGAGAAATAAGCATAAAGGGAGAAACAACTCAGCACGATCAGCTTGGGTTAGTTTCTCCACACCTGAATGTGGGGATTCCTCTTTTGCATCCGTAACTACCACCAGGTCAGACGGATCCTCAGCAACTTCCATCCCTCCATATAATCCATCAAAAAAATGGAGGAAGCGGAGGGGGGGGGGGGGGGGGGTCGCAGACACCGTAAGGGGTCATCAATATCCTTTGAGAAATTGAAGGCAGAAAAGGATCTCACTGTCATCAATTTGTCTGCCTGCATAATGTCTAGTGCTGAATGTAATGTATTGAGTAGAGTGTTCAAGTTTGTGCCATCCTGTAGAGGTAAAGTTTTGGAAACCATAAAGGATGTTAATAAATACGTTCGAGCAATAACTGTTAAGAAATATTTTTATACTGATAATGAGCTCAATCAAACACATACTGTTGACCCTTTGCCATCATCTATTCCACACATGGTTCATAACATCCCATTGCACATTGATCTTGCAGAGCAAGTTGCGTTATTTGAATTACATACCTTGTTATCTGAAAACCATGTCCCTTGTACTGGGGCTGATCCAGTGGATAGGATTCCAAATCCAACATTTTATCCTATAAATTCTAGAGTCCCTTCCATGGATCAGTTCCAGTTGGCAATGTAGAATGATATTAAGACAATCCTGAGGTCTAAGTCCATTACCCATAACAATTTAAACAAAATGGGGAGAGCGGCTTTAAAACAGCTCCAAAATAATCTGCATATTATTATTCGTGGTGCGGATAAAGGTGGTGCAGTGGTGCAGTGGTGGTGTTAGACAGGGATTTATATCGTAGGGAGGTTTCCAGTTTACTCTCTGACCCAGTCACATACCGGCCATTGCTAAGTAATCCCACTCAGAAAGTACAGAAAGAACTGGAGGTTTTGCTAAATGAAGGAAAGGCTTTAGGTGTCATCAATACAGATTTAGCAGATTATTTGTATGTGGCCCAACCGATGCGTACTTTATTTCATGCATTGCCTAAAATTCATAGGGGCACATTTCTGCCCCCATTTTGTCCTATAGTTGCAGGCATAGGTAGCATTAATGAAAAGCTTTTGAAATGGATTGATACTAGGTTGCTAAAGGTTTTGTCAATTTCCATTGGATCAATACGGGATACTAAGCAACTTCTCAGTACCGTTTCAAATATGCACAGGCAAAATGGATACAATTGGGTGACATTAGATGTCGTCTCATTGTATTCATGTATACCGCACAATCATGCATTGATTGCACTGGAATTTTTCCTCAGTAAAACCTCTCTCTTTACATCAGATTTTAACCAGTTTATTCTTATGTCTGTCAAACATTTATTAACCACCAATTTTTTCAGGTTTGTCAATGACTATTATTTACAATTGTGTGGTTGCCCTATGGGGCGGGCTTTTCCCCATCTCTAGCAAACATCTACATGATGTATTGGGAACAAAAAATTAATTAATTGCACTGAGAATCCGTATCTTGATTGTGTGGTATGGTGGGGGAGGTACATAGATGATGTCCTGATGGTGAGGGCGTCGTCTGATAATGTACCTTCCCCACTGTCAAATAGGTTTCGTGATTTTGTGGATCATATTAGTAACAACATCTATAACATCAGGTTTACTCATCAGGTTCATGAATCATCACTAGCCTATTTGGACAAAGAATTTTTTGGGGACTCCAAGAAAGGTATTATCCAGTCAAAGCTTTACCGCAAGCCAACGTGCGGCAATGCGGTTTTATATATGCACAGTTGCCATCCAAGGCACGTAGTTAACCACTTACCACTGGGTGAACTCATTAGGGCTAAGTGATCTTGCTCTGAACAGTCTTCCTTTTTGGAAGATCGCGGCTACAAACCGGCCTGTTTGAATTGGGCATTAAATAAAGTTCACTCTATGTCTAGGAGTTCCTTTTTAGGTGATCGAAGATGTAATGCTACTGACTCTAAGCTGCAGTTGCCAACATTTTCCACTAGTTATAGCACAGATTACACTGCAATAGTTAATGCCATACATAGGAATATACCTATTTTATACCAAGACCCTATAATGCATAACATCATGAAACAGGGGTATCGATGTGTTCCAAAGAAGTCATTGAGTTTAGGTAACATCTTATCGCCCACGGAATTCAAAAGTAATATCCATTCACCATCGTGGCTAAATGTAGTAGGTAATTATAGACGCGAAGGTTGCAGGTGTAATCCATGTCAACATATGTCTATAACTAAAACATTTAAGAATAGATCTTCGGGACGTAATTTTGATATCCATACTTATATTAACTGCAACGCATCCCACGTGATATATTTGGCATCATGCGAGCTATGTAATATAGACTATGTAGGTTGTACTATCAGAAGCCTTAAGAAACTTATTGCAGAACATATTAATTCTGCTAATCCAGAGTCAAGGGCTAGCATGAGGGGTATGTCCAGCCTTTCTCGTCATTTTTTAGAAATACACAGGGGTGATATGGACAGTTTAAGTATTACGGTACCATCCTAAGAAGCCAGGTCAGATAAGACTTAAGCGCCAAATGTGAAGACGTCTCATTGAATGATGTCCTACTATTGGGCCCAGAACTCAACAACAGACTCCTAGAAGTACTACTCTGTTTCCTCAGGGATACGGTGGCATTTATGGCTGACATCCAACAGATGTTCCACTGTTTTCTCATCAAAGAGGAACACAGAAACTACTTGATGTTCTTCTGGTACCATGACAACGACCCCGATACAGACATCATAGAGTACCGGATGAGGGTACACATCTTCAGGAACAGTCCCTCCCCTGCAGTCGCCATCTACGGCCTCTGAAATACCACCAAAGAGGGCGAAAAAATGTACAGGTCAGATGTCAGATCCTTTGTAGAAAAACCTTCTACGCAGACGACTGTCTGAAGTCCACAACAATGGAGGCTGCAATCAGTCTCCAAAAAAGAACTTAAGAAATTCTTGCTACTTCTAACTTAAGGTTGCATAAGATTGCCTCCAACAGCTGAGAATTAATGGAAGCCCTTCTCTCTCAAGACTATTCCAGCGATCTAAAGGATTTGGACCTGAGCATCAACTCCCTTCTAATGCAGCGGAGCCTGGGATTGCTTTGGGATCTGAAGACCGATGCCTTCACCTTTCAGATCAGCAAAGATGAGAAACCCCTCACGTACAGAGGAGTTCTTTTTTTTTTATTTTTTTTTTTTTTATATCCAATCAATTTTTATTAGAAAGAGTTGTACATCTTAAGGCCACTTCACACACACAGATATCTGAGTCCAATATCTGAACAGATCTCTGGTTGCAGTGAAATCATGGATACATTGCTCCATTTTGTGGCTGTGTACAACATGGAGCAATGTATCCATGATTTCACTGCAACCAGAGATCTGTTCAGATATTGGACTCAGATATCTGTGTGTGTGAAGTGGCCTTCATGCATGTTTACATGTTACACAATGTCGATATAGAGTGGAATCTGGCATACATTTATAACAATGGGAAAAATCATTGACTATATGTAGAGTAAGTTGGTATGCTTTTGTGACTCCTTCAGGGATATGTTGTTGGGGTGAGGGAGGGGAAGTACTGTGTGGGACAGGGGGGAAGGGGGAGGAGGTATACGAGGGTCCTAAGATTTGAGGGTTATCGTTGGCGCCCTGTGGCCGTTGAACCTCGGGGGTATTCTATTGGGTCAGCTGGTCCCGTGAGGAGCAGTCTGTGGGGGCTCCTATTTGGTTCTGGAAAATCCCCAGGTCATGGGCGGCCGGGGGGTTGCAGGCGTGGCTAGAGTATTGGTACTCTGCCTTGTTTCCTTGAGTGGGTCGAAAGGGCCAGTGGAGGTGGGGGAGTGTGGGGCGGTGGCGGGTATGGTGTTCAGGAGGAGGAGGGAGAAACAAAAAAAGGAAATAGGAATATGAAATAAAATAAACAAGAGAAAGTTAAAGTGAGGCAAGGGGAAACAAAGGAGCACGAGGAGTGGGGAATGGTGGGGGTAATGGGGTTCGGAGATGTGTGTATCACTTGGGGAAGGGGCATTGGGGGAGAGGGGGGGGGGTTGGTGGGGGGCATCCGGGTCCCTTGCGTCTCCTACCAGTGTAGTGTGGCCTAGGCTCAATGTTGCTGTAGGAATAGTTTGCTGAAGTTAGGGGAATCCTTAAACAAGATCCACTCCATATAGGTGGTATTGTATCTGTCCGTCGAGCCGGTGCTGTCAGCCGCCAGCTCCTCCATTCGACATATTTCCAGCATTTCCGTGCACCAGTTAGCTATGGGTGGCTTTTCTGGTGATTTCCAGTATCATGGGATGATTGAGCGAGCGGCCGACATGCAGAAGCGTAGTATATCCCTTTTAATGTTCTTTACTGACCCGGGGTATACTGACAGCAAGGCAATCTCGGGCTTGCCGACCAATCGTTTGCCTGTTATGAGATTATAGTTTCGGAAAACCCCTTCTCAGAAGCCCCTGATTGCTGGCCAGTTCCACCAAATGTGGAGCATGGTTCCCTCTTCTGTTCCGCATCGCCAACACGTGCTTGGGACCGAGGGGAAGATTACGTGGAGGCGGTCTGGGCAGCGGTACCACCTATATAGTATTTTGTAATTTCTTTCCTGGGCTGTGCATGTGTTCGCCATCTTGTGTGTAAATAGGAAGCTTTTCTTCCATTCAGGCTGGGAGAACTCTCTCCCCAGTTCCTTCTCCCAGGCCAGTTGGAAGGAGCGTTTGTTGGCCGCCCTCTCTCTTAAGATAATACGGTGTATCACAGAGACTGCTGTGGGTGGGATTCGCGTGTAAACAGTTCCTCCATAGGAGAGGGGAGTTGTCTGGTCCTGCCTGACTGTGCTGTCGAGGTAAGGTAGGATTGCAGTTGGAGGAATTCTAACTTCTGTAGGGGCTTGGGGGTCGGGTGTCGTTGAAGTGTCTCGAAGGGGGGAATTTCACCTAGGTGTAGGATGTGTCCTATGCGGACGTCCTCTGCTCTTGTCCAGCAGAGGAACGTGTGTCTGTGCATCCCTGGTTGGAAGGCGGGTTTGAGAAGAGAGGGGTGAGTGGGCTTAGTGACCCCCTCTCTGGTGTCCCATTGGTGTAGGATTGCCATATTCGCAAGGTGTCTTTGGTGAGGCTGCAGGTGATATCAATCTGTTGCAGGTCTAGGGGGCGTAGCCATGGGAGGTACCGTAAGGGGACTCTCACCCCTTCTTGTTCCAGGGTCACCCAGCGTTTGGAGTGGGATCGGTATTGCCAGTCAATTAGACGTACCAGGGATGTCGCTATAAAGTATCTGTGGGGGTCTGGTAGCCCCAGTCCTCCTGTTTCAGGGGAATCGGATAAGATTTTTCTGTGAACCCTTGGCCTCTCTCGATCCCCTACGAATTTCCCTATCAGAGAGCGTAATTTGGAGAAGTCTCTGTAGGGTAGGATGGAGACAGTCTGGTAGGTGTATAGGAGTCGGGGGAGGATGTCCATCCCTATTACATTTATCCTCCCCAGCCAGGATATTTGCAGTGTCCGGTATGTGGCCAATTGTGTTTCTAGTTGGGAGAGGAGAGGCTGGTAGTTGATCATGTATAATATCGACAGGTCGGGCGGGATATGTACTCCTAGATATTTAATGCTTTCATCTTTCCACTTAAAGGGGAAGCTTGATTTTAGGGAAGATACATCTTTTGCGGCTAGAAATATATTCAATGCCTCTGATTTGGAGAAATTTATTTTGAAGTTGCTTAAAGAGCCAAAGGTCTCGAACTCTCATAGGATACAAGGTATCGAGATCCGTGGTTGAGAGATGTAGAGGAGATCGTCGGCATATAGGGCCGCCTTGTGGTGGTAAGAGCTAGTCTGGAGACCGTGGATGTCATTATTTCCTCTAATGGCGTTTGCCAGGTATTCAATGACCACCACGAAGAGGAGGTGTTTGAGTTCCGTTGTTGATCTTGAACGAGGCTGACAGGGCGCCATTAACTCGGATCTTGGCTGATGGGGCGGAGTAAAGGGAAAGCAATTTGTGTAGAAATTTGGGGCCAAGACCAATCTGTATCAGTGCCTCCTTCATGAAGCCCCAGTGGACTCTGTCAAAGGCTTTTTCAGCATCAATTGATAGTAGGCCGAGGGGGACCTTTTGTAGTTTTCCCTTATTTATGAGGACTAAGGTCTTGATTGTGTTGTCCCTAGCTTCGCGTCCTTTGACAAAGCCCACCTGGTCCATGTTGATGATAGAGGGGAGAACGGGCGCTAGTCTTTCTGCCAGGGTTTTTGAATACAGCTTTATGTCGATGTTTAGTAGGGAGATAGGTCTGTAGTTGGTTGCTAAATTCGGGTCCCTCCCTGGTTTGGGTAAGATACTAATGTGGGTGAAGTTTGTTTCAGCCGAGATTGAGTTGAAGGTAGCCTGCATCTGGGGCAGTAATTGTGTCTGGAGTGTTTTGTAAAATGTCGGGGTGAACCCATCGGGTCCCGGGCATTTAGAAGTTGGCGAGGAGTTTATGGCCTTCAGGATCTCTTATTCTGTGATCTCGGCTTCAAGGGCCTCGATGTCTGCTGCTTCGAGACGGGGGAGTGCTGTGGAGGTAATGTATTCCTGAGTCCTTCTGAGGAGGTTCTCGGGTGGCATGTCTGAGAAACGGCCTTTGAGGTTGTATAGATCTTTGTAGTATGATCGGAACACCTGCAGTATCTCGGTCGGGTTGTATGTGTCTTTGCCACTCGATGATCTGATCTTAGGTATGTATGTGCAGTTTAGCCTAGGGTGTAGTAGGCGGGCTAATGGTCGGCCGCACTTGTAGAAGTAACACCTTGACCTCTCCATCTGTCGTTTGAATTTCTGATCTAGGATTGTTTAGAGCTCTTCTCGTTTCAGGACTAGCTCGGCTAGGGCCTCCTGCTCTAGGGTCTTCTTATGTGTCGTCTCCAGGCTGTAGATTTGTGAGAGGAGGTTTGTGATCGTTTCCGATCGCATCTTTTTGAGTCTAGTCCCGTTTTTTATTAGGGTTCCCCTCAGGTAGCTCTTCAGGGCCTCCCATTTGAGGGGCTGGGGTGTCGGGTCTGGGATGTGGACCTGGGAGAATGTCTCCATGTCGTTTTTCAGATCTGTCAGACATACATTGTCTTTTAGGAGGTTGTCATTGAGTCTCCAGGTCCATGGTTTCTGGGTCGAGTCTGGTAAGGTTAGGGTTAGGAACGTCGGGGCGTGATCTGACAGGTATAGGTCACCAATAGTGGCAGATGGGTCCCAGGTGAGGGCATGGTGGCCTACTAGGAACATGTCTATGCGGCTGTAAGAGTTATGTACGTGTGAATAGTAGGTGTAGTCTCTACCGTGGGGATTATGGATCCGCCATATGTCTACCAGCTGGAGAGTATGGAGGAGCTTTTTGAAGGCTTTCAGCCGTCTGGTCGGGATTGTGCTTCTCCCGGATGTGGAGTCACAGGTGTGGTCCATTGTAAAATTGAAGTCGCCTCCGATTATCGTTGACCCTCGGCGAAGTCAGCGAGGCGGGTCAGAAGGGCTCTCCTGACCTTAGTTTGGTCCAATTGACCACTGTTAAGATAGTGTTGGTCACTCGTAGTTTGAGGAACACATATCTCCCCCTGGGTCGATCTGGGAGTCGAGAACTGTGTGGGACAGATTTTTGTGTATCGCGATTGATACTCCCCTCAATCTGGAGTCGGGGTTGGTGCTGTGTAGCCATGTCAGGTAGTGTTTGTTGTTTAGGTTGGGTATGGACCCTGTTTTAAAGTGTGTCTCCTGTAGTAGTATGAGCTGGGTCCGCCTTCTGTTCATGTCATAGAGGATTTGGGAGCGTTTTTGGGGGGTATTGAGTCCTCTTGCGTTGAGGGTTCCAATGTTTAGGGTGGCCTTGCTGTTGGGGGACTCCTTGGTCCTTCTATGAGTAGCTAGGCTCGGTGGCTGGGCCGAGGCCCCCCGTTGTGTCGCCATGGGACCCGGATGTGGGAGTGGAGGTGGGACTGTGTGTGGGAGAGTGTGGGGGGGGTGTGGTCGGGAAGGGGTGATGGGGTGGTGGAGTTTCGCGGGGAAGGGTGCCAACTCCGAGCGTGGAGTAAGCGGTGTGGGTGGGGTCGCTCTTGGAACTGCCGCACCTGCGGTCCGGGAATCGGGCACCTGCGGCGGCCGACTCAGGACTGTGGCCCGGATCCACCAGGGGCGGCAGCCGTGCGCGGTAGCACACTGGATCGGAGGGCATATTGGCCCCCCTGCCCTGTGGGCTGATCCGCCAGGTCCACCCCGACAGCCCCGGGTCGGGTCCACCCCCCAACGCGAGATCGGCCCAAGTCAAAAGGCGCATTAAGAGGCAAATCAAAAGGCAAATCAAAAGGCACATTAAAAGGCACATTAAAAGGCAAATTAAAAGGCATATCAAAAGGCAAATCCACAGGTAAATCAAAAGGCGAATCAAAAGGCACATTAAGGGGGCGTGTTCTGGCCATGGAGGGAGCAGTTCACTAGAGCTTGAGCTCCGTCTCCCCGGCCACTTTAATGTGACAAGAGCGTATCTTACCCCGGCTCTTCTGGCACCCCATGCCGGCGAAAAGGAGGAGCAGGCACCCGGCTACTACCCCGGACGCTCCGATCCCGAATCCGGGCTCCATAACCCGCTATTTGCGGAGTTCTAACAAGCCCCTGGTCCCTGCAGCAGCTCCCAAGATGGCGGCGCTTGCAGCTGCACAGACTAATGCTGCACACAGAGAAGATGGAGGACCGCGATCCGGCTTCTCTACACGGCCGCCCTCAGCCCCTGGCGCGATGCCCAGTACCCCTGAACAGAAGGACACAGGTGGCGAGCTGCCCGGTGAGTCTGTGGAGCCCATGACTCAAGTGGGAGACATGTTTTTGGAGTTAACAGCGCGCTCCCCCATAGATAAATCAAGGGCTGGTGCTGCGGCTGGGATGCCCTTATGGGAGATGATAGGAGCGGCAGCAGGGGCTTAGGGACCGAGGTCTCAGAAGGCTATGGAGGGAACTGCTCATCAGGACACTCACAGATGAAAGATCCATGTGGGGCTTATGATCCTTCCATGAACTTTATTCAGGCAGCCAGTTACCCAGATAGGGAAGTGCACTCCCCTATCCGACCACTACAGGAGGGGGCGCTACACCAAAGTCAAACACTTTTTTCTAATGCCTATTCTGAGATTCAAGGAACAGGATTTGAGTTTCCAATTCCTAAGTCTAACCTATCTATGACCAAAAGGGATGTTGCACCCTCTAATATCTCAGAACCCCCTGCTGACCAGACAAAGGATGATGGAGATTATCCGACGCCTGAGGGCGATATGTGGGAATCCTTTAAGGCACGAATAATGAACATTCCCACAGGGAAGAATTGTCCGATTTTATCACTAAAGTGGAGTCCTCCCTTAAGTCTACGACAGCAACACTCCGAGGCGAGGTCCAGGTGATATCTGACAAGGTATCCCGGACTGATACCACTGTTGAGGACTTAACTAAATGAGTCCAGGCCCTAGAGGAGGAGGTGTTGCTTCAGAGGTCCCATCAGGAAGCCTTCCTGGACTCTCTTGAGGACCTGGAAAATAGGGAGCGGAGGCAGAACATTCGGATTCGGGGCCTCCCGGAGTCGGTGACTCCATCTCAGTTGTGAAGCACTCCAGCTGAAACTGTCATAGAGTTTGACAGAGCCCACCGATCCCTTGGCCCGGTCCCTCCGGAAGGAGCGCTGCCACGTGACGTCATTTGCAGGTTCCATAGATTCCAGGTCAAGGAGGAGGTCCTTGTCAAAGCAAGACAGTGTGAAGATATATCCTTTCTAGGAGCCCAGCTGCAACTTCTAGCCGACTTGTCCAGACGGACCCTTCAGAAAAGGCGTGCACTGAGGCCTCTTTTGGATCTCCTGCGTCAGAACCAGTTGTTATGCTCTTGGGGTTACCCGTTCCGCCTACAAGTCCGCCGTGGAAACCAGCTGTTCTCCCTTTCTCACCCTCTGGAGGTACGTGGTTTCCTCCAGGCCCTGGAAATACCTGACCCAGGCCTCCTATTCCCAGATTGGCCATCTTCTACATTTGACGGTATGCTCCAGTCAAGATCTCGCCCGTCATGGAACAACCATAGAAGAAGGAACGGGAGAGGCAGGAACCGTAGGCGCCGCAGACTCAGCGAGGAGAGCCGACTTGAAGATGGGTGAGTTTTCAATGGCCTTTGGGTTTCTGAACGTTAGCATATCCTTTTTTATTGTTGCCATAATAGTAGAGACGGGATTTTCAATGTTCCGTCATATGATGCTGTGACGTTTCATAATGATAAATATCTTTTTATTTTAGGGATGTGTCTTACCCATTTCTTTCTGTGCCTTTTATCTTCCTTTCCTTCCCTTTTTTCTCCCTTCTACGCCCCTCCACTTTTTTTTAATGTAATTTTATGGCCGATGACTGCCTATATTCATATGTAGGGGACCACATAGCCATTTGTTACATCCTTTCCCTTTCTTTTTTCCCTCCCCCTCTCGTTTTTTCCTGTCCTCCCTACGCCTCCCACCTCAAATATAACCTTTCCACCCCCCCTACTTCCTTTCTCTATCCATGATCCCTAGTAATTTCATGATTGGATAAATGACTCCTAATACCATTATAGATCTTTGGTATATAATGTAGAGAGTATCCCGTCTTACCGCATAGTGGGATGGGGGCCTCTCTCCTTCCTTTTGCTATATGCTACCTTTCTTCAAATGTTTGAGTTGCCTTAGAGCCGGAATGTTGATGCTATATTAGAGTTATGTTATTTAGCATTTTCATGCTCTCAGATGCAGGCCGGGGAGATGGATATCGTCGGTCGCCTGTAGTTTTTGTATTTACTTATAGTTCTAACACACTTGCATTCCTTAGGTGTTGTACCTGGAGTTTGCACTTGTTTAAGTCTCCTTTCCATTGGAAAGGCATCCTCCCACGGGGACGTCACACCCTTCTTAGAGTGTGACGCTGCTGTAAAGTACATTCCCCACGTGACGGTATTATCTATTTCTCGTCAGTCCAACAGGATATGTTTCCCGCAAAACTCATTCTAATTTCTTCCCCACCCTTTTTTTTTTTTTTTTCTTCTCAGGGTGTTGTTTAGGTTAACTCCTTTAGGTCATTTAGTCATCACCTGGTGGGTTCGGTATGGCGGGCGGAACTCTGAAGATTGGGTCCTTAAATGTCAAGGGTTTTAATACCCCCAAAAGAGAAGCCACATTATATCAGACATGCAGAGGAATGGGGTGCAGGTGATGTTCCTTCAAGAAACACACTTTAAAGAGGGCCATGTTCCGTCCTTTGGAGGGGGACAGTTCTTTGGGTGGATACATTGCGTGAATCCCGAATCCAGAACCAAGGGTGTCTCCATAGCTCTTCATAAAAATCTGCCATACAATATTCTAGAGTCGGTGATTGACAAGGGAGGTCGCTACATCTTTCTCAAGTTGGTGGTTTCTGGAACCCCATTGACCTTAGTCAATTGGTACCTGTCACGGGTGGCGCGGGTGACAGGGTGGAGGCCACGCGCAGACGATCTCAGCGTTTGGCCCACCAGCCATAATGGTGGAGGATGGTCCATCTCTTTCAGGGGCATTTACCTTCTGTTTAGATGAAGAGAAGGTGTGATGAGATCTCTCTATTTTGGGGAGACGGCTGTGGAGGTCTTGTGCTCGGTCTGGTTGTATCCACCTGTATTGTAGGTCTCTAGGACCCAGCAGATTCCTTCTACCTTTATAAGGAGGTTCATTACCCTTCCTCAGTGCAGGTGATATTTCCTTGTGGACTCTTTATCCTTGCTCCAGCAGAAGCTGAGGTTGTGAGCTCGCTGTGGTCTGCTGAAAGATAAGTGTTTCTTTTCCCCAAATGTCTGTCTTCCCTGGTGTTTGTCTTTAGTTGTTAGTGGAGGGGTCTAGTGCACCTCTCCATCTGATCCTTAGATAAGATAGTGCTAGGATCAGAGAGGGACGAGGTTCGTGGTCGGCGACAGTTGAGGAGACTGTACAGGGACGTTAGGGCAGACAGGGTCAGCCCTAGTAAGTCTAGGGGTCACCGTCTCCTTCTTGTGCCCTTAGCAGTAGGGACCCCTTATTCCCCCCCCCCCCCGTCGTTATCCTACGCTGGGTGTCTTCCCCACTCCCAGCGTGACATTATCACCTGCCATAACTGTAAGTGAAGGAAGGGGAGGATTCGATTTTTCTTCCTTTCCTTATGGATCCTGTGTCGGCTTTGGCCCAGCAGCTGCAGACCTTGTCTTTGGAGGTCGCGGACCTTCGGTCGGCGCTGCAGGGACCACAACCGCAAAATGGTGTCTTGGGGAATCAAGCAGTGGGTCTGGCCAGACCGGAACCTAAGGTTGCCCTCCCTGACAGGTTTTCAGGAGGCAGAGATAAATTTACGGTGTTTAAAGAGGCTTGTAAATTATACTTTAGGCTCAGGCCGTATTCCACTGGTGAGGAGCAGCAGCGTGTAGGAATCATTATATCATTGCTGCAGGGGGATCCCCAATCCTGGGCTTTCTCTTTGCCACAGGACTCTACTTGTCTCCAGTCTGTGGATGGATTTTTTGACGCCCTAGGCCTCATATATGATGACCCTGACCGTGTCTCTTTGGCTGAATCCAAATTGCGCCATCTCCACCAGGGGACTCGGTCGGCGGAATCATATTGTTCTGAGTTCCGCAGGTGGGCTATGGACACGAAGTGGAACGATCCGGCTCTCAGGAGTCATTTTTGCCAGGGTCTTTCAGAAAGGCTGAAGGATGCCCTGGCAGTGTATGAGACCCCTCCGTCCCTGGAGGCGGCTATGTCGTTGGCTATTCGTATGGATAGACGCCTCCAGGAGCGGAGGGGTAGACCTCCTGCAACTGGGAGTCCTTCTCGTGGTGGTTCCTTGTTGCCAGGTGGTCACACGGAGGGTGAGTCATTTCTCCCGAGGGGGGAGGAACCTATGCAGCTTGGAGGAGCGGCGGCCTCGAGGCTCTCCTCCGGTGCCTCCCGGGGTAGGGGGAAGGGGGTCTGTTTTTTCTGTGGGAAAGGAGACCATTTTATCGGGGCCTGTCCCTACGCTCCTAAACGGACGGGGGTGCCTGGACCTCATGTGACTATGGGGGGTGTGGGGGTAGTCGAGCGGGAGGTGTGTGTATCCTCTGTTTGTACTTCCCGTTTTCTCCTGAGTGCAGAGGTGGCGCTAGAGAGCAAAACGGAAGGCATTTCTGTGTTTGTGGATAGTGGTGCGGGGGTCAGCATGGTGGATGCTCGCTTTGTACACACTCATGGGCTTAACCGCTGTTTATTGTCTCGCCCCATCCGTATCTATGCCATCGACTCAGCACCTCTTGCTCAGGGTTGTCTCACGCATATCGTACATGACATTAAGTTGACGGTTGGACCCCAACATCAGGAGACGATATCTTGCTATGTTCTGGACGGTCTCCCCGCTCCCATCGTCCTGGGCTTGCCTTGGTTGATTAAACATAATCCCGTAGTAGATTGGCAGTCCCGGGACATTGTGGAATGGAGTGATTTTTGTTCTGAGAATTGTTTGGCTACATCCTTGTCGGTGGTGTCTGCTGCATCCCTGCCCCCATTCCTATCGGAGTATGAGGATGTGTTCTCGGAGAAGGGGTGCCGAGACTTGCCCCCTCATCGGGCATATGATTGCCCGATCAACCTTGTTCCCGGAGCTAAACTGCCCAAAGCTAGAATGTTTACTATATCCGGTCCTGAAAGACAAGCAATGAAGGACTTCATTTCCGAGAGTCTAGAGACAGGTCACATCAGGCCCTCCACGTCGCCGGTGGCGGCTGGTTTCTTTTTTGTGAAAAAGAAGGATGGGGGCCTCCGTCCTTGTTTGGATTTCCGGGAATTGAATCGGATAACTGTCCGTGATCCATACCCCCTCCCTCTGATCCCTGATTTGTTTAGTCAGGTTGTGGGTGCCAAATGGTTCTCCAAGTTGGATTTGAGGGGGGCCTACAACCTGATTAGGGTCAGAGAGGGGGATGAATGGAAAACTGCGTTTAATACCCGGACGGCCATTTTGAAAGTCTCGTGATGCCGTTCGGGCTCACTAACGCCCCTGCGGTCTTCCAACATTTCGTCAATGATATTTTCCATCATCTGGTGGGTAGATTCGTAGTTGTTTACTTGGACGATATCTTGATCTATTCTCCCGATATGGAGACGCATCAGTCCCATGTCAAACAGGTGTTGCAGGTCTTACGGGACAACAAACTGTATGCAAAACTCGAGAAATGTGTTTTCGCCGTTCAGGAGGTTCGTTTTTTTGGGGTACCTCTTGTCGCCGATGGGTTTCCGGATGGATCCGGAAAAGGTCCGGGCGGTGCTGGACTGGGAACAGCCGGACAATCTACGGGCTTTGCAACGGTTTTTGGGGTTTACCAATTTTTACCGTAAATTTATTAAGAACTATTCGGTACTTGTGACGCCTCTTACGGACATGACTAGGAAAGGGACGGATTTTTCTGAATGGTCTGATTCTGCTCGCCAGGCTTTCTCCTCCCTGAAGCGTTGTTTTGCTTCCGCGCCTGTCCTTTGCCAGCCCGATCTTTCTCAGCCCTTTATTGTAGAGGTGGATGCGTCTGAGGTGGGGGTGGGGGCTGTATTGTCGCAGGGCCCTTCGCCTGGAAGATGGGTGCCCTGCGCGTTCTTCTCCAAGAAGTTGTCGTCGGCCGAGAGGAATTATGATGTCGGTAATAGGGAGCTATTGGCTATTAAGTTGGCTTTTGAGGAATGGCGGCACTGGCTGGAGGGGGCTGTCCATCCTGTCACGGTTATTACCGACCATAAGAACCTGTCTTACCTTGAGTCCGCCAGGCGTCTCAATCCCCGGCAGGCCAGGTGGTCTTTGTTTTTTACGAGATTTAATTTTACCGTCACCTACCGTCCGGGGGTTCAGAATGTGAAGGCGGATGCATTGTCACGTAGTTTTCCGGGTGGTAGTACTCAGGAGTGTCCCGTTCCCATCTTGCAGGAGGGGGTGGTTGTTTCTGCTCTTTGTCCTGATCTAGAGGGGGAGGTGTTGAAGGTTCAGGGGGGCGCCCCTGCCTCCTGTCCTTCTGGGAGGCTTTTTGTGCCGTTCTCTTTGCGTCTCAGGGTGCTGTCAGAGCATCACGACTCTGTGCTGGCAGGGCATCCGGGCGGCAGGGCCACCTTCGATCTCTTGTCTCGACGCTTTTGGTGGCCGGGGTTGAGGAGGGACGTAGCGGAATTTGTATCCGCCTGTAGTGTGTGTGCACGTGCTAAGGTTCCGCATACCCGTCCGTCTGGGTCTCTCATGCCATTGTCTATTCCTGAGAAGCCTTGGACACATTTGTCAATGGATTTTATCACCGATCTCCCGGCGTCTGCGGGCAAGACGGTGGTACTGGTAGTAGTAGATAGGTTCAGTAAGATGGTTCGCTTTGTGGCACTGCCCGCACTTCCTAATGCTCGGACTCTGGCACAGGTGTTTGTAAGTGAGATTGTGAAGCTTCATGGGGTTCCCTCCGATGTGGTTTCTGATCGCGGTACTCAGTTTGTCTCCAAGTTTTGGAAGGCCTTTTGTACACGTTTGGGGATTACGTTGTCTTTTTCTTCTGCTTTTCATCCCCAGTCTAATGGTCAAACCGAACGTGTGAATCAGAACTTGGAGACTTACCTGAGGTGTTTTGTCTCTGACCATCAGGAGACTTGGGCAAGTTATTTGCCCTTGGCCGAATTTGCCCTTAATAATCGTCTTCAGGAGTCCACTGGCAAGTCACCGTTCTTCGGTGCATATGGGTTTCATCCTCAGTTTGGTACTTTTAGTGGTACGAGTCCTTCCGGAGTTCCGGAGGAGGACCGTTTTACCTCGTCCCTCTCCTCGGTTTGGCGGGGTGTGCAGAGTAGCTTGAAGCTCTTAGGTGACAGGTACAAACGTATGGCTGACAGAAAGCGTGCGCCAGGTCCGGACCTATGTGTGAATGACTACGTGTGGTTGTCTACCAAGAATGTGAAGTTGAAGGTGCCCTCTTGGAAGTTGGGGCCCAGGTTTATTGGCCCCTATAAGATAACCGCCGTGATCAATCCCGTGGCGTTTCGTCTTGCGTTGCCTCCTGCTCTTAAGATTCACGATGTGTTTCATAGGTCGCTCCTCAAGCCGTATGTGCCGTCGTCTGACCCGTCTCCTTTGCCTCCTGAGCCCATCTGTGTGGCGGGGAATTTGGAATTCGAGATCTCGAGGGTGGTTGATTCTCGCATGTCGCGCCGTTCTCTTCAGTATTTGGTGCACTGGAGGGGGTACGGTCCTGAGGAGCGGATGTGGGTGCCGGCGTCGGAGGTGTCCGCCGCTAGGCTGGTCCGCGCTTTTCACCGTTCCCATCCGGATAAGCCTGGTCCTGAGTGTCCGGGGGCCACTCGTAGAAGGGGGGGTACTGTCACGGGTGGCGCGGGTGACAGGGTGGAGGCCACGCGCAGACGATCTCAGCGTTTGGCCCCCAGCCATAATGGTGGAGGATGGTCCATCTCTTTCAGGGGCATTTACCTTCTGTTTAGATGAAGAGAAGGTGTGATGAGATCTCTCTATTTTGGGGAGACGGCTGTGGAGGTCTTGTGCTCGGTCTGGTTGTATCCACCTGTATTGTAGGTCTCTAGGACCCAGCAGATTCCTTCTACCTTTATAAGGAGGTTCATTACCCTTCCTCAGTGCAGGTGATATTTCCTTGTGGACTCTTTATCCTTGCTCCAGCAGAAGCTGAGGTTGTGAGCTCGCTGTGGTCTGCTGAAAGATAAGTGTTTCTTTTCCCCAAATGTCTGTCTTCCCTGGTGTTTGTCTTTAGTTGTTAGTGGAGGGGTCTAGTGCACCTCTCCATCTGATCCTTAGATAAGATAGTGCTAGGATCAGAGAGGGACGAGGTTCGTGGTCGGCGACAGTTGAGGAGACTGTACAGGGACGTTAGGGCAGACAGGGTCAGCCCTAGTAAGTCTAGGGGTCACCGTCTCCTTCTTGTGCCCTTAGCAGTAGGGACCCCTTATTCCCCCCCCCCCCCGTCGTTATCCTACGCTGGGTGTCTTCCCCACTCCCAGCGTGACAGTACCTTCCTAACAGGGAGCAGACGAGGGTATGCAAAACCCTCCTGATGAAGTTGGCAGATTTTGCGGAGGGGCGAGTCATCATCGGGGGTGACTTCAACTTTACCCTTGACCCATCCATTGATACCACCTCTGGTAGGGGGCGACTCCTCGTAGACGTGTAATGGCACTCCGGAGACTTTTATGTAGACTTCAGTTGGTGGATGTTTGGAGGATCCTTAACCTGCTGTTAGGGATTATACTTTTTACTCAGGTGTACACGGCTCTTATAGTCGTATCGACCTGTTCCTGGTCAGCCATGGGATCCTTTCTTGGACACCCAAAGCCTCTATAGGCAATATTGTCCACTCGGACCATAGTCCCTTCTTCTTGTCTATTGAGGTTCCCGGGCTGGCTAGGAAAGAGTGGTCATGGAGACTAAATAGCCACCTCCTATCCGATGCAGTCTGTCTGGAGGAATTAAAATCTGACATCAGGACATTTTCTCAGACACATGCATCAGACGCGTCCTGTTGTAGGGCTGGTTCTGTTTATCGGTTATTGTTGTCGGTTATGACTACAATCACCGATATCCAGAATCTTCCCTTCCTTACCACTTTCTGTTCCTATGCTGATTAACTATATATATATATGTATATACCGACTACTTAATGAAAACAAGTCTGTTCTAATAAATGAATATTTATTAAACACACCCAAAAGTCTACAACAATAATATATATATATTCTAGATAGCACAAAAACTAAGACACAATCAATTACTGTTACAATGATGTAAAACCCCCAGAGTTACTAATACCCACGTTGCCAAAATATACATGCACACTATATTAGTGATCTATCTATCCCTATAGAGAGAGATATAGAGAGAAATATACAGAGGGAGAGAGAGAGATATATAAATATAGGGAGAGAGAGAGAGAGATATAATACTTAGAGAGAGAGAAAGTGATAGAGTTATAGGATGATACTTATGCCAGAAGGTGCTGTCTTATTCCATCGTGCGTCCAGGTAGAAGAGAGAGCGAGGGTCTTGATTTCACCTCCTTTTATATCTCACATCCCCACCCACATACAACCCACAACTCCGCCCTTCTCAGGTATTATCACAAGGCAAATATGTCCAATCACCTCCTGTAATATGCAGTAATAATCCCCTGCCTGCGGATGGCGTCCTTGTATCAGGGAAGAATGTCTTGTGTCAAATAAGTTTTAACACTCTTTGATTGGTTCCAGGATGTCTTAAAATGGTTTATCAGTCAAACATCACCAGTATTGTCTTAGCAATATACATCTCCATAGGTCGGAGACGGAATGTCTGCCTGAGTACTCCAAACTCACAAAGGTTGTATACATATGTAAATGACATTGGATTTAGCAAACAGCTTCTGCATTCTAATTAGGAGGCTGTAGGGCCAGAAACCATTTAATATGTATGCAACCTTTACTACTAAAACCAAAAAGACCTCACACAGAAGAACAATGCTGTACATGGTTGAAATATTCAGATCATTAAATCCAATATGGAGTTCAGTGATTCATAATAATTATGCCATCACTTCCCCCTCAACATTCCCCTTTTGTCGGAAAATACGACAATAAAATGAGTGGGAAGTGTGGAATATATTTGCCTACTCAAGCCTATCACCAATAACCGTTCAGGATGAAATGAAGTAAAATTTTGCACTTAGGTATCTAGACATCACCCATCGCCATCACCTCTCCCCTGCCGTTCGCCGTAATCCAGTGTTCTCCATCATAGATTACACCATAGTCATCTTTGTGGATCTTCTTGGTCTCTTTGGTTCAGGAATAAAGTTCTCTATTTGTCAGTACACTTCTGATCTTGTCATTGCCAATCTCGAGAAACACGTCTATCCCCAAGTAGTCTTCTTCCAAGCTTGACTGCTTAGACTCTGGAGTTGCTGCACCTTCGTCTCTTGATCGGCCCACAGAGTTTTCGCCCCTCTCCCTACCAGATTTTTTATTTTTTTTTCTGGTGTGTAGGTGCCGGGGATCAGACTCTGTAGCTGGGCCTCACCAGGTGGTTTCTTGGAGCACCTCCTTCTTGGGATTAGATAAAGGGGATCTGGTGATTCTTCTTAGCTGAGGCACGACTTTCAACAGAGACTTCTCCTGTAAACTTGATTGAAGCATCTATCGTTAATGTGGTTCTTCCATGGATAGATAGTTGAATCTCTACTAGGCAGGTCAGAGTTTATTGGGTAGGGGATGATATCAGCATACCTAAGTTGACTGTGAGAAGAACGCAGTCCAACCGACCTTCAATCCATCCCTTATGAACGTTTACCGACTCAAGGGTTGAAGTAGCAAATACCTTAGACTCTTTCCTCATTCATACAAAAAAAACAAACAAACCTATATCCCAATGTAAAAATTAAACAGTATATAATGATAACATATTTCCCTCCCCCATCCCTTAACCATGAATCAAAGTAAAAGCCAAACAAATATATACAATGTTATGAGGTTTCAGGGTTGAGTTGACGTAATGTCCTAAACACTCTTATCAAATATAATATCAAGGTTTCAGGACTTTTAGTGCTAAGTCCTGGACCTTCTTCGGCGGTTAAATTCATGAAGTTCTGCCTGGTTCTCTTGTATCTGGTGGGCAAGTCTCTTTACTCTCCTGTAAACTAGGCACAGTCCAATGTACATAACAAGAACAAGAACCAGGAGAACAATCACAGGGTGGATTATGAAATTAAAAAACGATGTAGCTGTCGGACTATAGCCAAATAAACTTTCCCACCAGGACACCTTAGAGTCTGTATCTAAGGCATTGGTAATCCTCGTTATCTTGGTTTTGTCATGCTCAAGCTGAATAGTGGCTTGATTCTCAGCCTCATGAAGATTTCGGAGTATGTCGTCTTCTTTGCTGAAATCTAACAAGAGACGCTTGAGCTCACGACCAAAACCAAGAGGAATCTTTTGCAGTCTCACAGGAGTGTCAGGGCGAATGTCGAGTCTCTTCTCCGGTGTTATCGGGGTCCTCCCCTGCTGATCTGCGACATCTAAACCTAAAACGGGACTAAGGGTACAATATGCTCCTGGGAGGAGTATGCCTCTTTCGGTGCAATTGTAATGAGGTGTACAATTCAGATTGTATTATCGAAATTGAAACTGCAATGAACTGTGCACAGTCCGCACTTGTCCACCAGGGGGCATCAGTGGACTGTACAATCACAGAGCTGGGAAACTCCCAGCCATCTCTTTTGTTTACCCAGGAAGTGAAAGAGCTTAGTACAGACACAGAGTTGAACAAGAGAACATCTACCTGTGGATGTCTGTTGAAAGAGGGCTACTTTGCAACACCTTGCCGGAGAAATCACCCCGCAGAAGTCCCTGTGACTGATCCTGGGCCACTGGACTTTGGTGCTGTGACTCTGGCCGCTCTGCAAAACCTTGCCCGCCGAGCACCCAGAGTGCTTGTGCAGGGGCCGTGACCGACATAAGGGAGCCATTTGTGCTGCTGTGATCTCCCTTCTGCTGTTGCTCTGTGTGCCCTGAGACTGGGAGAGACAGACTGTTACCTGCAGAAGGAGACCAAAGAAGAAGAGTGAGAAGATCCCCAGGCCTGCTACGTGGGAGCGACATCTTCTGTGATAAGACTGGTACGTGATTTTAGGGAAAGTTAGGGAAAGATACCTGCATTGTTGTGTTTTCTTTTCTTGCTGCGTACCCGGAAGAAGTGAAGATCCAGAGACTCTAATATATACAAGTGTGCATATAATTCGGTTGACTGTGATATAAATATGTTTTACAGTAAAGAAATGTTATTATCGGTTAAACCTGAGTATGGGGATTCTGTTGAGAAAGATCATACACACACACCCGCGGCCTTACCACCGGTCGCTACATCTGGCGTAGTCGGCAGGATGTGTGATCAACAGAATCTCCTCCCGGTAGTAGCTTATAACCAGACTTATACTACGGCATGCAGGTCCATATCTGGTGCCAGCAGTCCGAGCAGTGACACGGAAGAATTGAAGCAGATAGTAGCAGAGTTGCAGAAACAGATACTACAGCTGCAGCTCATGCTAGACCAACAGGCGGACAGGCAAGCGAGACAGCAACCCAGTCGGCCTATGGGAAGGTGCTGGACATGCGGCGACCCCGCCATAGGGCAAACCGTTGTCCGCATCCTCCACCCGTGGTCCGATATACCAGAACCAGCAAGCCATGCCCCACAACAGCAGCCACCTTTAAACTAGACGCCCCAGCCAAAGCGGTTCGCTCGGCAGGGGAGATCAGGGAAAAGGGTGTGAAGAGACAGAGCCAGACCGATAAGCAAGTGCTGGCCACTCGGGTCCAGGGGACGGTGAAGTGGTTTAATGTCCGCGATGGGTATGGCTTCATCAACAGGAATGACACAAAGGATGACGTGTTTGTACATCAGACTGCCATAAAGTGTAACAATCCTCGTAAGTGCCTCCGCAGCGTTGGTGATGGGGAGGTGGTACAGTTTGATGTTGTGAAGGGAGGAAGGGTACAGAGGCCGCCGACGTCACCGGTCCTGGGGGTGTTCCCGTTAAAGGAAGCAGATTTGCCCCCAACCGACGCCGCTACCGCCGGCGATCCTACTCTCCCCGGGTAGAAAACGTGACTGAGTTTATTGGAGATATTGTGAGCCCTGAACAAGGGAGCGAAGGTGAACGGGGGGATGACGGTTTCCCCCGACAGAGGTCCCTACTCCGCCGGAGAGCAATCCCTATGATATCAACGGCCATCACTGCCTTGGAGCCGATGGTTGTTGACAGGGACTGTCAACCTTTAAGTGGGGGGGTATGTAATGAGGTGTACAATTCAGATTGTATTATCGAAATTGAAACTGCAATGAACTGTGCACAGTCCGCACTTGTCCACCAGGGGGCATCAGTGGACTGTACAATCACAGAGCTGGGAAACTCCCAGCCATCTCTTTTGTTTACCCAGGAAGTGAAAGAGCTTAGTACAGACACAGAGTTGAACAAGAGAACATCTACCTGTGGATGTCTGTTGAAAGAGGGCTACTTTGCAACACCTTGCCGGAGAAATCACCCCGCAGAAGTCCCTGTGACTGATCCTGGGCCACTGGACTTTGGTGGTGTGACTCTGGCCGCTCTGCAAAACCTTGCCCGCCGAGCACCCAGAGTGCTTGTGCAGGGGCCGTGACCGACATAAGGGAGCCATTTGTGCTGCTGTGATCTCCCTTCTGCTGTTGCTCTGTGTGCCCTGAGACTGGGAGAGACAGACTGTTACCTGCAGAAGGAGACCAAAGAAGAAGAGTGAGAAGATCCCCAGGCCTGCTACGTGGGAGCGACATCTTCTGTGATAAGACTGGTACGTGATTTTAGGGAAAGTTAGGGAAAGATACCTTCATTGTTGTGTTTCTTTTCTTGCTGCGTACCCGGAAGAAGTGAAGATCCAGAGACTCTAATATATACAAGTGTGCATATAATTCGGTTGACTGTGATATAAATATGTTTTACAGTAAAGAAATGTTATTATCGGTTAAACCTGAGTATGGGGATTCTGTTGAGAAAGATCATACACACACACCCGCGGCCTTACCACCGGTCGCTACATCTGGCGTAGTCGGCAGGATGTGTGATCAACAGAATCTCCTCCCGGTAGTAGCTTATAACCAGACTTATACTACGGCATGCAGGTCCATATCTGGTGCAGCAGTCCGAGCAGTGACACGGAAGAATTGAAGCAGATAGTAGCAGAGTTGCAGAAACAGATACTACAGCTGCAGCTCATGCTAGACCAACAGGCGGACAGGCAAGCGAGACAGCAACCCAGTCGGCCTATGGGAAGGTGCTGGACATGCGGCGACCCCCGCCATAGGGCAAAACCGTTGTCCGCATCCTCCACCCGTGGTCCGATATACCAGAACCAGCAAGCCATGCCCCACAACAGCAGCCACCTTTAAACTAGACGCCCAGCCAAAGCGGTTCGCTCGGCAGGGGAGATCAGGGAAAAGGGTGTGAAGAGACAGAGCCAGACCGATAAGCAAGTGCTGGCCACTCGGGTCCAGGGGACGGTGAAGTGGTTTAATGTCCGCGATGGGTATGGCTTCATCAACAGGAATGACACAAAGGATGACGTGTTTGTACATCAGACTGCCATAAAGTGTAACAATCCTCGTAAGTGCCTCCGCAGCGTTGGTGATGGGGAGGTGGTACAGTTTGATGTTGTGAAGGGAGAGAAGGGTACAGAGGCCGCCGACGTCACCGGTCCTGGGGGTGTTCCCGTTAAAGGAAGCAGATTTGCCCCCAACCGACGCCGCTACCGCCGGCGATCCTACTCTCCCCGGGTAGAAAACGTGACTGAGTTTATTGGAGATATTGTGAGCCCTGAACAAGGGAGCGAAGGTGAACGGGGGGATGACGGTTTCCCCCGACAGAGGTCCCTACTCCGCCGGAGAGCAATCCCTATGATATCAACGGCCATCACTGCCTTGGAGCCGATGGTTGTTGACAGGGACTGTCAACCTTTAAGTGGGGGGGTATGTAATGAGGTGTACAATTCAGATTGTATTATCGAAATTGAAACTGCAATGAACTGTGCACAGTCCGCACTTGTCCACCAGGGGGCATCAGTGGACTGTACAATCACAGAGCTGGGAAACTCCCAGCCATCTCTTTTGTTTACCCAGGAAGTGAAAGAGCTTAGTACAGACACAGAGTTGAACAAGAGAACATCTACCTGTGGATGTCTGTTGAAAGAGGGCTACTTTGCAACACCTTGCCGGAGAAATCACCCCGCAGAAGTCCCTGTGACTGATCCTGGGCCACTGGACTTTGGTGGTGTGACTCTGGCCGCTCTGCAAAACCTTGCCCGCCGAGCACCCAGAGTGCTTGTGCAGGGGCCGTGACCGACATAAGGGAGCCATTTGTGCTGCTGTGATCTCCCTTCTGCTGTTGCTCTGTGTGCCCTGAGACTGGGAGAGACAGACTGTTACCTGCAGAAGGAGACCAAAGAAGAAGAGTGAGAAGATCCCCAGGCCTGCTACGTGGGAGCGACATCTTCTGTGATAAGACTGGTACGTGATTTTAGGGAAAGTTAGGGAAAGATACCTTCATTGTTGTGTTTTCTTTTCTTGCTGCGTACCCGGAAGAAGTGAAGATCCAGAGACTCTAATATATACAAGTGTGCATATAATTCGGTTGACTGTGATATAAATATGTTTTACAGTAAAGAAATGTTATTATTGGTTAAACCTGAGTATGGGGATTCTGTTGAGAAAGATCATACACACACACCCGCGGCCTTACCACCGGTCGCTACACAATTAGTGCCATATAAAGAATACGTTACATTTTTCCCTTGGTACCAACACCAATACCCTTGACCCAAATATTTCAGACGAGAGGAGGGTATTGTGTTAGTCTTCATCTCACATGACCCCTCAGAGTCCCAACACTGGTGCCTAAGCACCCTATCTTGACTCCCTTGACAGAGGATAGCATCCTCTTTCCTCCAACATCCCTCTGTATCAAACAGATAAGGATGGCCTCGCTCATAGGTTAGGATGTCTGAGGTTAGCTGTGGATGAAGCACCGTCTGATTGCTAACAACAATTCCTATATTCATGGCACTGTACCCCTTCTTGATATTACCAGATACAGGTGCCAAAGAAGATGCCGTGCAGGTGAGATTATGACACCCATGCCATTGAACCAGCCACCAGTTTGTATGGTTGGCTGCAAACGGGGAGATTAGGGAACTTACTCTTTGTCTGAGGTTGAATGGGAAGTGGCCCTTGTATAGAGAGGACACTATATGCTTTAGGTTGTCAGAGAGTTCACTCTGGACCTGCGTACATGCTAGGGAAAACTGAACTCTGTCTTGCACTTCTACAAGACCTGCAACTAACCTTCTAAACTTCTCTCGTAGAGCTGAAGATAGAGAGGTAGTGGCATCAATGTGCGAATGTTGCAAACCCTCTAAGACATGGTTTACATCAAGCTGAGTTCTGAACCCTTCCCCAGCATGTCGCGCAATGTCCCCGAGCTTACCTCTCAGGACTTCCATATCCATAGTGTTCAGGGCACCTACTCCCAATGCACCTCCACTAATTCCCATTTCTATCAAGTCTCTCCTACTCCTGAATTTCCTGTGTCGGGGATCATCTTTTCTCACTTCTTGCCCCGCCTCTACCCATCCTCTCATCATGTCAATTTGGTTCCTCACAAACTCCTCACATCTGTGATCCCAGTGATCTACTCTGAAGTCATCTACAGAAATTCGCCATGTATATAGGACGAATTTAGTTCCTGTGATGATCTTCCATGGGGATGACAGTTGAGGAGCTATGGGATCTGCCAATTGGTGGGTAGAAACATTGCAAGAATCCAGGTGCGGTTTGACTGGTTGGAGACCTTCAGCCTCATATGGGACCCTTACCACGGTCACACATACTTGTCCTCTACCACTGAACTGGTACCACTGATCGCTATCTCCTGCCTGTAACGCTAGGTTTCCTATTGGTTTGGATTTGGACAAATAGACCCACTGTGTAAATGACCAGCACCCTTCGTCCACCGCCTCACAAAAAGGCCACTTAAATGGACCGTCTATATTGATGTCAAAGTTAATGTCCCTGCCTCTGGGGTCTTTCCAGTCAGAAGACACGTATTTGCTTCGGTATTCCTCAGTCATAGGGGCGCCATCCATCCATACATCCACAATTGGGGTGTCCACCCCATTGCATACTAAGTCCCATCTCCAGGGATTAGTATCCAATTTTACCGTCTGTGTATCCGGTTCCCAGTGGGCATAGGTGATGAAATAGTATCCGTGACCTCCGATACACAGACTTCTCTCATGATCGTAATCATGAAAGACCGTATGGATGGCGACCCCTCTACTCGAGTATACCTCAAATCCTTGGCATCGGTCCGTACCTTTAAAACTGTTGCTCGGTATAAGCCCTCCAGTTTCACTGGACCACTCTGATCGTTCCATAATGCCTGGCCAGAGTTACTGCAGTTTAACTTTAACATCAATACACTAGTCCGTAAGTAATCTGTGGACACATGTCCTTGGGCATATTTGGATTCTCTGGTGATGGTCATCTGGGAATCCCTCAACATACAATATGCCTTAAGGGTGCCTTTTACAAGTACTGGTCTATCAAAGTACGTCCTTACCCTCAACCCATCTTGACTATCCTTCCTAGTGAAGGTAGCCTGTAAGATATACCACCCACTATACTCTGCTCCAGTGACATCTTCAGGACTCAGAATGCCTTCTTTTAGTTTGGTTTGTCTCACTGCAATCTGGAATGCAGGGATCTGCTCAGTTCCTGGTTCCTGAAGGACACCAGACACTGCTGCAAACTTGGCCAGTTCGTCGGCCTTGTTATTTCCTATGGTCAAAGGCTGTTCTCCTCTTTGATGTGCTGGGACTTTTATAATGGCTGCCTCCGCTGGATGTGCCATGCCCCAATCCCACAATTCCTTTAGGACTGTAACGTGGGCCAGAGGTTTATTCTGGCTGTCCACAAACCCTCGTTTTTTCCATGTGTTCAGGTGCAGGGTGAGAGATCGAACTACATATGAACTGTCACTATATATAGTTCGATTCCCTGGAGGTTGAAGGAGGAGAGCCTCCTTGACAGCCTCCAGTTCAGCCCGTTGTGCTGACATTTGACCAGGCAGCCAGACAAGACTCTGGGTGCCTGTGGTCTCATCCAGCACTGCAAATCCGGACACATACGTGCCGTCCAGACAGAAACGAGAGCCGTCAACAAAGATGACCCTGTCTTCTGGATGTCTGTCGGTCCTGAATATTTGTGGTGTACTGGATAGTGATGGTTGACCACAGTCATGTTCGGTCCCTGTCATGTTTAACAACTGGGACAGAACATACTTTGCCTTGTGGTCCACTTTCAGATTCCGGCCACTGAGGTCCAGGATCCATTTCCCGAATCTCTGTTGGGAGACTCCAGGGAGTGTATCTCTGAGTAAAAGAACCAAAGGAGAATGTGGTGTCTGTACAGTCAGAGATCTGAAACCTACAATATGCTCATTGGTTTTAACGGCATAGTGTATGGCAGCCAGTTGTTTGGCACATTCGTCGAACCCTCGTTCGACCGGCGAGAGTAGTCGGGAAAAGTATCCCAGTGGTCTACTGTCATGTCCTATCTGCTGTAGAAGGACAACAGAGATAGACTCCTTCCCAGCATGTGCCTGGATGGCCATTTCTCCATCTGGGTTGGGGGTGGCTAACACAGGTGCAGAGGAGAGGTCTCTTTTCAGAGTTGAAAAGGCCTCATCCTGTGCTTCTGACCAGCCCTGGAGTGAGGGTTCTTCTCCTCTGAGGAGTTCATAAAGGGGTTTCGCTTTGGCAGCAAAATCCTCAATGAATTCCCTCATGAAGTTGGCCACTCCCAGGAACTTCCGTAAGTCCTGTAGAGTGCCAGGCTGAGGTAACTTGACCATAGCTACCACTCGGGCCGCCACAATTCCTTTGGCTCCAAAAGAGACCTGCACCCCAAGGAAAGTCACCTCTGTTCTGGCCAAATTTGCCTTGTGAGGACTCAGTTTGAGTCCAGACTGTTTGTTCCCCACTGTGAAAGCAAATTTGTACCTACAGTTTTCTGTGAGTTCAATAGAGAAGAACCCATTGGCGACATCAATGGTCGAGAATATGCGGCTTTTGCCACTTATCCTCGCCATTATGTCAGGAGTTTGTGCAACTACGGGGGCAGACATCGGAGTGTACTTATTAAGGACACGTAGGTCTATGGTGAGACGCCACGCATCAGTGTCCTTTTTCTTCACAGGCCATAGAGGGTTGTTGCACCTTGAATTCCCCTCTATGACCACACCCTTGTTCTCCAATTCCAGGACAGTGTTGACTATCGACTGTGTCGCTTCTGGTGGAAAGCGATATTGACGTTGAGGGGGTGGGTCTGGCCCCTGTATGTCCACCTGGACACCAATCAATCTTCCACAGTCGTTTTTACCCTGGGCCCACAGATCAGGATGTTCATACACAATGGGTTCAAGGTCTATATTATGAGAGACCTCTGGCCATTTGTGTTCGAGCATATCAACTGAATTCTCCATTGCTGGCAAAGGTGGTCCCAGACACTGGTGTTGTATGACACACACCTTGGATTGTCTGGGTCCCTTCCACACAATGCAGTTTGCCAAATCCAGGATCCATCCATTTTGGGTCATTACATCAGTTCCGATGATGTTGTCAGAACCAGGGTAATACCACATTGGGATCTTGAGGGTTAAGTGTTTGGCAATCTGGACAATCACTTCCTCAATTCTGTGGACCTTCACCCCCCCTTGTTGGTGATCAAATCCGATCACCACACACTGAGGGCTGTTTGGATGCAAATCATGTTTGATATTTGTAATGGAGATTTCCGCACCAGTATCAAGCATAATTTGTGTGTCCTGATCTTTAATTCTGGCTTTTATGTGGGGCCTCCCTGAAGAATCCAGTATGACAGGACATACTGGAGCCAGCTCTTTAGGGATCCCTAATTGTCAATCGATGTTGACAAGATTTCCAGTAGGTACCTGAGAGGTACATACTGCAATTTGGAGATCCTCAACCATAGTTCTAGTTGTGGAATCAGTAGATTCCACAACCCCTGAACTATCAACTGGGGCATTTACAGTGGCAACACATTTTGGTGTCTGCTCTTGTAAATATCCCCGAGACCCATCAGCCTGTTCCCCCACTGTTCTGGCATAATTAGGTTTCATCTTGAAACCATTATTATTGCCAGATTTTTCAGGGCTGTTTCGGCTCCGTACCCACTGAGGACAATTTTTCTTCATGTGCCCAAATTGCAAACATAGAAAGCATTGAATGCTCCCTGTCCTCTCAAATGGTGGGGCCGAGGGGCAAACAGCTGACTTCTTTCTAGCATGGCGCACACGTTCATCTTGTGATCTAACGTGTACAGGCACATGCTCCCTAACCTTAACCGACTTTTTATTGTGCAGTAGATCTTGTCTACACTGCTCAATAATCATGGCCGCATCAGTGAGCGATGGTTCCCTCGCTGCACTCAACCTAATTGCAGTATCAAGGTATGGGAATTTTTCCACAAACATGCGGATCATGCCTTGTGGAATACCGATACCTTGATCCATAGTGACCTTCCTGTACATAGCTTCAAACCGACTGCACAGCGATAAAGGTTCATCGTGTATAGTTGGTCTGAATTTCATCAGGATTTCTGGAGTCACGTCCCCGTGGCCCGTTGCCAGTGTCATTAGTAAGGAAAGGCGTTCTTCCTTATCATGAAACTGCCCATTACTGGGTTCCGTGCTCCCCATTGCCTCATACCTCTGATTGAGGTGTGTAGGCAACCACAACTTGAATAGCTCCATTCGAAGTTCTGGAGCCACAGAATATTTATTGCAGTGACCTTCAAAGATATCACATGCAGTAAACGCATCTAGACTGGGATCATATTTTGGGATCTCCTTGCAGATCCGTAACAGAAATTTTATCCTTTCCATACTGTTACGGTTAGGATAAAATTCATCTGACCTTACTGAACGATTTGGCGGATTGGAAGTGGTGTGATCCCTTTCCCACCTACCTCCATATCCCCAACTCTCGTCCTGACCCTGGAAGCGGTCGCTACGTGTATACTCCCTTGGTGTTTGAGTGAAATGTAGCGACCGTTCCACCTGTCCCCTGGACTCTATAGCTCCGGATCTCTGATCCATGGGAGACGTGGACCATGTTGCCGTGGTCTCCCCATCCTGTGCAGTACCCGAAACACAAACCTGTTTCGTGGGCAAAGGCACCATGCTATTTGTACCAGGCCGTGACAGATTAGAGATGACCTGTTGCAAATTCACAATCGTTTGCGACTTTGCAGCCAGATCCTCTCTAAGTGTGCTCACTAGTGCATCCATGGATGCAACTCTACTCTTGAACTGATTTATCTCAGTATACAGACTGAGGAGCTCTCTATCCATGTCAGAATAATAGGTTTCTTTGTCTGATATCCTAGATTCTAACACACAGATTTCCCGGCCCCTGTCGGCTGTACACTGGGCCCTTTCTTCTAGCTCAGTTTCTAGAGTGTGTATACGTTTTATGCTTTCCACACAACAATGGCAGTGTAGGTTATCTGATGTGGAAACTTTGTCTGCCTTTCTTGTGCTAGCAAGTGTTTCCACATGCTCTGGCCTGCAAATGCTGTCCTCAAAAGTATACACTAATTTTGCCAGCATTTGGAGGCGTTTCTTAGTTTTGTGGAAAACACTTTTACTAATACAAACTCTATCGTGTGCGTATGCCTGGTCCAGTAAAGTTGACCAGAGCATCTCTGTGGACTTATATGCGGTGGGCAGTATTGGGTTAAATGTGCTATTTCTACACAGGTGTTTAAGGGTGGAGAAGTTCATACTCACCTGTTCAGAGGCCATGGTGCTTGGTGCAGTCTGTTCCTTCGTCCCTCTTGTGCTGCTTGGAAAAAGGTCCTTTTTCTCCGGAACGCCTTCTTTCCCGACCAGCTGGACTCCTCAGATGAACCAAACGTTGATGGTGTTTGAACAAGTGACGTGATGATCTGCCTCGCCGTTAGACGTGTGTATCGTGTAAAGGATCAGAAAAATCGTTAAAATCAGAAAAAGGTTCTCTGATGAGGACTGTGTCCTGTGTCTTACTAAGACTGAAAACTGTGTCACCGTCTGAGCTATCAGGGCACTGAACGCACAGAATAACGGATCACTTCACCGTGCCTCCTGTTATCTGTGTCCACGTTCCTCTGGCCTGATCCGCTCCAGATGATGACCACAGGTTTTCAGTACAAAAGACACTAGAACAACCTCAAACAGTGGGCCTAGGCTCGCCAATTTGTTGTAGGGCTGGTTCTGTTTATCGGTTATTGTTGTCGGTTATGACTACAATCACCGATATCCAGAATCTTCCCTTCCTTACCACTTTCTGTTCCTATGCTGATTAACTATATATATATATGTATATACCGACTACTTAATGAAAACAAGTCTGTTCTAATAAATGAATATTTATTAAACACACCCAAAAGTCTACAACAATAATATATATATATTCTAGATAGCACAAAAACTAAGACACAATCAATTACTGTTACAATGATGTAAAACCCCCAGAGTTACTAATACCCACGTTGCCAAAATATACATGCACACTATATTAGTGATCTATCTATCCCTATAGAGAGAGATATAGAGAGAAATATACAGAGGGAGAGAGAGAGATATATAAATATAGGGAGAGAGAGAGAGAGATATAATACTTAGAGAGAGAGAAAGTGATAGAGTTATAGGATGATACTTATGCCAGAAGGTGCTGTCTTATTCCATCGTGCGTCCAGGTAGAAGAGAGAGCGAGGGTCTTGATTTCACCTCCTTTTATATCTCACATCCCCACCCACATACAACCCACAACTCCGCCCTTCTCAGGTATTATCACAAGGCAAATATGTCCAATCACCTCCTGTAATATGCAGTAATAATCCCCTGCCTGCGGATGGCGTCCTTGTATCAGGGAAGAATGTCTTGTGTCAAATAAGTTTTAACACTCTTTGATTGGTTCCAGGATGTCTTAAAATGGTTTATCAGTCAAACATCACCAGTATTGTCTTAGCAATATACATCTCCATAGGTCGGAGACGGAATGTCTGCCTGAGTACTCCAAACTCACAAAGGTTGTATACATATGTAAATGACATTGGATTTAGCAAACAGCTTCTGCATTCTAATTAGGAGGCTGTAGGGCCAGAAACCATTTAATATGTATGCAACCTTTACTACTAAAACCAAAAAGACCTCACACAGAAGAACAATGCTGTACATGGTTGAAATATTCAGATCATTAAATCCAATATGGAGTTCAGTGATTCATAATAATTATGCCATCACTTCCCCCTCAACACGTCCTCTCCAACCATTAAGTGGAAAGCCCTCATATGCATTCTCAGAGGTACGCTAATTAAACACGTGACAAGGATCAAGAAACAACAATCTGAACCGATGAGCGAATTGCTCTCCCAGATTGGCCGACTGGAGGCGACGCATAAGGCCTCTAGAAACCATGGGGTGTTGGTTGAATTAGCATCTAAGAGATTGGAGCTAAAGAACCTATTAGACGGAAAATATGACAGACACAAGGAGAAATCTAGGGCGTATTTCTATAAAAAAGTCAATAGTTGTGGACGACCCCTAGCTAGACCTTTACATCCTCGTGGCGTACCTGCGTACATCCCATTCATAAAGTCGCCAAATGGCAAGATGGTACATCGCACGGAGGACATAGCAGAGGTGTTCCAAAATTTTTATGCTGATCTATATGCCTTGAGGGGAAAATTTGCTGACATGCATCCCGACGACATGCAAGCTAAAATTCAGGCATACATTTCTGAGGTGAATATCCCGTCTTTACCTGACGATGATATTCTGTCTTTAGAAAGTGACATTACAGAAGAAGAAGTGGCGAACGTGGTCAAGTCATCCCCGACATCTAGGTGCTCTGGCCCGGACGGTTACACTCCCATCTTCTACAAAACCCTAATTGACGACTTGTTACCTCACATGCTCTCTGCGTTTAAAGCACTCATGGAAGGAGACACCCTAACGCCGCAAGCATTAGAGGCACACATCTGTGTGCTTCCCAAGCCAAACAAAGACCATTCTGAGGCGGCAAGTTATCGTCCAATATCTCTGGTGAACATTGATGTTAAGATGTTCGCCAAGGTATTGGCCGATAGATTGTCTTTGAGGCTCCCCTCGATTGTCCACCTTGATCAAGTGGGCTTTGTTAAGGGCCGAGAGGCGCGGGACAACATCATTAGATCTTTTCTCCTGATTGAGAAGGCTAAGATGTGGAAGTCCCCTCTATGTCTGCTATCTATAGATGCAGAAAAGGCCTTTGATTGGGTCCATTGGGGCTTTCTGTGGGAGGCATTGAAGCACATTGGCCTAGGTAGTAAGTTTATGAATGGGGTTTCCTCACTGTACTCTTGTCCATCCGCCAAGGTACGCATTAATGGTAGCCTATCGGGTTCCTTCCCTGTCAGGAATGGGACAAGACAAGGCTGCCCACTATCTCCCTTGCTTTATGTCATCGTCATGGAGCACTTGGCGAAAGCCGTCAGGGACAATGGAGGTATACACGGGATTTCAGTGGGGGACATCCAACATAAAACGGCTCTGTTTGCTGATGACGTCCTCTTGTACGTCACTCGCCCTTCGGAGACCTTTCCCGCCTTGTTACATGAGTTCAACAGGTTTGGAGACCTTAGCAATTTCAAGGTGAATTATTCCAAATCTGAGGCGTTGAACGTCTCTCTGTCTGCATCTGAAGTGGTCTCCCTTTCTGAGGGGTTCTCCTTTCGGTGGAGACCGAGACACATATCATACCTAGGTATTAATTTACCTGCTGATGTGCGCGAGGCCTTTCACTTAAATCACAAGATTCTCTTAGACCGGGTGGGTGCCTTATTGGAATCTTACAGACCCTTGAAGATATCTTGGATGGGAAGAATTCATGTCGTTACCATGGACATTCTCCCAAGATTTTTATATGTCTTTCAGGCGGTGCCTGTTTGGCCTTGCGGGGCATACTTTCGCACCGTTCGCAGATTAATCTCTAGATTTGTTTGGAACGGTATGAAACCGCGAGTGAGCTACAGGGTTTTGTCTTCCTTGAGGGAGTCTGGAGGTGTTGGACTGCCGGATCTGCGACGATATTGCTTGGCCGCCATTCTTGTGTGTCTGCTTGATTGGCGTTTTAACACAGACGTGAAACAATGGATTCAGATTGAGCAGTCCGGTAGTTCTGTTCCTCTAGACCACTTACAGTGGATCCCAATGGAGGCTCTTGCTCCTTCTTGCCAACTAGCCTCCTTGACTGTTGAACTGCTGAGAGCATGGCGAGTGACATGCGGTGAATTGAATGGGAAGACACTGGTTAGCTCCCTGACCCCAATCTTCCACAATCCAGCTTTTCCCCCGGGCATGACACATCAGGTTCTCCTCTTGTGGCGAGCGGAAGATGATATCCGGGTGGGTCAGATTCTTTGTCGAGGTGAACTTCCTTCGTTTACCGAATTACAGGCGTCTTCCCCAGCCGTGAGATTGAAATGGTGGGAATACCTCCAACTTCGCTCCTTTGTGCGTTCTCTACACCTCCGAAGGGACTCGGATGTTACATTATCTTCCCTAGAGATGATATTTACCTCCAAGCAGGGACCTACTAGAGGTATATCGGTCTTATATTCCATCATATCTAGAGCAGCCGCAACAGGGGCACATAGTTACCAGCGAGCATGGGAGGCTGACTTGGGAAGGACGATAGATGCTCAAGACTGGGAGAGGTGTTTTCTGATGTCTCGTAAAACATCAGGATCTTGTGAGGCACTGGAAAAGTGTTACAAGATACGCCTTAGATGGTATCTTACTCCGGACAGGCTGCATCGGTTCCCCCCGAGCAACTCCCCACTCTGTTGGAGATGTGGTCTTGAAGTTGGCACAATGATCCATGTATGGTGGAGTTGCCCCCTTATCAGTGACTTTTGGAAGAAAGTATTCCGCAACTATAACCTGGTTACAGGCAGGCATGTGGGAGGTACCCCGAGGTGGCCCTACTCTCTATGCTCCCTGGCTCATGGAAAAAAACAGAAGAAAGACATCCTTCGGTTCTGCCTTTGTGCAGCACGCAATGTGATCCCCCGAAATTGGAGGGAGCAGTTACCTCCTACTATTTTTGAGTGGTTCACCGAATTGGAATCCCTCAGACGTTTTGAGGAGATCTCTGCCGATTTCTCTCAAACTCAAGCAGAATATGTAAACACCTGGTCAGAATGGATCCTTTTTAAGGATGCATCTAATTTTGGTGACCTCTTTACCTGAGTGGTGGAACATCTATACCATCCCCGTTCTTATGCCACCCTTTATTTTACATGTAATACCACTTCTGACAGTCTGGTCTTTTTCTCTTACACCCTCCCCACCCTTGAACTCTTGTTACATTCCCTCTTCCCCCCTAAACTAATACATTTTTCTTTTTTTTCTTGTTTCCTTCCCCAGGCTCCCTATAATATCACTCTGATACTTACCCTTTCTCCCCCCTGTTGGACTGAAATTAGATATACGCCAGTTGTATATGATCCAATATATACGTTCTCTTTATTCTATATTTCTTTTGTTGTTTTATTTTGCAGAGAGATGGAACCTAACCTTTTATTTCTTTGGACACTAAAAAGGGGATTTCCCCTTTATCTATATTCGGAGAGACTTTTTGAGACCACAACTGTCTGGACTTGTACTATACGGTTTCTGGTTCATTAACTCTATTTATACCATTCTCTACTGGAATTACACAGTTGTATATGCTTTACTGTACTGTTTTGTACTTTTTCTAAACGAAAAATTTCTCAATAAAAATATATTTACAAAAAAAAAAGGCACATTAAAAGGCACATTAAGGCCTTGTTCACATTCTGCGTACTCTTCGAGCGCCTCCGCGCGCGCTTTTGCCCCCAGTGCGCATCTGCGTCTCCTTTTGACAGCAATGCGAGTGGGCTTTCATTTTTGCTGTGTGCACGCAGCGTTGTTCTCGGCTGTGTTTTCAAGAGGAGGAGCGTACACCCGCAGAGGGAGGGAGAGAGGAAAAAAAAAGGAAAAAAAGAAAAAACACAAGGGCGCGAATATGTTTGTTCCTTACTAGTGATGGGCGAGTCCTAAATTACTCGGAATCGCTTGACTCTAGCGAGTCTGAGCCCGGGACTCGCTACTCGTTGCGAGTCTAGCGAGTACAATGTTAATGAATGGGGAAGCGAGTAATAGTGAGTAGTGTGCGATTTACAAATCGCAGATGTGTCTCGGAAGCTTCAGCCTGAAGCAATCCTAGTTTTGTCAGGGACTCTGACAAAACTAGGATTGCCATTGACTTGCATTGGACTCGTTTACTGTGCAAGTAATCGCTGGGAAACTCCCACAGTAAGGAATCCGGCTGTCTGCTCTGTGCTGATCCTAGAGCCCTCCTGCTCTTCCTGTGTGTAGCAGAGCTGAGATTGTTCTCAGTCTGCTCATCCCTGTGCATAGACATCTATATCTATGCACAGGGATGTAGCAGAGAGGACATCGCGTTTTGGACTACGTGGGACGGAAGAGGATTTTTTTAATTAAAGATGGAGTCTCTAACGGCTTTTTTTTTATTTCTAATAAAAAATTTTCTCTGTCTTGTGTTTCTTTTAAAACAATTTAATAGAAATTCATGGCGGTCATGTCTAATATTGGCGTGACCACCAAAAATTTGGGCTTAGGGCCAGCTGATAATACAATGCTGGCCCTAACCTCTTTATTACCCAGCGTGCCACCGCCACCAGGGCCGCTGGAAGAGCGGGGTTCAGCGCCAGAGGATGGCGCTTCAATGAACGCGCCATCTTCTGGGGCAGCTGCGGGCTGCAATTTGCCGGATCCAGCAGGCAGCGGCGGGCTGCCCCCAACCCCCAGGTGCCTATTTGTACCTGGCCGGACACAAGAATATAGAGGAGCCCTTTTTTTTTTATTATTTCATGAATTTCATGAAATAATAAAAAAAAAATGCGTGGGGCTCCGCACAATTTCTATGTCTAGCCAGGTACAGCTAAGCAGCTGGGGGCTGGAATCCGCAGCGCAGGGATGCCCAAGCTTTCTGGGCACCCCCCGCTGCAAATTGCAGCCCGCAGCCGCCCCAGAAGATGGCGCGTTCATTGAAGTTCATTGAAGCGCCATCCTCTGGCGCTGAACCCCGCTCTTCCAGCGGCCCTGGTGGCGGTGGCACGCTGGGTAATAAAGGGGTTAATACCAGCTTTGTTATACAAGCTGGTATTAAGCCCGAGATTCTTAATGTCAGGCCACGTTTGACCCGGCCACTAAGAATCTCCAATAAAGAGTTAAAAAAACACACAGAGAAAATATTTTATTAGAAATAAAAAAAAAAGCGATTAGGGACTCCATCTTTAATTAAAAAAATCCTCTTCCGTCCGACGTAGTCCAAAACGCGATGTCCTCTCTGCTACATCCCTGTGCATAGATATAGATGTCTATGCACAGGGAATGAGCAGACTGAGAACATCATCTCTGTGAGCAGGCGGGCTGTAGGACCCTGGAGCTGCGGCAGCCTGCACAGAGCAGACAGCTGGACTCGGCTCGCAAAGTAACAGCAGTTACTTTGCGAGTTTCCCTGCGATTACTTGCACAGTAATCAGACCAATGCAAGTCAATGGCAATCCTAGTTTTGTCAGAGTCTCTGACAAAACTAGGATTGATATTGATTTGCATTGGACTCGTTGCTGTGCGAGTAATCGCAGGGAAATTCGCAGAGTACCGAGTCCTGCGAGTCCCTTACTACTCGCCGAGTAACGAGTCCTAGCGAGTAGACTCGCCCATCCCTATTCCTTATGCTTTTTGACGCGCGCCCCCCCCTTAGGCCCCGTAGTAGCCACTGGGACTACGCCTCGCTGTTCAGCCCATGCACAACCCCAGCGGGAACATGTCGGCACTGACGCCACA
Organism: Allobates femoralis; assembly: GCA_033576535.1. Taxonomy (NCBI): domain Eukaryota; kingdom Metazoa; phylum Chordata; class Amphibia; order Anura; family Aromobatidae; genus Allobates; species Allobates femoralis. The sequence continues at coordinate 481,740,815 of JARQOC010000004.1, read as the reverse complement.
GGGAGGAGGTAGACCCCCCTCTGTGACCTCCGCTGCAGCCCCACCTGATCCCGCAGCACCCTACACCCCGTAAAATTGTTTGTTTCGGACATCGAGCGTGCCCGGAACAGCGGCAACCCCCCACTCGCCTATCGCCCAGCCGCCGGGAGCAGCAGTGCCCCCGAGCACACGGCGGGCAGGCAAGCATAAAAGTCCCCACCGTCCCCAGCATTCCCCGCATCCGACTCTGCAGCGCATAGCGACCCGCTAAACCAGATGGGCGACTTCCCTGCAGAAGTAACATGCTAAAGCACTCTGTGTAGATGCACCCGCGTATCCATACAGGATCTCTTTTGCGCCTCTCCGCGTAGGCTAGTATGCCAAGAAAAGCGTTCGTGCAAAGCAAAAAAAAAAAAAGGGGGGGAAGCGCAAGAAGAGCGCTATGTGTGAACACGGCACAGAAGACAAATCAAAAGGCAAATCAAAAGGCAAATCAATAGGCAAATCAAAAGGCAAATCAAAAAGGCAAATCAATAGGTCGGTTTGGCTGGACTCACACTGCGGTTCCCCGTCAAGGCCCGGGGGAGAGCCTGTTGAGGGGAACTATGGGTGCAGGATTGATGTTTGTTCTGGGGTCTCCCCCGTTCCCGGCTCGCGGGAAGGGGGGAGGGGTCCCCGTAGTGCGAGGCCAGCCCTAGACGACATGTCAGGGCGCTTCCACATGACGACTTTTTCTTTCCCCTTCCCCCTTTTCTTCCTCCCTCCCCTTCTCTTCTCCCTTCTTTCCTTCCTACCCTCTTCCCCCCTCCCCTTTTCCTTCCTTCCTCCTTTTTCCCTCTCCGTTCATGGGATCCCACTTTTTGTAGGACCCCACCAACCGTAAAGGACACCACAAGGGAAGGCCCATTCCGTGTACGGGTCCGCGATTATCGCAGACCCGGACATGGCAGGGCGCTTCCACCTCCGTAATGTCACAAGGTACACCGCAGGAGTGAAGAATCCCCATCTCATCTCCTTTCTCTACCCAACCGCGCCTCCGCAATGCATATCATACACCGCAGAAGCGCAATTAGAGGGGCCGGATCAGCTTTAGTGCACTGAGCATGTTCAGCACAAATCGGAATCGGGCTCAGAAGGAGATCAGCGGTTTCCTCAGGCCTGCGCTCCTTGACCCCCATGCTAGAGGCCACGGGCCGGATCGGACCCGGCCCCACCGCCGCCCGACTCCGCAGGACCCGACTCCCTTCTGTGCCCAAGGACGGAGCGGACTCCGACCCCGGACCCAGCAAATAACCGGACGCAAATCGGGTCCCGCGAAACCGGGCGCCACCCAGGCCAAACCCGGCCTGCCCCCCTCAGGACAACCTGGGGGGTCAAATCGGATCCGCGGCTGTCTGTTTTACAACGGACAGCCACGGATCCGACAAAGTCGCAATGTGAAAGCACCCCTAGTCGGTAATTTGATGGGTGAGGGAAAAGGCAAATTGAGAGGCAGAATAAAGGCACTATTGAAGGCTAATTTAGAGGCAAATTGATGGGTTAAAATGGAGGGGCAAATTAAAGTAGTCAGTTGAGTGGGGGGCTTCCCTGGGGCAGTGGCCTCTACCAGATCGGCCGGTGTGTGCCATTGCGGGGGTTGTGTGGGAGTCAACTTCTTCTGGTATGGCCGGGATCCTTCCTCCCAGGCCCCCTGCCCCCCCCTCTTGTTTGATGCCGTGGTCGTCGCTCTCTGGGAGTTCGGGTCTTGGCTCCCCCCCCGTGTGCTGGGCCACTCCGTGATGCGGATTCCAGAGGAAGGGATCCCTAGACTCTCCAGGAACACGGGGATGTCCCTCGGGTGTGAGACCGAGAGTGACTGACCGTCCCTGCGGACCTGGAGGAGGAACGGGAAGCCCCATGAGTATGGGATATCGCTTCTGCGGAGCACCTCCAATAGTGGTCTGAGGGCTCTGCGCTTCTGGAGAGTGCGGCGGGACAGGTCCTGCATGAGCTGGATCGGGTTGCCTTGGAATTGTAAGGTTTCTTGGCTCCGCGCCTTTGTTAGGATATCCTCTTTGGCTCTAAAATTGTGGACTCTACAAATTATGTCCCTGGGTCTAGCGCCTTCTGGTGGGGGGGGGGGCCTAAAGCTCTATGTGCCCTGTCGAATTCCAGGGGGGTATTTTCAGGTTTGTTGCGGACGGAGTTGAGAAACCCCCGGAGTGTGGCATCTAAATCTCTGGCGGGGATGGATTCTGGAAGACCCCGGACCCTGATATTATTTCTCCTATCACGGTTCTCCAGGTCCTCCATTAGGTCCATTATGTGGTCAGATGTTGACGTTTGGAGGGAGACCTGCTGTTCCAGGAATATTAGGTGGCCTGTTAGCTCTGCTATGGTGGTTTCATAGGAGTTGACTTTCCTAGCCAGTTGCTGGCACTCGCCCCTCAGTGTCGCTGCCTCTGCCCTGAATGAGGATTCGAGTCTGATGAGGTAGTCTTCCATCTCCTCTCTGGTAGGGATGGATTGGATACGGGCTTTCAGGTCGCTCCAAATCCCCCCGTCTGCTGCCTGGGTCGTGGGGGGGGCCTGCGGGAGTGCCATGTGGATGAGGTATTCAGTAGCTGGGCCTGTGGGGGGACTAGTGTTAGGCCATACAGAGTGTGGTGAGGTCTGGATGTTGCTAGGCCCTGGGTAGCCCTGGGGGTCTTGGGGCCTTTGTGGCTGGATGTGGGTCCCCCAGAGGGTCGGGTGTTGGGGGCCGCAGGGCCCCATTGTTCCTGCTGTTGGGATTGGGGCTCTGTGGGGTGGAATCCCTATGTGGCCGGTCCCCCCCCCTTGCCCGTTACCTTCCTCTGCTGCTGTTGTGCCTCCTGTCGGTCCCGTGGTGCGCGGTGCTGGATATCCGGTCTGGTCATCTGTCTGGGGGCCACAGCGTCCTCCTGCGGCCCCTGGCGAGTGTGGCCTCATTTCTGTGTCGGCAGCCAGGTGGAGTGGGGGTGGATGTGTGTCTCTCTCACCTCTCTGGGGGCCACAGTGATCACCTGCAGCCCCAGAGGTGTGTGGCCGCGTTTCTGTGTCTGCAGCCTGGCCTTGTGGGGGTGGGTGCATGCCCCTGTCCTTTCTCTGGGGACCGCAGTGATCCCCTGTTGTGGCCTCCGGGGTGTGCAGCTGCGTTTTTGTAGAGGTGGTTGGACAGTGTTGGGGCAGATGCGTGGCTCCCTCCTCTCACCAGGGGTTGCGGTGCTCTCCCGCGGCCTCCGGCGTGTGTGTCTGTGTTGCCGGGGCAACAGCTTTACTGTGCCGGCCGGGTCTGCTGAGTGAAGGCGTGCGGCTGTGCTCCGGGGGCGGTCCCTGCTTTCCTCGCCGGTACCTTGTTCTCCTCCGTTTGTTTGATGACGGGCTCTTTCCTGCCCACTGTGTCCTCCCACGTGGTCTGCCATCTTGCCGGTGGAGCGGGTCACCTTTGTCTTGTCTGCGCTCCTTAGGTAGCGCTGGATGTTGGTTGCCCCGGCCACCGGGGGGCCCAGGTGGGTGCCGGGCTTGGTGCCTCTCCTTTTAACCGACATAGGGTGCCGGTGCGGTCACTGCTGCGGCTGGTGGTGAGATTTTGCCGGTGTGGGGAGCAGGAGCTGCGGTCTTAGCTTCCTCTCCTCTCCATGGCCAGGCCACGCCCGACTTTTATTATTTTTAACATCGGAGTTCTTTCTTTTGTGAATAGCTTGTGCAACCCTTTGGGGTTCGTAGATCCAGTAACCATCCAAGGCAAAATGATGGTGAGGGACTTCACCCAAGAGACATCTGATTGGAACGATCCACTTCCAGCAGAAAAAGCAGACCTGTGGGCCAAGTGGAGGAAGTCTCTTGAAGCCTTGACCGACCTTTGTGTGAAACAATCTCATGCTTCTGTGCCATCCACAGAAGTCAAAACATGAAGGCTTTGTATCTTGTGTTTCCCATAAGTCAAAGCGATTGCAGCAGTAGCATACCTCAAGACCACAGACGTGAGCTAACAGAGCCATATCGGGTTCATCATTAGTTGGACAAAACTGGCGCCACTCCGCAAACACATGATACCCAGATTGGTGGAACTCTGTGCTGCTGTGCTCGCAGTGAAGTTGGCCGAACTTATTTCAGATATATTTCAAGAAAGCAATAGGTATTTGTGTGAGCGCTGGGGAATCAACCGGCACCAAGGCTATTATGAGTAATTACCTCTCAGCTTTATTTGTGCAATAAAAAGGCAGGGTCCTTTAGGCCACAACGCGTTTCTACGCTCTCCAAGCGTCTTCCTCAAGTGGAATTAAGGACCCATATAACATTTCTCTTTATATAATGAACATACACCAATTAAAAACAGGGGAGGGGGAATTGACAAAGCATAAGGGAACATCTAAAAGCATGACAGGAGCATGTGAAAAAATGGAATGAACTACCGTATATACTCGTGTATAAGCCGACCCGTGTATAAGCCGACCCCCCTACTTTTGGCCCCAAAACCTGGGAAAACCTATTGACTCGTGTATAAGCCGAGGGTGGACCCCAGCACAGGTATACAGCCCACAGCAGTGTGGTATACAGGCCCCCCCAGTGGTAGTATACAGCAGCCTCCCCAGTGGCATATACAGGCCCCAGCAGTATATACAGCAACCCCAGTGGTATACAGCAACCTCCCCAGTGGTATATACGGACCCCACCAGTATATACAGCAGCCCCAGTGGTATATACAGACCCCACCAGTATATACAGCAGCCCCAGTGGTATACAGGCCCCAGCAGTATATACAGCAGCCTCCGGGGTATACAGCAGCCCCCAGGGGGTAATACAGCAGCCCCCAGGGGGTAATACAGCAGCCCCCAGGGGGTATCCAGCAGCCCCCAAATGCTGGCACTCACCCCCCCCCTCCTTGTAAGGGCCCCCCCCCTGCTTATTTTACCATCCCGGTCTTCTGCACAGCGCCGGTCCTCGGTGCTCCGTTCTCCATGCTCCGTCCTCGCTGCATCCGTGATCCCCGGCCGTCGCACGATGACGTCATATGCCTGCGACGGCCAGGGATCCTGGATGTAGCCGGACGGGAGCATGAAGAACGGAGCACCGAGGACCGGCGCTGTGCAGAAGACCGGGATGGTAAGATAAGCAGCGGGGGGGGGGGCCCTAACAAGGAGGGGGGGTGAGTGCCAGCATTTGGGGCATATATGCACTGCTTTCCCCTGCCGCTGATTGACAGGGGAAGCAGTGTATATATAATGAGCGGCCCCACGTGACAGTGCCGCTCATACAGCAGCCTCCCCCCGCCTCCTCCAGCCTCCCCAGCCCCGGACACAGCCCCCACCACACAGCCTACCGTATTGACCCGTGTATAAGCCGAGGGGGAGACTTTTCAGCCCAATTTTTGGGCTGAAAAACTCGGCTTATACACGAGTATATACGGTACATAAAAATGATTACCGCAAACTGTTTGCCACAAATTAAATATATGTGCATATGGCATGTATCATACTCCTACTTTCTCTCTTTTCTTTTTTTTTTATATATATATTAAAAACACACAAAAAAAAAACCTGTTTTGATGTTAAACCTATGTTTATTTAATCTAGATCTCATGCTCTGGGTAGTCCTCCCAACATATTGGTACCTGCATGTACATTCTATCATGTAAATGATAAAATTAGAAGAGCAATCTAATCTCTGCTTAATTTCAAACACTTCACCTGTAGTATTTGATTTAAAAGTCTTGGCTTTGTGGACCATATTTTTGCAGCATTTGCATCTGGGTGATTCGCATCTATAACAGCCCTTAGTTTTACTAGTACTAATGATTTTATGATTTTCCGTTGTATTTGATCCTATACTTCTAATTTTACTTGGGGCCAATATATTTTGAAGATTTTTTCCCCTACGGAAGATTACTTTGGGTTTCTTGGGAAGAATTTTTGAAAGGATTGGGTCTCCCTGTAGGATGAACCAGTTATTTTCTAATAACCTATAGATGTTTTCATGAGATTTATTATAGGTAGTTATTAGTTCACTACTGTATTTGGCTTCTATCCATTCCCTTTTTCTCAGTTTTTGTGAAATATTCCTCTCCTCCATCTTTTCCATGTATCCTTTTTGGGTATAATTTTTGATTTTGTTGAAAGCATCAACTAATAATTTGTTTGGATACCCTTTTTCCTTAAATCTTGTTTTTAATATATCCGCTTCCCTTTTGAAGTCCTCATCATATGTACAGTTTTTTTCGTATCCTAAGATACTGTCCATAAGGTATATTCCTCACCCATGATGGAAGATGACTGCTATCAAATTTAAGGTAACTATTAACATCCACATTTTTTAAAAATGTGGATGTACTAAAAATACCCTCCTCATTTATTTTGATCAAGAGGTCTAAAAATTGGATACGTTCCTTTGAATAGTTCATAGTGAACTTTAAGCCCCATTGGTTCATATTCAAAGTATTTACAAAAGTGTTAGCCTCCTCCTCACTCCCTGACCATATAATCAATAAGTCATCAATAAATCTCCTGTAAAATTTAATGTACTTGCTACCTAGGGGGGACTGTGCGATGGCCACGGACTCAAAGGCACCCATGTAGAGTCCAGCATAACTGGGTGCGAATCTCGTGCCCATCGCACAGCCCCTTATTTGTCTGTATAATGAATCCTGAAAACTAAATATGTTATTATTTAAAATAAATTCAATACTATTTTTTAGAAATTACTTTTGTGTCTTTCTTATTAACCCCTTCATGACCTATGACGTCGTGGGACGTCATAGAAGTCGATGCGTTCCCGACCTGTGACATCCCACGACGTCATGGCAGGATCGCGTTCCCGTGGCACCGGTGATCGGGGCCGGTGACATGTCACTGGTGCCGCAGGAACATGAGGACCTGTACATTGTCCTGTGGGGGTGGCTTTTTCCCCCTCGTGGCTGAATTCGCTCTGATTGGCAGTTTAATCTGAACTACCAATCAGAGCGATTCTCCCCTCCAAATCTGATTGGATTTCTCCAATCAGGCTTGGAGGGGTGGGTGCGTGGGTGCCCTCCCCCTCCTCAGCCCCTCCGACTCCAAGCTAACCCCCCCACCCACCACCGGCGGCACCGGCACCGATCCCCTCTCAGCAGCCTGCCGCATGTCGGCGCTGCTGCAGGCGCCGGCGCGGTCTGGTGCCGGTGGGTGCCTAGTGCCCCGCAACCCTCCTGCCCCTCCTGCCCCGGGTGCCCTGGTGCCCCCCCCCCCCGTGTCCCCTCTCACCTGTCCTCCGTCGTCCTCCGTCGTGCCGCGGCTCCTCGGTGTGGCGCTCCTCCTCTTCTCCCAGGCTCCTCCTCCTCACTGGAGGATCTTGAGAGAGGTAAGTATGTGTGTGTGTGTGTGTGTGTGTGTGTGTATGTGTATGTGTGCATGTTCATGGGTGGATGCATGGGTGCGTGCATGGGCGCATGGGTGCGTGCATGGGCGCATGGGTGCATGCATGGGCGCATGGGTGCGTGCATGGGCGCAAAGATGGATGGGTGCATGGAGGGATAGGCGCATGGGTGCGTGCATGGATGGATGGACGCATGGGTGCATGGATGGATGGGTGCGTGGATGGATGGACGCATGGGTGCGTGGATGGATGGGCACATGGGTGTGTGCATGGGAGCATGGGTGCGTGCATGGGAGCGTGGGTGCAAAGATAGATGGGTGTGTGGATGGATAGGCGCATGGGTGCGTGCATAGATGGATGAGCACATGGTGTGCGTGGATGGATGGGCGCATGGGTGCGTGCATGGATGCGTGGATGGATGGGTGCATGTGTGTAACAAGGGATCAAGTGTCCTCTTGTTGTAGTCACTGGTGTCAGTCATGGTGCACTGTATGGCAATGATCTGCCATACCGTGCACCATGACTCTGACCCCAGAGACTACAACAAGAGGACGCTTGATCCCTTGTTGTAGTCTCTGGGGTCACAGTCATGAAGCATGGTACGACAGATAATTGCCATACAGTGCACCATGACTGACCCCAGTGACTATAACAAAGGATCAAGTGTCCTCTTGTTGTAGTCTCTGGGGTCAGAGTCATGGTGCACGGTACGGCAGATAATTGCCATACAGTACTTCATGACTGTGACCCCAGAGACTACAACAAGGGATCAAGTGTCCTCTTGTTGTATTCACTGGGGTCAGTCATGGTGCACTGTTTGGCAATGATCTGCCGTACCGTGCACCATGACTCTGACCCCAGAGACTACAACAAGAGGACACTTGATCCCTTGTTGTAGTCTCTGGGGTCACAGTCATGAAGCACGGCACGGCAGATAATTGCCATACAGTACTTCATGACTGTGACCCCAGAGACTACAACAAAGGATCAAGTGTCCTCTTGTAGTCACTGGGGTGAGTCATGGTGCACTGTATGGCAATGATCTGCCGTACCGTGCACCATGACTCTGACCCCAGAAACTACAACAAGAGGACACTTGATCCCTTGCTGCAGTCTCTGGATGTAGCAGAGGCGATCGAGCGTCGTGGGACCTTCGTTGTGGACTACGTCGGAGGCGATCGAGCGTCGTGGGACCTTTGTTGTGGACTACGTCGGATCTTTATAATAAAGATGGAGTCCGAATTTTGTTTGTGTTTTTTTTCAAATAAAAAGATTTTTCTCTGTGTGTATTTTCTGACTATTTACCAGAGATTCCTAATGGCGGGTCTAACATTGGCCCTATATTATGAATCTCGGGCTTAGTGCCAGCTGCCAATAAAAAGCTGGCATTAACTCCTTTATTACCCAGTTAGCCACCGGCACCAGGGCAACTGGAAGAGCATGGTACAGCGCCAGAAAATGGCGGTTCAATGAATGCGCCATTTTCTGGGGCGGCTGCTGGCTGCAATTCACAGCATGGGGGGCCCAGAATGCTTGGGCCTCACTATGCTGAGGATTCCAGCCCCCAGCTGCCTAGTTGTACCTGGCTGGACCAAAAATATGGCGGAGCCCCACATAATTTTTTTTCTAGGATTAGTTCTAGAAATTAAAAAAAAAAATGGGCTTCGCTGTATTTTTGGTTCCAGCCAGGTATGTCGAGGCAGCTGGGGGTGGGTGGCAGTTCGTAGCTGCCAAGTTGTACCTGGCTGGATCAAAAATATGGCGGAGCCCTATGTCATTTTTTTTCTAGAAATAATTCTAGAAATAAAAAAAAAATAGGCTTCGCTGTATTTTTGGTTCCAGCCAGGTATGACGAGGCAGCTGGGGGCTGGTGGCAGTCCGTAGCTGCCAAGTTGTACCTGGCTGGACCAAAAATATGGCGGAGCCCTATTCATTTTTTTCTAGAAATAATTCTAGAAATAAAAAAAAATAGGCTTCGCTGTATTTTTGGTTCCAGCCAGGTATGACGAGGCAGCTGGGGGCTGGTGGCAGTCCGTAGCTGCCAAGTTGTACCTGGCTGGATCAAAAATATGGCGGAGCCCTATGTCATTTTTTTTTCTAGAAATAATTCTAGAAATAAAAAAAAAAATAGGCTTTGCTGTATTTTTGGTTGCCAGCCAGGTACAACTTGGCAGCTAGGGGGCTGGAATCCTCAGCATGTAGAGACCCAAATGTTTTGGGTCCCCTATGCTGCGAATTGCAACTACTAGACTAGTATGTTTTTCACAAAAAGTTTCTTTTTTCATTTATACGGCTCAATTTGTGAAGCACATGGGGGTTCAAAGTGCTGACTGTGCATCTAGATAGGTTCCTTGGGGGGTCTAGGTTCCAAAATGGGGTCACTTGTGGGGGAGCTCCAATGTTTAGGCACACAGGGGCTCTCCATATGCGACCTGGTGTCCGCTAACAATTCCAATTGTTGGCAAACACCAGGTTGCGTATGGAGAGCCCCTGTGTGCCTAAACATTGGAGCTCCCCCACAAGTGACCCCATTTTGGAAACTAGACCCCCCAGGGAACATATCTAGATGCATAGTGAGCACTTTGAATCCCCAGGTGCTTCACAAACTGATTCATAATGAGGTAAAATACTTTTTTTCCACACAAATTATCTTTTTTAATTTTTACGGATCATTTGTGAAGCACCTGGGGGTTCAAAGTGCTCACAATGCATCTAGATATGTTCCCTGGGGGGTCTAGTTTCCAAAATGGGGTCACTTGTGGGGGAGCCCCAATGTTTAGGCACACAGGGGCTCTCCAAATGCGACATGGTGTCCGCTAACAATTTGAAGTGATTTTCCATTCAAATTGTTAGCGGACACCATGTCGCGTTTGGAGAGCCCCTGTGTGCCTAAACTTTGGAGCTCCCCCGCAAGTGACCCCATTTTGGAAACTAGACCCCCCCAGGGAACTATCTAGATGGGTGGTGACCATATTGAACCCCCAGGTTCTTCACAAATTAATCCATAAAAATAAAAAAAAAAATTTTGTGGAAAAAAAAAAGTATTTTTTAATTTTTACGGATCAATTTGTGAAGCACCTGGGGTTCAAAGTGCTCACAATGCATCTAGATATGTTCCCTGGGGGGTCTAGTTTCCAAAATGGGGTCACTTGTGGGGGAGCTCCAATGTTTAGGCACACAGGGGCTCTCCAAATGCGACATGGTGTCCGCTAATAATTTGAGGTGATTTCCCATTCAAATTGTTAGCGGACACCATGTCGCGTTTGGAGAGCCCCTGTGTGCCTAAGCTTTGGAGCTCCCCACAAGTGACCCCATTTTGGAAACTAGACCCCCAGGGAACTTATCTAGATGGGTGGTGACCATATTGAACCCCCAGGTTCTTCACAAATTAATCCATAAAAATGAAAAAAAAAAATTTTGTGGAAAAAAAAAGTATTTTTTAATTTTTACGGATCAATTTGTGAAGCACCTGGGGGTTCAAAGTGCTCACAATACATCCAGATATGTTCCCTGGGGGGTCTAGTTTCCAAAATGGGGTCACTTGTGGGGGAGCCCCAATGTTTAGGCACACAGGTGCTCTCCAAATGCGACATGGTGTCCGCTAACAATTTAGGCTGATTTTCCATTCAAATTGTTAGCGGACACCATGTTGCGTTTGGTGAGGACCTGTGTGCCTAAACATTGGGGTTCCCCCACAAGTGACCCCATTTTGGAAACTAGACCCCCAGAGAACTTATCTAGATGGGTGGTGAGCATTTTTAACCCCCACATGCTTTACAAATTGAACTGTGAATATGGAAAAAGTACTTTTTCTTCACAAAAATGTTCTTTTAGCCTCAATTCTTTCATTTTCGCATGGGTAACAGGATAAAATTCATCCTAAAATTTGTTGGGCAATTTCTCCTGAGTACACCGATGCCTCATATGTGGTCATAAACCACTGTTTTGACGCGCGGCAGGGCTTAGAAGTGAAGGAGCGCCATTTCACTTTTTGAATAGAAAATTAGCTCCAAAAGTCAAATTGCGCTCTTTCCCTTCAGAGCCCTGCCGTGCGCCCAAACCGTGGTTTATGATCACATATGAGGTATCGATATACTCAGGAGAAATTGCCCAACATATTTTAGGATCCATTTTATCTTGTTGCCTATGTGAAAATGAAAAAATTGAGGCTAAAAGAACATTTTTGTTAGAAAAATTAAAATATAAATTTTTTTGTTTCCAATTTGCTTAGTTCCTGTCAAGCACCTGAAGGGTTAATAATCTTCTTGAATGTAGTTTTGAGTAGCTTGAGGGGTGCAGTTTTTGGAATGGTGTCACTTTTGGGTGTTTTCTGTCATGTACACCCCTCAAAAAGACTTCAAATGTGATGTGGTCACTAAAAAAATGGTTTTGTAAATTTTGGTGGAAAAATGAAAAATTGCTCATGAACTCTGAACCCTTACAACTTCCTAACAAAATTTTTTTTTTTTCCAAAATTGTGCTGATGTAAAGTAGACATGTGGGAAATATTATTTCATAACTATTTTGTGTCACATAACTCTCTGGTTTACCAAAAGAAAAATTCTAAATTTGAAAATTGCTAAATTTTCAAAATTTTTGCCATATTTTTGATTTTTTCACAAATAAACGCAAAAACTATCGACCTAAATTTAATACTAAGATGAAGCCCAATATGTCACGAAAAAACAATCTCAGAATCACTAGGATCCGTTGAAGCGTTCCCGAGTTATAACCTCATAAAGGGACACTGGTCAGAATTGCAAAAAATGGCAAGGTCTTTAGGATCATATTAGGCTGGGTCATGAAGGGGTTAAATCCCAGCAAGTGTACCGGTCAGACACATACGCTGACGAGAATACCGAGTGTTTTGGCATATTCTAATTTCCGCTACAAGCCACTCTTGCTGCACCAAAATGGTAAATGAATGCAGACAAGAGTTGGTTTTTAGCTGGACACTGAGATTAGAGGTTAAATCCCAGCAGGTGTACCAGTCAGACACAAACGCTGACGAGCATACCGAGTGTTTTGGCGTATCCTAATTTCCGCTACAACCCACTCCTGGTGCACAAAAATGGTAAATTAATTCAAACAAGTTTTGGTTTTTAGCTGGACACTGAGATTAGAGATTAGAGGTTAAACCCCAGCTGGTGGACCGATCAGACACAAACGCTGACCAGAATACCAAGTGTTTTGGCGTATCCTAATTTCCGCTAAAACCCACACCTGGCGCACACAAATGGTAAATGAATGCAGACAAGAGTTGGTTTTTAGCTGGACACTGAGATTAGAGGTTAAATCCCAGCAGGGGTACGGGTCAGACACAAACGCTGACGAGAATACCGAGTGTTTTGGCGTATCCTAATTTACGCTACAAGCCACTCCTGCCGCAAAAAAATGGTAGATGAATGCAGACAAGAGTTAGTTTTTAGTTGGATACTGAGATTAGAGATTAGAGGTTACATCACAATAGGTGTACCGGTCAGACACAAACGCTGACGAAAATACCGAGTGTTTTGGCGTATCCTAATTTCCGCTACAACCCACTCCTGGCGCACAAAAATGGTAAATGAATGCAAACAAGTTTTGGTTTTTAGCTGGACACTGAGATTACAGATTAGAGGTTAAATCCAAGCTGGTGGACCGATCAGACACAAACGCTGACGAGAATACCGAGTGTTTTGGTATATCCTAATTTCCGCTACAACCCACTACTGCCGCGCAAAAATGGTAGATGAATGCAGACAAGAGTTGGTTTTTAGCTGGACACTGAGATTAGAGGTTAAATCCCAGCAGGTGTACCGGTCAGACACAAACACTGACGAGAATACCGAGTGTTTTGGCGTATACTAATTTACGCTACAAGCCACACCTGCCGCACAAAAATGGTAAATGAATGCAGATAAGAGTTGGTTTTTAGCTGGACACTGGGATTAGAGATTAGAGGTTAAATCCCAGCAGGAGTACCGGTCAGACACAAACGCTGACGAGAATACCGAGTGTTTTGGCATATTCTAATTTCCGCTATAAGCCACTCTTGCCGCATAATAATGGTAAATGAATGCAGACAAGAGTTGATTTTTAGCTGGACACTGAGATTAGAGGTTAAATCCCAGCAGGTGTACCAGTCAGACACAAACACTGACGAGAATACCGAGTGTTTTGGCGTATCCTAATTTACGCTACAAGCCACTCTTGCCGCATAAAATGGTAAATGAATGCAAACAAGTTTTGTTTTTAGCTGGACACTGAGATTACAGATTAGAGGTTAAATCAAAGCTGGTGGACCGATCAGACACAAACGCTGACGAGAATACCGAGTGTTTTGGTATATCCTAATTTCCGCTACAACCCACTCCTGCCGCACAAAAATGGTAAATGAATGTAGACAAGAGTTGGTTTTTAGCTGGACACTGAGATTAGAGGTTAAATCCAGCAGGTGTACCGGTCAGACACAAACACTGACGAGAATACCGAGTGTTTTGGCGTACCCTAATTTACGCTACAAGTCACTCCTGCTGCACAAAAATGGTAAATGAATGCAGATAAGAGTTGGTTTTTTATCTGGACACTGAGATTAGAGATTAGAGGTTAAATCCCAGCAGGTGTACCGGTCAGACACAAACACTGACGAGAATACCGAGTGTTTTGGCGTACCCTAATTTACGCTACAAGCACTCCTGCCGCACAAAAATGGTAAATGAATGCAGACAAAAGTTGGTTTTTTGCTGGACACTGAGATTAGAGGTTAAATCCAGCAAGTGTAGCGGTCAGACACAAATGCTGACGAGAATACCGAATGTTTTGGCATATCCTAATTTACGCTACAAGTCACCCTGCGCCACAAAAATGGTAAATGAATGCAGACAAAGTTGATTTTTTGCTGGACACTGAAGATTAGAGGTTAAATCCCAGCAGGTGTACCGGTCAGACACAAACACTGACAAAAATACCGAGTGTTTTGGTATATTCTAATTTCCGCTAAAACCACTCCTGCGCACAAAAATGGTAAATGAATGCAACAAGAGTTGGTTTTTAGCTGGACACTGAGATTAGAGGTTAAATCCCAGCAGGTGTACCGGTCAGACACAAACGCTGACGAGAATACCGAGTGTTTTGGCGTATATTAATTTCCGCTAAAACCACTCCTGGCGCACAAAAATGGTAAATGAATGCAGAACAAAGTTTGGTTTTTAGCTGGACACTGAGATTAGAGATTAGAGGTTAAATCCCAGCAGGTGTGACCGATCAGACACAAACGCTGACCAGAATACAAGTGTTTTGGCGTATCCTAATTTCCGCTACAACCACTCCTGGCGCACACAAAATGGAAATGAATGCAGACAAGAGTTGGTTTTTAGCTGGACACTGAGATTAGAGGTTTAAATCCCAGCAGGTGTACCAGTCAGACACAAACCTGACGAGAATACCGAGTGTTTTTGGCGTATCCTAATTTACGCTACAAGCCACTCTTGCCGCATAAAAATGGTAAATGAATGCAGACAAGAGTTGATTTTTAGCTGGACACTGAATTGGATTAGAGGTTAAATCCCAGCAGGTGTACGGTCAGACACAAACGCTGACGAGAATACCGAGTGTTTTGGCGTACCTAATTTACGCTACAAGCACACCCTGCCGCACAAAAATGGTAAATGAATGCAGACAAAAGTTGGTTTTTTGCTGGACACTGAGATTAGAGGTTAAATCCAGCAGGTGTACCGGTCAGACACAAACGCTGACGAGAATATCGAGTGTTTTGGCGTATCCTAATTTACGCTACAAGCCACTCCTGCCGCATAAAGATGGTAAATGAATGCAGACAAGAGTTGTTTTTAGCTGGATACTGAGATTAGAGATTAGAGGTTAAATCCCATAGGTGTACCGGTCAGACACAAACGCGGACGAGAATACCAAGTGTTTTGGCATATTCTAATTTCCGCTACAAGCCACTCTCCTGCCACAAAAATGGTAAATGAATGCAGACAAGAGTTGGTTTTTAGCTGGACACTGAGATTAGAGGTTAAATCCCAGCAGGTGTACCGGTCAGACACAAACGCTGACGAGAATACGAGTGTTTTGGCGTATCCTAATTTCCGCTACAACCCACTCCTGCGCACAAAAATGGTAAATGAATGCAACAAGTTTGGTTTTAGCTGGACACTGAGATTAAGTAGGTTAAATCCAGCTAGGTGACCGTCAGACACAAATGCTGACGAGAATACCGATGTTTTGGCTATATCCTAATTTCCGCTACAACCCACTCCTGCGCACAAAAATGGTAAATGAATGCAGACAAGAGTTGGTTTTTAGCTGGACACTGAGATTAGAGGTTAAATCCCAGCAGGTGTACGGTCAGACACAAACGCTGACGAGAATACCGAGTGTTTTGGCGTATCCCTAATTTACGCTACAATCCACTCCTGCTGCACAAAAATGGTAAATGAATGCAGATAAGAGTTGGTTTTTATCTGGACACTGAGATTAGAGATTAGAGGTTAAATCCCAGCAGTGTACCGGTCAGACACAAACACTGACGAGAATACCGAGTGTTTTGGCGTATCCTAATTTACGCTACAAGTCACTCCTGCCGCACAAAAATGGTAAATGAATGCAGACAAAGTTGGTTTTTTGCTGGACACTGAGATTAGAGGTTAAATGCCAGCAAGTGTAGCGGTCAGACACAAACTCTGACGAGAATACCGAATGTTTTGGCATATCCTTAATTTCCGCTATAAGCCACTCCTGCGCCACAAAAATGGTAAATGAATGCAGACAAGAGTTGGTTTTTAGCTGGACACTGAGATTAGAGATTAGAGGATAAATCCCAGCAGGTGGACCGGTCAGCACACAAACACTGACGAGAAGACCGAGTGTTTTGGCGTATCCTAATTTCCGCTACAACCCACTCCTGGCGCACAAAAATTGTAAATAAATGCAGACAAGTTTTGGTTTTTAGCTGGACACTGAGATTAGAGATTAGAGGTTAAATCCCAGCTGGTGGACCGGTCAGACACAAATGCTAATGAGAATACCGAGTGTTTTGGCGTATACTAAACTCCGCTACAAGCCACTCCTGCACACAAAAATGTAGATGAATGCAGACAAGTTTGGTTTTTAACTGGACACTGAGATTAGAGGTTAAATCCAGCAGGTGTACCGGTCAGGCACAAACGCTTACGAGAATACTGAGTGTTTTGGCGTATACTAATTTCCACTACAAGCCACTCCTGCCACACAAAAATGGAAGATGAATGCAGACAAGAGTTGGTTTTTAGCTGGACACTGAGATATTAGAGGTTAAATCCCACAGGTGTACTGGTCAGAACATAATTGCTGACCAGAATACCGAGTGCTTTGGCGTATCCTAACTTCCGCTACAACCCACTCCTGGCGCAAAAAATGGTAAATGAATGCAGACAAGTTTTGGTTTTTAGCTGGACACTGAAATTAGAGTTTAAATCCAGCAGGTGTACTGGTCAGACACAAACAGCTGACGAGAATACCGAGTGTTTTGGCGTATACTAATTTACGCTACAAGCCACTACTGCCGCACAAAAATGGTAAATGAATGCAGATAAGAGTTGGTTTTTATCTGGACACTGAGATTAGAGATTAGAGGTTAAATCCCAGCAGGTGTACCGGTCAGACACAAACGCTGACGAGAATACCGAGTGTTTTGGCGTATCCTAATTTACGCTACAAGTCACTCCTACGCACAAAAATGGTAAATGAATGCAGACAAAGTTGTTTTTGCTGGACACTGAGATTAGTAGAGGTTAAATGCCAGCAGGTGTAGCGGTCAGACACAAATGCTGACGAGAATACCGATGTTTTGGCATATCCTTAATTTCCGCTATAAGCCACTCTCCTGCGCCACAAAATGGTAAATGAATGCAGACAACAGTTGGTTTTTAGCTGGACACTGAATTAGAGGTTAAATCCCAGCAGGTGTACGGGTCAGACACAAACAGCTGACGAGAATATCGAGTGTTTTGGTGTATCCTAATTTACCGCTACAACCCACTCCTGCCGACAAAAATGGTAATGAATGCAGACAAGAGTTGTGTTTAGCTGGACACTGAAGATTAGAGGTTAAATGCCAGCAAGTGTAGCGGTCAGACACAAAGCTGACGAGAATACCGAATGCTTTTGGCATATCCTTATTTCCGCTATAAGCCACTCCTGCGCCACAAAAATGGTAAATGAATGCAGACAAGAGTTGGTTTTTTTAGCTGGACACTGAGATTAGAGGTTAAATTCCAGCAGGTGTACGGTCAGACACAAACGCTGACGAGAATACCGAGTGTTTTGGCGTATCCTAATTTCCGCTAAAACCCACTCCTGCCGCACAAAACTGGTAAATGAATTCAGACAAGAGTTGGTTTTTAGCTGGACACTGAGATTAGAGATTAGAGGATAAATCCCAGCAGGTGGACCGGTCAGACACAAACACTGACGAGAAGACCGAGTGTTTTGGCGTATCCTAATTTCCGCTACAACCCACTCCTGGCGCACAAAAATTGTAAATGAATGCAGACAAGTTTTGGTTTTTAGCTGGACACTGAGATTAGAGATTAGAGGTTAAATCCCAGCTGGTGGACCGGTCAGACACAAATGCTAATGAGAATACCGAGTGTTTTGGCGTATACTAAATTCCGCTACAAGCCACTCCTGCAACACAAAAATGGTAGATGAATGCAGACAAGAGTTGGTTTTTAACTGGACACTGAGATTAGAGGTTAAATCCCAGCAGGTGTACCGGTCAGGCAAAAACGTTTACGAGAATACTGAGTGTTTTGGCGTATACTAATTTCCACTACAAGCCACTCCTGCCACACAACAATGGAAGATGAATGCAGACAAGAGTTGGTTTTTAGCTGGACACTGAGATTAGAGGTTAAATCCCAGCAGGTGTACTGGTCAGACATAATTGCTGACCAGAATACCGAGTGCTTTGGCGTATCCTAACTTCCGCTACAACCCACTCCTGGCGCAAAAAATGGTAAATGAATGCAGACAAGTTTTGGTTTTTAGCTGGACACTGAGATTAGAGGTTAAATTCCAGCAGGGGTACGGGTCAGACACAAACGCTGACGAGAATACCGAGTGTTTTGGCGTATCCTAATTTACGCTACAAGCCACTCCTGGCGCACACAAATGGTAAATGAATGCAGACAAGAGTTGGTTTTTAGCTGGACACTGAGATTAGAGTTTAAATCCCAGCAGGTGTACCAGTCAGACACAAACGCTGACGAGAATATCGAGTGTTTTGGCGTACCCTAATTTACGCTACAAGTCACCCCTGCTGCACAAAAATGGTAAATGAATGCAGACAAAAGTTGTTTTTTTTGCTGGACACTGAGATTAGAGGTTAAATGCCAGCAGGTGTACCAGTCAGACACAAACACTGACGAGAATACCGAGTGTTTTGGCGTATCCTAATTTACGCTACAAGCCACTCCTGCCGCATAAAGATGGTAAATGAATGCAGACAAGAGTTGATTTTTAGCTGGATACTGAGATTAGAGATTAGAGGTTAAATCCCATAGGTGTACCGGTCAGACACAAACGCTGACGAGAATACCGAGTGTTTTGGCATATTCTAATTTCCGCTACAAGCCACTCTTGCTGCACGAAAATGGTAAATGAATGCAGACAAGAGTTGGTTTTTAGCTGGACACTGAGATTAGAGGTTAAATCCCAGCAGGTGTACCGGTCAGACACAAACGCTGACGAGAATACAGAGTGTTTTGGCGTATCCTAATTTCCGCTACAACCCACTCCTGGCGCACAAAAATGGTAAATGAATGCAAACAAGTTTGGTTTTTAGCTGGACACTGAGATTACAGATTAGAGGTTAAATCCAAGCTGGTGGACCGATCAGACACAAACGCTGACGAGAATACCGAGTGTTTTGGTATATCCTAATTTCCGCTACAACCCACTCCTGCCGCACAAAAATGGTAAATGAATGTAGACAAGAGTTGGTTTTTTTGCTGGACACTGAGATTAGAGGTTAAATCCCAGCAGGTGTACCGGTCAGACACAAACACTGACGAGAATACCGAGTGTTTTGGCGTACCCTAATTTACGCTACAAGTCACTCCTGCTGCACAAAAATGGTAAATGAATGCAGATAAGAGTTGTTTTTTATCTGGACACTGAGATTAGAGATTAGAGGTTAAATCCCAGCAGGTGTACCGGTCAGACACAAACGCTGACGAGAATACCGAGTGTTTTGGCGTACCCTAATTTACGCTACAAGTCACTCCTGCCGCACAAAAATGGTAAATGAATGCAGACAAAAGTTGGTTTTTAGCTGGGCACTGAGATTAAGAAGTTAAATTCCAGCAGGGGTACGGGTCAGACACAAACGCTGACGAGAATACCGAGAGTGTTTTGGCGTATCCTAATTTCCGCTAAAACCCACTCCTGCCGCACAAAACTGGTAAATGAATTCAGACAAGAGTTGGTTTTTAGCTGGACACTGAGATTAGAGATTAGAGGATAAATCCAGCAGGTGGACCGGTCAGACACAAACACTGACGAGAATGACCGAGTGTTTTGGCGTATCCTAATTTCCGCTACAACCCACTCCTGGCGCACAAAAATTGTAAATGAATGCAGACAAGTTTTGGTTTTTAGCTGGACACTGAGATTAGAGATTAGAGGTTAAATCCCAGCTAGGTGGACCGTCAGACACAAATGCTAATGAGAATACCGAGTGTTTTGGCGTATACTAAATTCCGCTACAAGCCACTCCTGCAACACAAAAATGGTAGATGAATGCAGACAAGAGTTGGTTTTTAACGGGACACTGAGATTGGAGGTTAAATCCCAGCAGGTGTACCGGTCAGGCAAAAACGTTTACGAGAATACCGAGTGCTTTGGCGTATCCTAACTTCCGCTACAACCCACCCTGGCGCAAAAAATGGTAAATGAATGCAGACAAGAGTTAGTTTTTAGCTGGATACTGAGATTAGAGATTAGAGGTTACATCACAATAGGTGTACCGGTCAGACACAAATGCTGACGAGAATACCGAGTGTTTTGGCGTATCCTAATTTCCGCTAAACTTACTCCTGCCGCGCAAAAATGGTAGATGAATGCAGACAAGAGTTGGTTTTTAGCTGGACACTGAGATTAGAGGTTAAATCCCAGCAGGTGTACCGGTCAGACACAAACACTGACGAGTATACCGAGTGTTTTGGCGTATACTAATTTACGCTACAAGCCACCCTGCCGCACAAAAATGGTAAATGAATGCAGATAAGAGTTGGTTTTTAGCTGGACACTGAGATTAGAGATTAGAGGTTAAATCCCAGCAGGTGTACCGGTCAGACACAAACGCTGACGAGAATACAGAGTGTTTTTGGCATATTCTAATTTCCGCTATAAGCCACTCTTGCTGCACCAAAATGGTAAATGAATGCAGACAAGAGTTGGTTTTTAGCTGGACACTGAGATTAGAGGTTAAATCCCAGCAGGTGTACCAGTCAGACACAAACACTGACGAGAATACCGAGTGTTTTGGCGTATCCTAATTTACGCTACAAGCCACTCTTGCCACATAATAATGGTAAATGAATGCAGACAAGAGTGATTTTTAGCTGGACACTGAGATAGAGATTAGAGGTTAAATCCCAGCAGGTGTACCGGTCAGACACAAACGCTGACGAGAATACCGAGTGTTTTGGCGTACCCTAATTTACGCTACAAGTCACCCTGCCGCACAAAAATGGTAAATTAATGTAGACAAAAGTTGTTTTTTGCTGGACACTGAGATTAGAGGTTAAATGCCAGCAGGTGTACCGGTCAGACACAAACACTGACGAGAATACCGAGTGTTTTGGCGTATCTTAATTTACGCTACAAGCCACTCCTGCCGCATAAAATGGTAAATGAATGCAGACAAGAGTTGATTTTTAGCTGGACACTGAGATTAGAGATTAGAGGTTAAATCCCAGGAGGTGTACCGGTCAGACACAAATGCTGACGAGAATACCGAGTGTTTTGGCATATCTAATTTCCGCTACAAGCCACTCTTGCTGCACAAAAAAAGGTAAATGAATGCAGACAAGAGTTGGTTTTTAGCTGGACACTGAGATTAGAGGTTAAATCCCAGCAGGGGTACGGGTCAGACACAAACGCTGACGAGAATACCGACTGTTGTGGCGTACCTAATTTCCGCTACAACCCACTCCTGGCGCACAAAAATGGTAAATGAATGCAAACAAGTTTTGGTTTTTAGCTGGACACTGAGATTACAGATTAGAGGTTAAATCCAAGCTGGTGGACCGATCAGACACAAACGCTGACGAGAATACCGAGTGTTTTGGTATTCCTAATTTCCGCTACAACCCACTCCTGCCGCACAAAAATGGTAAATGAATGTAGACAAGAGTTGGTTTTTTATCTGGACACTGAGATTAGAGATTAGAGGTTAAATCCCAGCAGGTGTACCGGTCAGACACAAACGCTGACGAGAATACCGAGTGTTTTGGCGTACCCTAATTTACGCTACAACCACTCCTGCGCACAAAAATGGTAAATGAATGCAGACAAAGTTGGTTTTTAGCTGGACACTGAGATTAGAGGTTAAATCCCAGCAGGTGTACCGGTCAGACACAAACGCTGACGAGAATACGAGTGTTTTGGCGTATCTAATTTCCGCTATAAGCCACTCTGCTGACACAAAAATGGTAAATGAATGCAGACAAGAGTTGGTTTTTAGCTGGACACTGAGATTAGAGGTTAAATCCCAGCAGGTGTACCGTCAGACACAAACACTGACGAGAATACCGAGTGTTTTGGCGTATCCTAATTTACGCTACAAGCCACTCCTTGCCGCATAAAATGGTAAATGAATGCAGACAAGAGTTGATTTTTAGCTGGACACTGAGATTAGAGATTAGAGGTTAAATCCCAGCAGGTGTACCGGTCAGACACAAACGCTGACGAGAATACCGAGTGTTTTGGCGTACCCTAATTTACGCTACAAGTCACCCTGCCGCACAAAAATGGTAAATAATGCAGACAAAGTTGTTTTTTGCTGGACACTGAGATTAGAGGTTAAATCCAGCAGGTGTACCGGTCAGACACAAAGCTGACGAGAATACCGAGTGTTTTGGCGTATCCTAATTTACGCTACAAGCCACTCCTGCGCATAAAAATGGTAAATGAATGCAGACAAGAGTTGGTTTTTAGCTGGACACTGAGAAATTAGAGGTTAAATCCAGCTGGTGACCGGTCAGACACAAACGCTGACGAGAATACCGAGTGTTTTGGCGTATCCCTAATTTCGCTACACACCACCTGCCGCACAAAAATGGTAAATGAATGCAGACAAAGTTGTTTTTAGCTGGACACTGAGATTAGAGTTAAATCCCAGCAGGTGTACCGGTCAGACACAAACGCTGACGAGAATACGAGTGTTTTGGCGTATCCTAATTTCCGCTACAAGCCACTCCTGCCGCACAAAAATGGTAATGAATGCAACAATGTTGGTTTTTAGCTGGACACTGAGATTAGAGATTAGAGGTTAAATCCAGCAGGTGTACCGGTCAGACACAAACGCTGACGAGAAACCGAGTGTTTTGGCTATCTAATTTCCGCTACAAACCACTCCTGCCGCAAAAAATGGTAAATAATGCAGACAAGAGTTGGTTTTTAGCTGGACACAATTAGAGATTAGAGGTTAAATCCCAGCAGGTGTACCGGTCAGACACAAACGCTGACAGAATAAGAGTGTTTTGGCGTATCCTAATTCCGCTACAAGCCACTCCTGCGCACAAAAATGGTAAATGAATGCAGACAAAGTTGGTTTTTTAGCTGGACACTGAGATTAGAGTTAAATCCCAGCAGGTGTACCTCAGACACAACGCTGACGAGAATACCGAGTGTTTTGCGTATCCTAATTTCCTACACAAGCCATCCTGCCGCACAAAAATGGTAAATGAATGCAGACAAGAGTTGGTTTTTAGCTGGACACTGAGATTAGAGGTTAAATCCCAGCAGGTGTACCGGTCAGACACAAACCTGACGAGAATACCGAGTGTTTTGGCGTACCCTAATTTACGCTACAAGTCACCTTCCGCCAAAAAAATGGTAAATGAATGCAGACAAAGTTGTTTTTTGCTGGACACTGAGATTAGAGTTAAATCCAGCAGGTGTACCGTCAGACACAAACACTGACGAGAATACCGAGTGTTTTGGCGTATCCTAATTTACGCTACAAGCCACTCTTGCCGCATAAAAATGGTAAATGAATGCAGACAAGAGTTGATTTTTAGCTGGACACTGAGATTAGAGATTAGAGGTTAAATCCCAGCAGGTGTACCGGTCAGACACAAACGCTGACGAGAATACCGAGTGTTTTGGCATATCTAATTTCCGCTACAAGCCACTCTTGCTGCACAAAAATGGTAAATGAATGCAGACAAGAGTTGGTTTTTAGCTGGACACTGAGATTAGAGGTTAAATCCCAGCAGGTGTACCGGTCAGACACAAACGCTGACGAGAATACCGAGTGTTTTGGCGTATCCTAATTTCCGCTACAACCCACTCCTGGCGCACAAAAATGGTAAATGAATGCAAACAAAGTTTTGGTTTTTAGCTGGACACTGAGATTAAGATTAGAGGTTAAATCCAAGCTGGTGGACCGATCAGACACAAACGCTGACGAGAATACCGAGTGTTTTGGTATATCCTAATTTCCGCTACAACCCACTCCTGCGCACAAAAATGGTAAATGAATGTAGACAAGAGTTGGTTTTTAGCTGGACACTGAGATTAGAGGTTAAATCCCAGCAGGTGTACGGTCAGACACAAACGCTGACGAGAATACCGAGTGTTTTGGCATATTCCTAATTTCCGCTATAAGCCACTCTTGCTGCACAAAAATGGCGCTACAACACCCTGCCGCACAAAATGGTAATGAATGCAGACAATTGGTTTTTTGCTGGACACTGAGATTAAATTGAGGTTAAATCCAAGCTGGGGACCGTTAGACACAAACGCTACGAGAATACCGAGTGTTTTGGTAACCTAATTTCGCTACAACCCACTCCTGCCACAAAAATGGTAAATGAATGTAGACAAGAGTTGGTTTTTAGCTGGACACTGAGATAGAGGTTAAATCCCAGCAGGTGTACCGTCAGACACAAACACTGACGAGAATACCGAGTGTTTTGGCGTACCCTAATTTACGCTACAAGTCACTCCTGCCGCACAAAAATGGTAAATAATGCAGACAAAAGTTGTTTTTAGCTGGACACTGAGATTAGAGTTAAATCCAGCAGTGTACCGTCAGACACAAAGCTGACGAGAATACCGATGTTTGGCATATCTTATTTCCGCTAAAGCCACTCCTGCACAAAAATGGTAAATGAATGCAGACAAGAGTTGGTTTTTAGCTGGACACTGAGATTAGAGGTTAAATCCCAGCAGGTGTACGTCAGACACAAACGCTGACGAGAATACGAGTGTTTTGGCGTATCCTAATTTCCGCTACAACCCACTCCTGCCGCACAAAAATGGTAATGAATGCAGACAAGATTGGTTTTAGCTGGACACTGAGATTAGAGGTTAAATCAGCAGGTGACGGTCAGACACAAAGCTGACGAGAATACCGATGTTTTGGCATATCCTATTTCCGCTAAAGCCACTCCTGCGCACAAAAATGGTAAATGAATGCAGACAAGAGTTGGTTTTTAGCTGGACACTGAGATTAGAGGTTAAATCCCAGCAGGGTACGGTCAGACACAAACGCTGACGAGAATACCGAGTGTTTTGGCGTATCCTAATTTCCGCTAAACCACTCCTGCCGCACAAAAATGGTAAATGAATGCAGACAAAGTTGGTTTTTAGCTGGACACTGAGATTAGAGATGGTTAAATCCCAGCAGTGTACCGGTCAGACACAAACCTGACGAGAATACCGAGTGTTTGGCGTATCCTAATTTCCGCTACAACCACTCCTGCCGCACAAAAATGTAAATAATGCAGACAAGAGTTGTTTTTAGCTGGACACTGAGATTAGAGTTAGAGGTTAATCCAAGTGACCGTCAGACAACACTGAGAGAATACCGAGGTTTTGGCGTATCCTAATTTCGCTACAAGCCCTCTGCCCAAATTGTAATGAATGCGCAAGAGTTGTTTTTGCTGACACTGATAGAATTAGAGTAAATCCCAGCTGGACCGGTCAGACACAAATGCTACGAGAATACCGAGTGTTTTGGTATCTAATTCCGTACAAGCACTCTGTCCACAAAAAGGTAAATGAATGGACAAAAGTTGGTTTTTAGCTGGACACTGAGATTAGGGTTAACCAGCATGTACCGGTCAGACACACCTGAGAATCCGAGTGTTTTGGGTATACCAAAACACAACCCCTGGACAAAGAAAACAACAGATGTTTAGCGACCTGAGATTTGAGATCCCAACATTCCTAAAAAGCAAATACGGTCACCTAATTACGCTCAAGCACTCCTCCGCAAAAATGGTAAATGAATGCAGACAAAGTTATTTTTAGCTGGACACTGAGATTAGAGTTAAATCCCCAAAGGTGTACCGTCAGACACACAGCTGAGAAATACCGAGTGTTTTGGGTATCTAATTTCGCTACAACCACTCCTGCGCACAAAAATGGTAAATGAATGCAGACAAGAGTTGTTTTTAGCTGGACACTAGAATTAGAGTTAAATCCAGCAGTGTACCGGTCAGACACAAACGCTGACGAGAATACGAGTGTTTTGGCGTATCCTAATTACGCTACAACCACCCTGCGCACAAAAATGGTAAATGAATGCAGACAAAGTTGGTTTTTGCTGGACACTGAGATTAAGATAGAGTTAAATCCAAGCTGGCCGATTGACACAAGCTGACGAGATACCGAGTGTTTTGGATATCCTAATTTCCGCTACAACCCACTCGCGCACAAAATGTAAATGAATGAGACAGAGTTGTTTTTAGCTGACACTGAGATTAGAGGTTAAATCCCAGCAGGTGTACCGGTCAGACACAAACACTGACGAGAATACCGAGTGTTTTGGCGTACCCTAATTTACGCTACAAGTCACTCCTGCCGCACAAAAATGGTAAATAAATGCAGACAAAAGTTGTTTTTAGCTGGACACTGAGTAATTAGAGGTTAAATCCCAGCAGTGTACCGGTCAGACACAAACCTGACGAGAATACCGAGTGTTTTGGCATATCCTATTTCCGCTAAAGCCACCCTGCGCACAAAAATGGTAAATGAATGCAGACAAGAGTTGGTTTTTTAGCTGGACACTGAGATTAGAGGTTAAATCCCAGCAGGGTACGGTCAGACACAAACGCTGACGAGAATACCGAGTGTTTTGGCGTATCCTAATTTCCGCTACAAGCCCACTCCTGCCGCACAAAAATGGTAGATGAATGCAGACAAGAGTTGGTTTTTAGCTGGACACTGAGATTAGAGGTTAAATGACCAGCAAGTGTAGCGGTCAGACACAAATGCTGACGAGAATACCGAATGTTTTGGCATATCCTATTTCCGCTATAAGCCACTCCTGCGCCACAAAAATGGTAAATGAATGCAGACAAGAGTTGGTTTTTAGCTGGACACTGAGATTAGAGGTTAAATCCCAGCGGGGTACGGTCAGACACAAACGCTGACGAGAATACCGAGTGTTTTGGCATATCCTAATTTCCGCTAAAACCCACTCCTGCCGCACAAAAATGGTAAATGTATCAGACAAGAGTTGGTTTTTAGCTGGACACTGAGATTAAGATTAGAGGTAAATCCCAGCAGGTGGACCGGTCAGACACAAACACTGACGAGAAGACCGAGTGTTTTGGCGTATCCTAATTTCCGCTACAACCACTCCTGCCGCACAAAAATGTAAATAAATGCAGACAAGTTTGGTTTTTAGCTGGACACTAGATTAGAGTTAAATCCCAGCAGGTGTAATCCAAGTGGACAATGATTTGAGAGAATCTGGCCCGAGTCAGGCCAGATTCCTGTAGATTTAGGCTGAAGCACTGAGCCTCACCTAATGTTCTGCTCAGCATGAGTTGTCCTAAGCCACGCCCACTGCTAGCACTTCTACACCTCCCTCTACAAGTTTGAAAAATAACCCCTCCAACTTTGAGAACCCTCGGATCAAGATATCACTGACTACCTAACCAACCTGACCTGCCCTCAACTTACAGATCGTAGACTATTGACCTCAACTTACCGTTCACAGACATCTGAGATTTTCAAAGTCATAGGACACTCGAAAGGGCAAATCACCCGGTCCTGACGGATCCAAAATGACTCTACAAAACCTTCACAGATTTTTGTCCGTATGTTACCCAATTGGCCAATTACTCTGCTACCACGACACCTACCAACCTGAAATGCTCGACAAGCTGTTATTACGTGAACCCAAAGAAAGGAGACCCGCAGATACAAGAACTAAGGCCGATCTCCTCCTGAATTCGACACAAATTCTTAGCTAAAATAGCAGCTAATAGAATCAAAAATTACATCACCATAATTAATCCACCCTGATCAGGCAGGTTCATCCCAGGCCGTAATACGGCTGACGCCACTAGGAGAGCCCTGGATCTAATCACCTCTATAGAGAATTCAAAACAACCCTCAGCCTTCTTGGCCTTAGACGCCGAGAAGGCCTTTGATAGGGTCCAGTGGAACTTCTTATTTCGCACCCTGCGAAGGTTTGGGTTCCAAGGCAATATCCTTCGTTTCATATCATCAATGTATGCCAATCCCACAGCAAGAGTATATTCTAACAATTTCCTGTCTCAAAAATTCCCCTTGACAAATGGCACGAGGCAGGGGTGCCCACTCTCCCCTATCCTCTTTGCCCTATTCATTGAGCCACTTGCATCTAGCATCAGAGACAATGACAATATTAGAGGAATCCCGTTAAATCAACGCCAACACAAAATATCTCTGTTTGCAGATGACATCCTCCTTTCAATTACCAATCCCCTCAAATCTCTCAGGCACCTGTCAAGGGTCATTGAGAGATTCTCCCAGCTCTCCTTCTACAAAATAAACGAAACAAAATCCCAGATCCTGGACTTTAATATAGAGGAAACACTACTCAAGTACCTCAAAGAAGAGTTTAACTATACATGGACGGAAAAGGAGATTTCTTATTTAGGGATTACTTTGACCAAACCCTGTTCAGCCACGGTACAGACGAACCTAACAAACCTATTTAACTCGTTCCATCAGGCCTACTTACGTCTTTCAAAAGTTGAACTGTCCTGGCTGAGCAGGATTGAAGCTTTTAAAATGACACTGCTCCCGAAATTCTTGTACATAATTAGATCCATCCCTTTGTTCATCCCGAAGAGATGGTTCATTAAACTCCAATCACAACTCCGTGCGTTCATTTGGCTCAATAAGCGCCCAAGAGTGGCCAGACTATCCCTCGAGAGGCACAAGAGAGTAGCAGGCCTAGGAGTTCCCAACTTGCACAACTACTACTTGGCATCCATCGCCAAACTCTCACAAAAATGGCTTATAGGCCCGAACGATTCGCCCTGGATCTCTATAGAAGGAACGATCAATAACAATAATCAAAAAGCTCTAATCATGGCTTATTTAATAAATCCCTCCAAACCTCCTCCTACTCACCCAATTAATAGAGCTACTATTCTAGCCTGGAGAGATCTTGTCAAAAAGGCAGCCAAATACTATACTTCTTCCATTCTCAACAAAATCCCTCTAGAAACTCTTGAAATTCTGATGCCGAACCTGGACCTCTCTCTCTGGAGGGATAAGGAGATTCTTTATGTTAATGATCTGCTTTCAGGAAACTCTATCATCCCCTTCCACATCCTCCAAGACAAATTCCCCCTCACCAGGGATGACCGAACTAACTGGAGAGTCATAGCCAATTACCTCAGCACTCACAATCTCAAACTCACAGCTCCGCAAGTAATTGACGAACTTATAAACACCCCGCGGAAAGCCTCCCTTTGGGAAACGAGCTCTCTCTATAGAATCTTCAACGAAGAAGTCGAATTACTAAACCTCTCATTCTTTGGAGCTTGGGAGGAGGAGTTGGGTATCCGCGTGGACCTGGGGAAAATGGCTAAAACTATTAAGACAGTGTATTCCAGCTCATCTTGTGCCACCCTCCACGAGTCTTACTATAAGGTCCTCTCACGATGGTACTATACCCCTATCAAACTATATCATATGAACCCCAATCACGACCCATCTTGCTGGAGAGGCTGTGGAAACCTGGGAACCCTCTCACATATTTTCTGGCACTGTCCTGTCCTGACCAATTATTGGAGAGATGTCAAATCTCTAATTACAAACGTCACTGGGATTCAAATAAACTTCACCCCAGAATTAATATTACTACTGATTGGCACAGAGGACCTCCCTCACCACATACGCTTCTTAACATCCCACATTATTTTGACTGCTAGAGTCCTGATAGCCTCGAGGTGGAACAAACCAGAACCCCCCACAGTGGATGACCTGATTGAAAGAGTGTCGACTCACTGTACTTTCGAGTACAACTTCGCTATACGCGCAAACAGGTTCCCAAAATTCATAGGGCGTTGGGAGACATGGTTGACAATTTTTTCCCCATCCCTCCTGCAATAGGCCGCTGACGTAAAAATTGATGATTTGACTGTTTCTTCCCCACAATGCTTTCAAGCTTGCATTACGATTTGCGACAAAATGCACAGAGTGTGTTTGGACTATTCAGTATTCGGATATTCATTTGTACCTTTCCAATTTTCTCTCTTTTTGTACGAGCGCTGTATTTGAATTTGCATATGTACTTACGACTTGTACCGTTCATGTTATTTGTTGGTTTGTTTACTTGTTACGTTTATTACCCTTCCCCTCCCCCCTCCCCCTCCCTCTTTATTTATGTATCTAATTCCCTCCCCCCTCCCTTGAAATTTCAATAAAGATATTTGGACAACAGATTAGAGATTAGAGGTTAAATCCCAGCTGGTGGACCAGTCAGACACAAATGCTAATGAGAATACCG
Organism: Allobates femoralis; assembly: GCA_033576535.1. Lineage (NCBI taxonomy): Eukaryota > Metazoa > Chordata > Amphibia > Anura > Aromobatidae > Allobates > Allobates femoralis. The sequence continues at coordinate 481,710,472 of JARQOC010000004.1, read as the reverse complement.
AGTGTTTTGGCGTATACTAAACTCCGCTACAAGCCACTCCTGCGACACAAAAATGGTAGATGAATGCAGACAAGAGTTGGTTTTTAACTGGACACTGAGATTAGAGGTTAAATCCCAGCAGGTGTACCGGTCAGGCACAAACGCTTACGAGAATACTGAGTGTTTTGGCGTATACTAATTTCCACTACAAGCCACTCCTGCCACACAAAAATGGTAAATCAATGTAGACAAGAGTTGGTTTTTAGCTGGACACTGAGATTAGAGGTTAAATCCCAGCAGGTGTACCGGTCAGACACAAACACTGACGAGAATACCGAGTGTTTTGGCGTATACTAATTTACGCTACAAGCCACTACTGCCGCACAAAAATGGTAAATGAATGCAGATAAGAGTTGGTTTTTTTATCTGGACACTGAGATTAGAGATTAGAGGTTAAATCCCAGCAGGTGTATCGGTCAGACACAAACGCTGATGAGAATACCGAGTGTTTTGGCGTACCCTAATTTACGCTACAAGTCACTCCTGCCGCACAAAAATGGTAAATGAATGCAGACAAAAGTTGGTTTTTTGCTGGACACTGAGATTAGAGGTTAAATGCCAGCAGGTGTACCGGTCAGACACAAACACTGATGAGAATACAGAGTGTTTTGGCGTATCCTAATTTACGCTACAAGCCACTCCTGCCGCATAAAGATGGTAAATGAATGCAGACAAGAGTTGATTTTTAGCTGGATACTGAGATTAGAGATTAGAGGTTAAATCCCAATAGGTGTACCGGTCAGACACAAACGCTGACGAGAATACCGAGTGTTTTGGCATATTCTAATTTCCGCTACAAGCCACTCTTGCTGCACAAAAATGGTAAATGAATGCAGACAAGAGTTGGTTTTTAGCTGGACACTGAGATTAGAGGTTAAATCCCAGCAGGTGTACCGGTGAGACACAAATGCTGACGAGAATACAGAGTGTTTTGGCGTATCCTAATTTCCGCTACAACCCACTCCTGGCACACAAAAATGGTAAATGAATGCAAACAAGTTTTGGTTTTTAGCTGGACACTGAGATTACAGATTAGAGGTTAAATCCAAGCTGGTGGACCGATTAGACACAAACGCTGACGAGAATACCGAGTGTTTTGGTATATCCTAATTTCCGCTACAACCCACTCCTGCCGCACAAAAATGGTAAATGAATGTAGACAAGAGTTGGTTTTTAGCTGGACACTGAGATTAGAGGTTAAATCCCAGCAGGTGTACCGGTCAGACACAAACACTGACGAGAATACCGAGTGTTTTGGCGTACCCTAATTTACGCTACAAGTCACTCCTGCCGCACAAAAATGGTAAATAAATGCAGACAAAAGTTGGTTTTTTGCTGGACACTGAGATTAGAGGTTAAATGCCAGCAGGTGTAGCGGTCAGACACAAATGCTGACGAGAATACCGAATGTTTTGGCATATCCTTATTTCCGCTATAAGCCACTCCTGCTGCACAAAAATGGTAAATGAATGCAGACAAGAGTTGGTTTTTAGCTGGACACTGAGATTAGAGGTTAAATCCCAGCAGGGGTACGGGTCAGACACAAACGCTGACGAGAATACCGAGTGTTTTGGCGTATCCTAATTTCCGCTACAACCCACTCCTGCCGCACAAAAATGGTAGATGAATGCAGACAAGAGTTGGTGTTTAGCTGGACACTGAGATTAGAGGTTAAATGACAGCAAGTGTAGCGGTCAGACACAAATGCTGACGAGAATACCGAATGTTTTGGCATATCCTTATTTCCGCTATAAGCCACTCCTGCCGCACAAAAATGGTAAATGTATTCAGACAAGAGTTGGTTTTTAGCTGGACACTGAGATTAGAGATTAGAGGATAAATCCCAGCAGGTGGACCGGTCAGACACAAACACTGACGAGAAGACCGAGTGTTTTGGCGTATCCTAATTTCCGCTACAACCCACTCCTGGCGCACAAAAATTGTAAATAAATGCAGACAAGTTTTGGTTTTTAGCTGGACACAGATTAGAGATTAGAGGTTAAATCCCAGCTGGTGGACCGGTCAGACACAAATGCTAATGAGAATACCGAGTGTTTTGGCGTATACTAAACTCCGCTACAAGCCGCTCCTGCGACACAAAAATGGTAGATGAATGCAGACAAGAGTTGGTTTTTAACTGGACACTGAGATTAGAGGTTAAATCCCAGCAGGTGTACCGGTCAGGCACAAACGCTTACGAGAATACTGAGTGTTTTGGCGTATACTAATTTCCACTACAAGCCACTCCTGCCACACAAAATGGAAGATGAATGCAGACAAGAGTTGGTTTTTAGCTGGACACTGAGATTAGAGGTTAAATCCCAGCAGGTGTACTGGTCAGACATAAACGCTGACCAGAATACCGAGTGCTTTGGCGTATCCTAACTTCCGCTACAACCCACTCCTGGCGCAAAAAATGGTAAATGAATGCAGACAAGTTTGGTTTTTAGCTGGACACTGAGATTAGAGTTTAAATCCCAGCAGGTGTACTGGTCAGACACAAACACTGACGAGAATACCAAGTGTTTTGGCGTATCCTAATTTACGCTACAAGCCACTCCTGCCGCATAAAAATGGTAAATCAATGTAGACAAGTGTTGGTTTTTAGCTGGACACTGAGATTAGAGGTTAAATGCCAGCAGGTGTACCGGTCAGACACAAACACTGACGAGAATACCGAGTGTTTTGGCGTATACTAATTTACGCTACAAGCCACTACTGCCGCACAAAAATGGTAAATGAATGCAGAAAAGAGTTGGTTTTTTATCTGGACACTGAGATTAGAGATTAGAGGTTAAATCCCAGCAGGTGTATCGGTCAGACACAAACGCTGATGAGAATACCGAGTGTTTTGGCGTACCCTAATTTACGCTACAAGTCACTCCTGCCGCACAAAAATGGTAAATGAATGCAGACAAAAGTTGGTTTTTTGCTGGACACTGAGATTAGAGGTTAAATGCCAGCAGGTGTAGCGGTCAGACAAAAATGCTGACGAGAATACCGAATGTTTTGGCATATCCTTATTTCCGCTATAAGCCACTCCTGCTGCACAAAAATGGTAAATGAATGCAGACAACAGTTGGCTTTTAGCTGGACACTGAGATTAGAGGTTAAATCCCAGCAGGGGTACGGGTCAGACACAAACGCTGATGAGAATACCGAGTGTATTGGTGTATCCTAATTTCCGCTACAACCCACTCCTGGCGCACAAAAATTGTAAATGAATGCAGACAAGTTTTGGTTTTTAGCTGGACACTGAGATTAGAGATTAGAGGTTAAATCCCAGCTGGTGGACCGGTCAGACACAAATGCTAATGAGAATACCGAGTGTTTTGGCGTATACTAAATTCCGCTACAAGCAACTCCTGCAACACAAAAATGGTAGATGAATGCAGACAAGAGTTGGTTTTTAACTGGACACTGAGATTAGAGGTTAAATCCCAGCAGGTGTACCGGTCAGGCACAAACGCTTACGAGAATACTGAGTGTTTTGGCGTATACTAATTTCCACTACAAGCCACTCCTGCCACACAAAAATGGAAGATGAATGCAGACAAGAGTTGGTTTTTAGCTGGACACTGAGATTAGAGGTTAAATCCCAGCAGGTGTACCGGTCAGACATAAACGCTGACCAGAATACCGAGTGCTTTGGCGTATCCTAATTTACGCTACAAGCCACTCCTGCCGCATAAAGATGGTAAATGAATGCAGACAAGAGTTGATTTTTAGCTGGATACTGAGATTAGAGATTAGAGGTTAAATCCCAATAGGTGTACCGGTCAGACACAAACGCTGACGAGAATACCGAGTGTTTTGGCATATTCTAATTTCCGCTACAAGCCACTCTTGCTGCACAAAAATGGTAAATGAATGCAGACAAGAGTTGGTTTTTAGCTGGACACTGAGATTAGAGGTTAAATCCCAGCAGGTGTACCGGTCAGACACAAACGCTGACGAGAATACAGAGTGTTTTGGCGTATCCTAATTTCCGCTACAACCCACTCCTGGCGCACAAAAATGGTAAATGAATGCAAACAAGTTTTGGTTTTTAGCTGGACACTGAGATTACAGATTAGAGGTTAAATCCAAGCTGGTGGACCGATTAGACACAAACGCTGACGAGAATACCGAGTGTTTTGGTATATCCTAATTTCCGCTACAACCCACTCCTGCCGCACAAAAATGGTAAATGAATGTAGACAAGAGTTGGTTTTTAGCTGGACACTGAGATTAGAGGTTAAATCCCAGCAGGTGTACCGGTCAGACACAAACACTGACGAGAATACCGAGTGTTTTGGCATACCCTAATTTACGCTACAAGTCACTCCTGCCGCACAAAAATGGTAAATAAATGCAGACAAAAGTTGATTTTTAGCTGGACACTGAGATTAGAGATTAGAGGTTAAATCCCAGGAGGTGTACCGGTCAGACACAAATGCTGACGAGAATACCGAGTGTTTTGGCATATTCTAATTTCCGCTACAAGCCACTCTTGCTGCACAAAAATGGTAAATGAATGCAGACAAGAGTTGGTTTTTAGCTGGACACTGAGATTAGAGGTTAAATCCCAGCAGGGGTACGGGTCAGACACAAACGCTGACGAGAATACCGAGTGTTGTGGCGTATCCTAATTTATGCTACAAGTCACCCCTGCCGCACAAAAATTGTAAATGAATGCAAACAAGTTTTGGTTTTTAGCTGGACACTGAGATTAGAGGTTAAATCCCAGCGGTGTACCGGTCAGACACAAAGCTGACGAGAATACCGAGTGTTTTGGCGTATCCTAATTATCCGCTACAAGCCACTCCTGCCCAAAAATGGTAAATGAATGCAGACAAGAGTTGGTTTTTAGCTGGACACTGAGATTAGAGGTTAAATCCCAGCAGGTGTACCGGTCAGACACAAACACTGACGAGAATACGAGTGTTTTGGCGTATCTAATTTCCGCTACAAGCCACTCCTGCCGCACAAAAATGGTAAATGAATGCAGACAAGAGTTGGTTTTTAGCTGGACACTGAGATTAAGATAGAGGTTAAATCCCAGCAGGTGTACCGGTCAGACAAAACGCTGATGAGAATACCGAGTGTTTTGGCGTATCCTAATTTACGCTACAAGCCACTCCTGCCGACAAAAATGGTAAATGAATGCAACAAGAGTTGGTTTTTAGCTGGACACTGAGATTAGAGGTTAAATCCAGCAGGTGTACCGGTCAGACACAAACGCTGACGAGAATACGATGTTTTGGCATATCTAATTTCCGCTACAAGCCACTCTGCGCACAAAAATGGTAAATGAATGCAGACAAAGTTGGTTTTTAGCTGGACACTGAGATTAGAGGTTAAATCCCAGCAGGGTACGGTCAGACACAAACGCTGACGAGAATACGAGTGTTTTGGCGTATCCTAATTTCGCTACAACCACTCCTGCGCACAAAAATGGTAATAATGCAGACAAAGTTGTTTTTTAGCTGGACACTGAGAAATTAGAGGTTAAATCCAGCTGTGTACCGGTAGACACAAAGCTGACGAGAATACCGATGTTTTGGTATCCTATTTCCGCTAAACCCACTCCTGCCGCACAAAAATGGTAAATGAATTAGAAAGAGTTGGTTTTTAGCTGGACACTGAGATTAGAGATTAAGTTAAATCCCAGAGGGACCGGTCAGACACAAACACTGACGAGAATACCGAGTGTTTTGGCGTACCTAATTTCCGCTACAACCACTCCTGCGCACAAAAATGGTAAATGAATGCAGACAAGATTGTTTTTAGCTGGACACTGAGATTGAGATTAGGTTAAATCCCAGCAGGTGACCGGTCAGACACAAAGCTGACGAGAATACCGAGTTTTTGGCGTACCTAATTTCGCTACAAGCACCCTGCCACAAAAATGGTAAATGAATGCAGACAAAAGTTGTTTTTACTGGACACTGAGATTAGAGGTTAAATCCAGCAGGTGTACCGGTCAGACAAACCTACGAGAATACCGAGTGTTTTGGCGTATCCTAATTTACGCTACAAGCCACTCCTGCCCCAAAAATGGAAATGAATGCAGACAAGAGTTGTTTTTAGCTGACACTGAGATTAGAGAGTTAAATCCAGAGGTGTACCGGTCAGACACAAACCTGACGAGAATACCGAGTGTTTGGCTATTCTAATTTCCGCTACAAGCCACTCTTGCTGCACAAAATGGTAAATGAATGCAGACAAGAGTTGGTTTTTAGCTGGACACTGAGATTGAGGTTAAATCCCACAGGGTACCGGTCAGACACAAACGCTGACGAGAATACCGAGTGTTTTGGCGTATCCTAATTTACGCTACAAGTCCACCCCTGCCGCACAAAAATGTAAATGAATGCAAACAAGTTTTGGTTTTTTAGCTGGACACTGAGATTACAGATTAGAGTGAATGCAGACAAGAGTTGGTTTTTAGCTGGACACTGAGATTAGAGGTTAAATCCCAGCAGGGGTACGGGTCAGACACAAACGCTGACGAGAATACCGAGTGTTTTGGCGTATCCTAATTTCCGCTACAACCCACTCCTGCCGCACAAAAATGGTAGATGAATGCAGACAAGAGTTGGTGTTTAGCTGGACACTGAGATTAGAGGTTAAATAACAGCAAGTGTAGCGGTCAGACACAAATGCTGACGAGAATACCGAATGTTTTGGCATATCCTTATTTCCGCTATAAGCCACTCCTGCGCCACAAAAATGGTAAATGAATGCAGACAAGAGTTGGTTTTTAGCTGGACACTGAGATTAGAGGTTAAATCCCAGCGGGGGTACGGGTCAGACACAAACGCTGACGAGAATACCGAGTGTTTTGGCATATCCTAATTTCCGCTAAAACCCACTCCTGCCGCACAAAAATGGTAAATGTATTCAGACAAGAGTTGGTTTTTAGCTGGACACTGAGATTAGAGATTAGAGGATAAATCCCAGCAGGTGGACCGGTCAGACACAAACACTGACGAGAAGACCGAGTGTTTTGGCGTATCCTAATTTCCGCTACAACCCACTCCTGGCGCACAAAAATTGTAAATAAATGCAGACAAGTTTTGGTTTTTAGCTGGACACAGATTAGAAGGGTTCAGAGGTGTAATCCAAGTGGATCTAGTTGATTTGATGAGAATTCTGGCCCAGGATCAGGCCAGATTCCTGTAGATTTAGGCTGGAGAGCAGGAGCCTCACCTAAGTGTGTCTGCTCAGCATGAGGTCCCAAGCCACGCCCCCTGCTCACTTCTACACCTCCCTCTACAATTTGAAAAATAACCCCTCCACTTTGGAACCCTCGGATCAAGATATCACTGACTACCTAACCAACCTTGACCTGCCCTCACTTACAGATCGTGACTTATTGGACCTCAACTTACCGTTCACGACATCTGAGATTTCAGAAGTCATAGGACAATCGAAAGTGGGCAAATCACCCGGTCCTGACGGATTCCAAAATGAGCTCTACAAAACCTTCACAGATTTATTGTCCCCGTATGTTACCAGATTGGCCAATTACTCTGCTACCCACGGACACCTACCACCTGAAATGCTCGAAGCTGTTATCACGGTGATACCCAAAGGAAAGGGAGACCCGGCAGATACCAAGAACTATAGGCCGATCTCCCTCCTGAATTCGGACACGAAATTCTTAGCTAAAATAGCAGCTAATAGAATCAAAAATTACATCACCAAATTAATCCACCCTGATCAGGCAGGGTTCATCCCAGGCCGTAATACGGCTGACGCCACTAGGAGAGCCCTGGATCTAATCACCTCTATAGAGAATTCAAAACAACCCTCAGCCTTCTTGGCCTTAGATGCCGAGAAGGCCTTTGATAGGGTCCAGTGGAACTTCTTATTTCGCACCCTGCGAAGGTTTGGGTTCCAAGGCAATATCCTTCGTTTCATATCATCAATGTATGCCAATCCCACAGCAAGAGTATATTCTAACAATTTCCTGTCTCAAAAATTCCCCTTGACAAATGGCACGAGGCAGGGGTGCCCACTCTCCCCTATCCTCTTTGCCCTATTCATTGAGCCACTTGCATCTAGCATCAGAGACAATGACAATATTAGAGGAATCCCGTTAAATCAACGCCAACACAAAATATCTCTGTTTGCAGATGACATCCTCCTTTCAATTACCAATCCCCTCAAATCTCTCAGGCACCTGTCAAGGGTCATTGAGAGATTCTCCCAGCTCTCCTTCTACAAAATAAACGAAACAAAATCCCAGATCCTGGACTTTAATATAGAGGAAACACTACTCAAGTACCTCAAAGAAGAGTTTAACTATACATGGACGGAAAAGGAGATTTCTTATTTAGGGATTACTTTGACCAAACCCTGTTCAGCCACGGTACAGACGAACCTAACAAACCTATTTAACTCGTTCCATCAGGCCTACTTACGTCTTTCAAAAGTTGAACTGTCCTGGCTGAGCAGGATTGAAGCTTTTAAAATGACACTGCTCCCGAAATTCTTGTACATAATTAGATCCATCCCTTTGTTCATCCCGAAGAGATGGTTCATTAAACTCCAATCACAACTCCGTGCGTTCATTTGGCTCAATAAGCGCCCAAGAGTGGCCAGACTATCCCTCGAGAGGCACAAGAGAGTAGCAGGCCTAGGAGTTCCCAACTTGCACAACTACTACTTGGCATCCATCGCCAAACTCTCACAAAAATGGCTTATAGGCCCGAACGATTCGCCCTGGATCTCTATAGAAGGAACGATCAATAACAATAATCAAAAAGCTCTAATCATGGCTTATTTAATAAATCCCTCCAAACCTCCTCCTACTCACCCAATTAATAGAGCTACTATTCTAGCCTGGAGAGATCTTGTCAAAAAGGCAGCCAAATACTATACTTCTTCCATTCTCAACAAAATCCCTCTAGAAACTCTTGAAATTCTGATGCCGAACCTGGACCTCTCTCTCTGGAGGGATAAGGAGATTCTTTATGTTAATGATCTGCTTTCAGGAAACTCTATCATCCCCTTCCACATCCTCCAAGACAAATTCCCCCTCACCAGGGATGACCGAACTAACTGGAGAGTCATAGCCAATTACCTCAGCACTCACAATCTCAAACTCACAGCTCCGCAAGTAATTGACGAACTTATAAACACCCCGCGGAAAGCCTCCCTTTGGGAAACGAGCTCTCTCTATAGAATCTTCAACGAAGAAGTCGAATTACTAAACCTCTCATTCTTTGGAGCTTGGGAGGAGGAGTTGGGTATCCGCGTGGACCTGGGGAAAATGGCTAAAACTATTAAGACAGTGTATTCCAGCTCATCTTGTGCCACCCTCCACGAGTCTTACTATAAGGTCCTCTCACGATGGTACTATACCCCTATCAAACTATATCATATGAACCCCAATCACGACCCATCTTGCTGGAGAGGCTGTGGAAACCTGGGAACCCTCTCACATATTTTCTGGCACTGTCCTGTCCTGACCAATTATTGGAGAGATGTCAAATCTCTAATTACAAACGTCACTGGGATTCAAATAAACTTCACCCCAGAATTAATATTACTACTGATTGGCACAGAGGACCTCCCTCACCACATACGCTTCTTAACATCCCACATTATTTTGACTGCTAGAGTCCTGATAGCCTCGAGGTGGAACAAACCAGAACCCCCCACAGTGGATGACCTGATTGAAAGAGTGTCGACTCACTGTACTTTCGAGTACAACTTCGCTATACGCGCAAACAGGTTCCCAAAATTCATAGGGCGTTGGGAGACATGGTTGACAATTTTTTCCCCATCCCTCCTGCAATAGGCCGCTGACGTAAAAATTGATGATTTGACTGTTTCTTCCCCACAATGCTTTCAAGCTTGCATTACGATTTGCGACAAAATGCACAGAGTGTGTTTGGACTATTCAGTATTCGGATATTCATTTGTACCTTTCCAATTTTCTCTCTTTTTGTACGAGCGCTGTATTTGAATTTGCATATGTACTTACGACTTGTACCGTTCATGTTATTTGTTGGTTTGTTTACTTGTTACGTTTATTACCCTTCCCCTCCCCCCTCCCCCTCCCTCTTTATTTATGTATCTAATTCCCTCCCCCCCCCCTTGAAATTTCAATAAAGATATTTGGACAACAGATTAGAGATTAGAGGTTAAATCCCAGCTGGTGGACCGGTCAGACACAAATGCTAATGAGAATACCGAGTGTTTTGGCGTATACTAAACTCCGCTACAAGCCACTCCTGCGACACAAAAATGGTAGATGAATGCAGACAAGAGTTGGTTTTTAACTGGACACTGAGATTAGAGGTTAAATCCCAGCAGGTGTACCGGTCAGGCACAAACGCTTACGAGAATACTGAGTGTTTTGGCGTATACTAATTTCCACTACAAGCCACTCCTGCCACACAAAAATGGTAAATCAATGTAGACAAGAGTTGGTTTTTAGCTGGACACTGAGATTAGAGGTTAAATCCCAGCAGGTGTACCGGTCAGACACAAACACTGACGAGAATACCGAGTGTTTTGGCGTATACTAATTTACGCTACAAGCCACTAACTGCCGCACAAAAATGGTAAATGAATGCAGATAAGAGTTGGTTTTTTATCTGGACACTGAGATTAGAGATTAGAGGTTAAATCCCAGCAGGTGTATCGGTCAGACACAAACGCTGATGAGAATACCGAGTGTTTTGGCGTACCCTAATTTACGCTACAAGTCACTCCTGCCGCACAAAAATGGTAAATGAATGCAGACAAAAGTTGGTTTTTTGCTGGACACTGAGATTAGAGGTTAAATGCCAGCAGGTGTAGCGGTCAGACACAAATGCTGACGAGAATACCGAATGTTTTGGCATATCCTTATTTCCGCTACAAACCCACTCCTGGCGCCACAAAAATGGTAAATGAATGCAAACAAGTTTGGTTTTTAGCTGGACACTGAGATTAGAGGTTAAATCCAGCAGGTGGTACGGTTCAGACACAAACGCTGACTGAGAATACCGAGTGTTTTGGTGTATCCTAATTTCCGCTACAACCCACTCCTGCCGCACAAAAATGGTAGATGAATGCAGACAAGAGTTGGTTTTTAGCTGGACACTGAGATTAGAGGTTAAATCCAGCAAGTGTAGCGGTCAGACACAAATGCTGACGAGAATACCGAGTGTTTTGGCATATCCTAATTTCCGCTAAAGCCACTCCTGCGCCACAAAAATGGTAAATGAATGCAGACAAGAGTTGGTTTTTAGCTGGACACTGAGATTAGAGGTTAAATTCCAGCAGGGGTACGGGTCAGACACAAACGCTGACGAGAATACCGAGTGTTTTGGCGTATCCTAATTTCCGCTACAAACCCACTCCTGCGCACAAAAATGGTAAATGAATGCAAACAAGTTTTGGTTTTTAGCTGGACACTGAGATTACAGATTAGAGGTTAAATCCAAGCTGGTGGGACCGATTAGACACAAAACGCTGACAAAGAATACCGAGTTGTTTTGGTATAATCCTAATTTCCGCTACAAACCACTCCTTGCCGCACAAAAATGGTAAATGAATGTAGACAAAGTTGGTTTTTAGCTGGACACTGAGATTAGAGGTTAAATCCCAGCAGGTGTACCGGTCAGACACAAACACTGACGAGAATACCGAGTGTTTTGGCGTACCCTAATTTCACGCTACAACACTCCTGCCGCACAAAAATGGTAAATGAATGCAGACAAAAGTTGATTTTTAGCTGGACACTGAGATTAGAGATTAGAGGTTAAATCCCAGCAGTGTGTACCGGTCAGACACAAACGCTGACGAGAATACCGAGTGTTTTGGCTATCCTAATTATCCACTACAAGTCACCTCCTGCCGCACAAAAATGGTAAATTAATGTAGACAAAGTTGTTTTTTTAGCTGGACACTGAGATTAGAGGTTAAATCCCAGCAGGTGTACCGGTCAGACACAAACACTGACGAGAATACCGAGTGTTTTGGCGTATCCTAATTTACGCTACAAGCCACTCCTGCCGCAAAAAAGTGGTAAATGAATGCAGACAAGATGTTGGTTTTTAGCTGGACACTGAGATTAGAGATTAGAGGTTAAATCCCAGCAGGTGTACCGGTCAGACACAAATGCTGACGAGAATACCGAGTGTTTTGGCATATCTAATTTCCGCTAAAACCCACTCCTGCCGCACAAAAATTGTAAATGAATGCAGACAAGTTTTGGTTTTTAGCTGGACACTGAGATTACAGATTAGAGGTTAAATCCCAAGCTGGTGGACCGTCAGACACAAACGCTGACGAGAATACCGAGTGTTTTGGCGTACCCTAAATTTACGCTACAAGTCACCCCTGCCGCACAAAAATGGTAAATGAATGTAGACAAAGTTGGTTTTTAGCTGGACACTGAGATTAGAGGTTTAAATCCCAGCAGGTGTACCGTCAGACACAAACGCTGACGAGAATACCGAGTGTTTTGGCGTACCCTAATTTACGCTACAAGTCACCCCTGCCCGCACAAAAATGGTAAATGAATGCAGACAAAAGTTGGTTTTTTGCTGGACACTGAGATTAGAGGTTAAATGCCAGCAGGTGTACTGGTCAGACACAAACACTGACGAGAATACCGAGTGTTTTGGCGTATACTAATTTACGCTACAAGCCACTCCTGCCGCATAAAGATGGTAAATGAATGCAGACAAGAGTTGATTTTTAGCTGGATACAGATTAGAGATTAGAGGTTAAATCCCAGCTGGTGGACCGGTCAGACACAAATGCTAATGAGAATACCGAGTGTTTTGGCGTATTCTAAACTCCGCTACAAGCCACTCCTGCGACACAAAAATGGTAGATGAATGCAGACAAGAGTTGGTTTTTAACTGGACACTGAGATTAGAGGTTAAATCCCAGCAGGTGTACCGGTCAGGCACAAACGCTTACGAGAATACTGAGTGTTTTGGCGTATACTAATTTCCACTACAAGCCACTCCTGCCACACAAAAATGGAAGATGAATGCAGACAAGAGTTGGTTTTTAGCTGGACACTGAGATTAGAGGTTAAATCCCAGCAGGTGTACTGGTCAGACATAAACGCTGACCAGAATACCGAGTGCTTTGGCGTATCCTAACTTCCGCTACAACCCACTCCTGGTGCAAAAAATGGTAAATGAATGCAGACAAGTTTTGGTTTTTAGCTGGACACTGAGATTAGAGTTTAAATCCCAGCAGGTGTACTGGTCAGACACAAACACTGACGAGAATACCGAGTGTTTTGGCGTATCCTAATTTACGCTACAAGCCACTCCTGCAGGATAAAAATGGTAAATCAATGTAGACAAGAGTTTGGTTTTTAGCTGGACACTGAGATTAAGGTTAAATCCCAGCAGGTGTTACCGGTCAGACACAAACACTGACGAGAATACCGAGTGTTTTTGGCGTATACTAATTTACGCTACAAGCCACTACTGCCGCACAAAAATGGTAAATGAATGCAGATAAGAGTTGGTTTTTTATCTGGACACTGAGATTAGAGATTAGAGGTTAAATCCCAGCAGGTGTATCGGTCAGACACAAAACGCTGATGAGAATACCGAGTGTTTTGGCGTACCCTAATTTACGCTACAAGTCACTCCTGCCGCACAAAAATGGTAAATGAATGCAGACAAAAGTTGTTTTTTTGCTGGACACTGAGATTAGAGGTTAAATGCCAGCAGGTGTAGCGGTCAGACACAAATGCTGACGAGAATACCGAATGTTTTGGCATATCCTTATTTCCGCTATAAGCCACTCCTGCGCCACAAAAATGGTAAATGAATGCAGACAACAGTTGGCTTTTAGCTGGACACTGAGATTAGAGGTTAAATCCCAGCAGGGGTACGGGTCAGACACAAACGCTGATGAGAATACCGAGTGTTTTGGTGTATCCTAATTTCCGCTACAACCCACTCCTGCCACACAAAAATGGTAGATGAATGCAGACAAGAGTTGGTGTTTAGCTGGACACTGAGATTAGAGGTTAAATGCCAGCAAGTGTAGCGGTCAGACACAAATGCTGACGAGAATACCGAATGTTTTGGCATATCCTTATTTCCGCTATAAGCCACTCCTGCGCCACAAAAATGGTAAATGAATGCAGACGAGAGTTGGTTTTTAGCTGGACACTGAGATTAGAGGTTAAATTCCAGCAGGGGTAGGGTCAGACACAAACGCTGACGAGAATACCGAGTGTTTTGGCGTATCCTAATTTCCGCTAAAACCCCCTCCTGCCGCACAAAACTGGTAAATGAATTCAGACAAGAGTTGGTTTTTAGCTGGACACTGAGATTAGAGATTAGAGGATAAATCCCAGCAGGTGGACCGGTCAGACACAAATGCTGACGAGAATACCGAATGTTTTGGCTATCCTTATTTCCGCTATAAGCCACTCCTGGCCACAAAAATTGGTAAATGAATGCAGACGAGAGTTGGTTTTTAGCTGGACACTGAGATTAGAGGTTAAATTCCAGCAGGGGTACGGGTCAGACACAAACGCTGACGAGAATACCGAGTGTTTTGGCGTATCCTAATTTCCGCTAAAACCCACTCCTGCCGCAACAAAATGGTAAATGAATTCAGACAAGAGTTGGTTTTTAGCTGGACACTGAGATTAGAGATTAGAGATAATCCCAGCAGGTGACCGGTCAGACACAAACACTGACGAGAATGACCGAGTGTTTTGGCGTATCCTAATTTCCGCTACAACCCACTCCTGCGCACAAAAATTGGTAAATGAATGCAGACAAGTTTGGTTTTTAGCTGGACACTGAGATTAGAGATTAGAGGTTAAATCCCAGCTGGTGGACCGGTCAGACACAAAGCTAAGAGAATACCGAGTGTTTTGGCGTATCCTAAATTCCGCTACAAGCCACTCCTGCGACACAAAAATGGTAGATGAATGCAGACAGAGTTGGTTTTTAACTGGACACTGAGATTAGAGGTTAAATCCCAGCAGGTGTACGGTCAGACACAAACACTGACGAGAATACCGAGTGTTTTGGCGTATCCTAATTTACGCTACAAGCCACTCCTGCCGAAAAAAATGGTAGATGAATGCAGACAAGAGTTAGTTTTTAGCTGGATACTGAGATTAGAGATTAAGGTTACATCACAATAGGTGTACGGTCAGACACAAACCTGACGAGAATACCGAGTGTTTTGGCGTATCCTAATTTCCGCTACAACCCACTCCTGTGCACAAAAATGGTAAATGAATGCAGACAAAGTTTTGGTTTTTAGCTGGACACTGAGATTAAGATGAGTTAAATCCCAGCAGGTGTACGGTCAGACACAAACCTGACGAGAATACCGAGTGTTTTGGCGTATCCTAATTTACGCTACAAGCCACTCCTGCCGCAAAAAAATGGTAATGAATGCAGACAAGAGTTGGTTTTTAGCTGGACATGAGATTAGAGATTAGAGGTTAATCCAAGGTGTAGCCGGTCAGACACAAACGCTGACGAGAATACCGAGTGTTTTGGCGTATCCTAATTTCGCTACAAGCCACTCCTGCCGCACAAAAATGGTAAATGAATGCAGACAAGAGTTGGTTTTTAGCTGGACACTGAGATTAGAGGTTAAATCCCAGCAGGTGTACCGGTCAGACACAAACACTGACGAGTATACCGAGTGTTTTGGCGTATACTAATTTACGCTACAAACCACTCCTGCCGCACAAAAATGGTAAATGAATGCAGATAAAGTTGGTTTTTAGCT